>CP139503.1:375651903-376251903 GCA_021014915.2 Artemisia tridentata subsp. tridentata
ATTGGACTCATAATATACATGGCCCAATGTTTGTTTTCCCATATTTGATGGTTAGCAAAAGAGACATTTGATCATGAACATATTGAACAACTTGAACTTACAAAAACTTTGTTGTGAACATTAACCACACACGAATTACAAATACGATATAGCATTTTTATTCACAAATGTAGATTTCACCTACACTACAAACATGAGTTACCCCACTACTTTGTGTAAAAGCATCAACCAAATAATTACATCCTCTTTAATTTGGACCAAATATGAAACGTTAAGTTGTGGATATATGTGGTGCTTACCAATTTACGTGTTGGTTTGTGTAGCACATGTGAAACTCAGTTACAAGTAAGATTTTGTAAAAACTGAAAATAATGTACAAACTCGTTAATCATGATCACACAAGTGAAGATAAATAGACTTGAAATCAGGCTTGTTGTATTCATTGTTGGACATCATAACATCCAAACACACAGAGGCATATACACTTATACAGCATAGATGTAAACAACTACTGTAATTTTAGAAAATAAGACAAAATGAATTATTAGTAATAAAGGTTTTTTTATACAGTAATATAGTTGAAGTACGTCATATGTGTTGAGTATTGAGATAATGATGAATGATTGTATTGATTCTGTGTGTCTACATTACAAAAGGGTTTGCCTATATATAGGATACAAATGGACTTATTTCTGGTAAATTGATAATGTCCATGAATCTATTCTAAAGGTGTCATATCGATCTTATTTGTTTAATTCACAATCAGCCTCTTAGTCTTATCTCTATCTTTATCTTGATAAACAAATGGAAACCATTCATCGTAACTTCACCAATTGTAAAGTACTCGTACAAACTTAGCCTTAATTAGTCAAGATAATTAATGGTGATGGAAACAAGTGAATGCATGCATGGGTGATGAGACTTAAACTGCATGACTCATGAGCAACTTCTCGGAAACAGTGTATTACACGCAAAATGTAAATATGTTTTTTTTTTTTTTTTCAGATATGAATATGAATCCGATGGTCAAAGGATCCAACAATAATATACATAATATATATGTGTCGTTTCTCCCAACAACCTTCACCTCCCCTAATTCACAATTCTCTTTAAACAAATTTATCCATTCATGGAACACGCTTGCTTGCTTTTCCCGCAAATTTTTCTTAAAAAAATATACATACAAAAGTTAAAATATACTATATAAGGTTATTATTATGATGGAGTATCTTTCTAGTGTGAGCGTGTGCTCTATCTGCTCATCTAACTACTTCCTAGTTCCTACGTGTAGCGTGACTCCATCACATCTTTACTTCACTTCAACTTTTATTTAATCCATTCTTTTTAAAACATTACTTTGACTCTACTATGCTAACTTTACGACACAACTAGTCATGCAGAACCGTGCGTTGCACATGGGCTTTATGTAAGTGTTCATAGCATAATGTTTGACACTAATTTTCGTCATATATAACTTGGGCTGCCTCAGAACCCGTGCGATGCACACAGGTTTTATCTAATTGTTCACCATGTAAGGTTTATTTAATTGTTCTTTACGTAATATTCAGCGTAAACCATTGAAGTATAAACCTAATGATGCATATGATTAAGTTGTTCTAAGCATCAAAACTATTTCTTTGACAAAATCACACAAATAAGCAAATATGCTAATAAGCACATGCTCTTTTGAATATTATAGCCACTGCACATAATTAATAAATAAAATAGAAGAGAGTAAGTTATATGATTATAATGGTTGTTATATAATACGGATAATACTTTTTGATAGTCCAATTAAGCGAATGTAATATTGCACCCCAATCCTTGTACAAATAATAAATATTACGACATCATGGTTTAATAAATATTATGACACCATGGATCAATAAATGAAATATGAAGAAATAATAAACGGCTCACAACAGCTGACAGTAGTTAGAAAGTCTTTGGCTTTCAAAACACATTAATCAACTGGAGTAAACATGGGTAAACTTATAAACATCAATACCACAATATACAACATTGATTATTACATATGAAGCGTTTAGGATGATTTTACTCCAAAGAATATCTGAAGTGGATTAAGAGTATAACTCGAGTCTTCAAGATACTGTAGTTATCGTGAGTCATTCAGACCCGTGCGTTGCACACGGGCTCTATCTAAGTGTTCATAGCGTAATGTTCAGCACTAATTTTCGTCATGTTTGAAACTCTCATGTTTTGGTGATGGTCGGATTTTGTTGGTCAATGCCGTTATTTCGTCACCTTTAATTGAGGTCGAGTCCCTATTATTCATGTTTGTAGTAATGTACTTTAATGCATATTTAAGCCCCTATTATTTTTTATTGATCGATTGGTATTCCTTATTTATTGTGTGGTTAATAGTTTCATACTTTCATTCATGACTTTAATGCATATTTAAGCCCCTATTATTTTTTATTGATCGATTGGTATTCCTTATTTATTGTGTGGTTAATAGTTTCATACTTTCATTCATGACTTTATAAATTATTAAAATTTATTTGTTGCATTTAAGCTCAAGCCATTTAATCTCAATTTATTGGTGTTCACGTTATATTGAGAACCATGAGAGAGTTCACCTTGGTAGCATTCACTTATTCTTTATGGAGTTATGTTTGAAATGATCTATATAATAATAAACTACTCCAATTTGAGCGGTTTTATTAGTTACTTATGACAGAACTACGTATATGTCGTTGGAACACGTTTATAAAACTTTACTTAGTCTATGAAGAAATCATAATTCATAATCATCATGATTAATAAATTCATTCACTCATTATTTAAGAATACATATAACGTAACAATGTTTTTTTCTTTAGACTAATTACAATTATCATGATTAAGAAACTCATTTGGTCATCAAATAATAATACATATATCCCGTTAAAATGCGAAAGGTACTGCCATTCAGATTGTTAAGTGCACAAAAGGGTTTGTTTGTACTGCTAATGACATATTTAGTACTGCCCTCGTTAGTACTGCTCTTAATATATTAGTACTACTTGTTCATTCGAGTTAGTAATGTTGGCTATCGATTGTACTGCTACTTCAACCAAATTAGTAATGCTGATCTGCTACTTCAATCAAATTAACGCATGAGAACAAATTTCTGGTCTGAACGACAATGCTTGCAAAATGCTAACCTCACTCTACTGATATAAATGATACAAACAATGATATGTAAACTAGTACAAGATCACACAGTGGCTAAGCTAAACAGATAACGACAGAACGTTTAATCCTTGAATGCTTGATCCCTTTGCCACAAAAAGAAAGATCAAATGAATGAATGATATGGGTTAGTAAATGAATGAGTATATATTTAAGCTATATGAGTGATGAGAATGGCCAAATGATCAGCTTGCTATTTATAGGCAAAGCTGAGCAATAGGCGGCGGATCCAGCGGATCCCTAAATTTGGATCCGTCTTTGTATCCATTTGGATCCGCCGTGTCAGGCCAGCTAAGAGATCTTCAAATCTTTTCAAATATTGCCATATCTTTCCATATCTTCAAATGTCAACTCTTTGGCTTGAAGATCTAAACAAAATATCACAAAATCTTACCATGATTGTGTACATGATGCATGCCATGATGTCATCCTAACTTTTGAAAAATAAAGTTTCCATTTTAGGAAATAAACATGTAAATGTATAAAATGTAAATTCTAGTGATCTTGTGAAATGTAAATGTGTTCTAAAAAGACTTTAGCTTGTATTTATGATTTGCTAAAAGATATACCTTGTATTTGTCATTAACAAAACTAAGTAAAGATCATAAAATATAAATAACGTTTTTGGGACGATATTTGTATTAACAATCTCTCCCTTTTTGTTGATGACAAAACATAAGGTGTATTTTTAAGTAAATGAATAAATGAAGTATGAGACTTTTTAAAAATATAGAATAAGTTTGTTTTATGCAAGTTTTGAAAATAATTTCAAGTATAAATGTATGTACTGTGATGTTTCACAGTAATGCAAACTTAATCCTTTCTCTCTCTTTTTGTCGAAACAAAAAGAAGATATGCGTAGCGGAATACGATTTTGAGAACTTTAAAGCTCCCCCTTGATTTATACTCCCCCTAAATGGAGTAACAAGGATATGATGTATGATGATGTATGATCCTACAAAACAAATGGTTAGACTATGATATGCTCCCCCTCGATGTATACTCCCCATTGCTAGAGTACCAACGTATACATTACAAGGATAGGAGATGCTACAAAAGAAAAGTTAGTTACTTCATGGAAGTAAAATGCATATGTAATAATCAACCAAACAATAAGTTTCAGCCCATTTGACTTTAAAAAGTCAAAATGAAGTGTCTGATCAAAATTTAGTACCTAATGTACATTTGATCAAGGCAATATGTGAAGTTAAAACAACCATACTATGATGTTAGTATTCTAAAATAAGATAAAATGCTTAATGTTGATCACCCACAAGCATAAAAACATAACATTCATTACTTGGAAAAAAATGATGTTACATTCAAACAAGGAAAATAAATACTAATAAGAAAAATTCTAAAACAACACCCTAAAAGTTCCTTTAAGAGGAAACTAACAAAGCTCCTATTGAGGACGATGAGAGATTGCATTGAGACGCTCGAGAATGTGGTTCAATATGAACCTCATTTCATTTTGGAGCTCATTGAACAAAATGTTGGTCCTTTGGGCCAAATGAGCGGTTCTCTCGCAATGCGAGCAATCATGACTTGAAAAACCGGGAGGAAGAGTAGTTTCATGGTTTTGTGGTGGTGCTGGTGGTTGGTTGTTTGTTGATGGTGGTGGTGGATTATTGGATGTAGGTGGTGGTGGATTGTTTGTTGGACCCGTAATGGAGGCTAACAAGGTGGATTGTAAGTCCATAGCCTCGTGGAGATGGGAGTCAACCATGTTTGAGAATGCATAGAGGCGGTTTAGTTCCTCGTTGATCTCGGCTTGGGTGTTGGGTTGATTAATCCAAAACTCTTCATCAATGGAATGGAGAGTGGATTTTGGTGAGAGTTTTTGTGGTTTCGGTTGTGGTGGTGGTGCATCATGGTATAAAGGACCATGGATATCCGGGAAAATCGGATGAAAAAGCATGGGTTGTTGACCTTCAAAGGTCATGGGTGGAGGATTGGTTGACCTTGGTGGAAGGTCTTCCAAGTCATCAAGTTATCGGTGTGGTGATGAAGGTGGAGTCCTAAATAGCTCCATTGGTTGGAGTTTGGGTGATTTTGGGGGTGATGGTGATCTAACAGGTTGTGATGGAGCGGATGGTGGAGTGGTAGCTATTGGAGTAATTGTTGGTGGTGGAGTATGAATGACTACATTTGGTGGTGTTGGAGTGGAGAGTGTGAGGAAATTCTCACTTGCAATAGCTGATGAGATATTTAGAGGAGATGATTCCTCTGATGATGAGTTTGATAAGTTTATGAAGCAACATGGTTTAGCACTAATGCGGGCAGTTCGTTTTAGAGGTCTAGAGGTGGAAGAGTTGTTTGATTTAGTCATGGTGAAGTAATGTAGTTAAGATGTACAGGAGAGAAAGTAGAGGAAATGGTGAGTGAGTGAGTTTAGTGATGATCCTAAGGTACTAATTTATAGGCAGAAGGTTTGTTGATCTGTGTGTTTGGATTGGATGTAAATCCAATGGAGAATGTTGGTTCCTAATGATTTGGAACAAAAATTTAAGCTTGTCACATCCTAAGATCAATCCATTGAAATGAAGTTGAGTGATATGAGGAGGATTTGCAGTAAATGCAAGAAGATAGTGGAAAATCTGTTGATAAGATGTTTCCACGGATTTGACGGATCCCTCAAAAGGGTTCCTTGCTTGTATTAGAAAGGTAACTCACATGTAAAATTTGAAAATTCAAATTTTGGTGGGAAATTGAGTTCTTAGGATTCTAAGAGTTCCTAAATCATTCTAGAGAGTTTAATGATCAGTGAATATAATCTAAAGAAGTTACAAACCAAAATCTAAGTGTCGGGATGAGTCGGGAATTTTTGAAAAAAGTTACTGTTGGTACCCGCGGATCCAATCGACAACAAAGGCGGAGCCAAAGTTTGGGAGCCATGGGATCCGTGGGTTCTGGACTGGTGGATACAAGAGATACACTAGGCGGATCCAAAAACTAGGATCCGCCAGATCCGCCATATGGACAGACAGTTTCTTAACAGAATGAATGTCATATTTTGCGTTTCTTGGTCAAAATCCGAAAACTCTCCTAAAACATATGTAATAGCTAATATGTAGTGGAATAAAGCTAAAAACATGAATACTAACACATGTTTGCATATAGTTTAATCCGATCATCATAACTTACCTTAAATGGAGTTAAGCCAAACAGTGGCTTATTCTCGGAGAATTGATAACACAAAATGTTATCGACCTGCAAATCTGAGTTAGTTCACATACAAGTCAAGTACTACCATAATAAGTTAAGAACCATACATGTTTAACACATCATTGTCTAATAACGTCTAATTCCAAACACTCCTCTCACTTGAACTTCTTGCTCAATTTCTTCATACCCTTGTGAAGTTTCATGATCCAACGCCCTAAATTCTTCACCATTCCTTTGGTTTGCTTGAACTCCGATGATTCATTCGCAATCGGTGGAAGTTGACGCAAGTATTCCGGTGGAGTGATCCTAGAGTTTGGCAAGCCGTCATCGTCACTCATTGATGATGATGATGATGATGATGTTTGAGGGCGAGGACGTTTGCCTTTGTCAACCGCTACCCTAAAATCGCTTAAGGGAACAAAGGTGTGTGGAATCTCATCATAATCGGGAACAAATCCTAAGGCATTTCTAGGAATGGGTGCAAAGGCTCTATAGAGATGAGTCAAGAGCATCCCATAGGGCATAGCGGTGGTACCTTGTACCGGAATATCGGCCATTCGTTTGGCGATATAGTATGCAAGGTTGAAGGGTTAATGAGTTGAGACACAATACATCATATAGCAAAGACAAGCGTTGATGTGATCCCGATTTCCAACGGTGCATATGACATTAGCCCTTAACACATCTTCTAACTTTCTAAATTCGGGCCTAAGTTCATTTAGTTCCATGGCAAAAGGATCTCTAGGTACATGACGACCTCGATGCAACCTAGTTGGGTTGTTCCTAGGTAAGAAGAGATGCTCCCTAATGGTTTCTTAGGCGGTCAAAGGTGTGGCATATGGTGCCGTTCTCTCAAGGTTGGACTCTAAGATTGTTAATGACCACTTATCGGAGTAGACACATGTTCCATAATTTGGAACTCCTAAGACATTACCAAATTGATCTAAGGGAATATTGAACAAGGTTCCATTGATACTAAAGTGAATGCTCATAAGACCATTGTCACTTGAACTAAGACCTATGGTTGCATAGAACTCAAGAATGAACCTAGGAATGATAGGCTCATCAATGTCTAAAAGACAATCGAAATGAATCGCGGCCAATTGCTCGCGGAGATTGGTATTTTCATAGAATGAGGAGTCTACAACCCTACCCTCATGGACGTATCATTTTTCTAAAGCTTTGAATATATTGACTTGGGCTTCGGTGAGACCCTTGGTTTTGTGGTGTTTGGGAAGGTAATCGATGGTCTTTTTGTGATCGTAGTTGGTTGCGGGAGGCATAGTTATCCTAGACACGAAAAATATATAGTTTAGTTGAAATTATCAAAAATACGTATAAAGGTCTAGTGTGTGCCTATATGGGGACAATGTGGAGGTGCGGTTATCTCGACTCCTTTTGATGCATGAAAATTATGTTTATGCAAGTTTTATGATAAAACGAGAGATAACCCAAACGCTCCTACTTCAATGTAGCTACGATTGAATGTACCCGAAAATACATATTAGTTATGTATTCCCTTTAGCATTCAAGAGACATTATGCAAGTGATGTTTAAAACATAACGTTTTTGTATTTGTATGAACAATGTTCAAAAACCGTTTTTCCTAGTCGTGAGAAGATTTTAGCAAAAAAATTTCTCATGGGGTTTTTGATGAATAATGATAATGTACTACAAGATGCAATTCCTAACTATGAAAAACATGATTTGTTATGCAATTTGGTAAATATGCTTCATGATTTTTCAAGAATTATGCATAAACCCCAAGTTTTGGTTTTGTGCATGAAATAGAATTCCTAGACGCAGATCAGGAGTGTAAACATGATAAGGATACTTACAGTGATGTTTAGAGCTCAATTTGGTTGAGAAAGATGGCCTAATTTGTGAGTTTGGTGAATTATGGGTCGTATTCCAGTGGGTGATATGTTTTGGAGAGAGTGATGAATAGTACAGGGTATTTGTTTAATATATATAAAAACTGCCTCAGCAGATGACGGATCCGGCGGATCCCAAACAAGGGTTCCGCCCTTGTTGTCGTTTGGATCCGCAGGATCAGAACTCAAGTTGGGTTTTTTTTTTTTTTTTTTTTTTTTTTTTTTTTTTTTTTTTTGTTGTCGTGTTTAGTTAATCTAAGGTTTAATCTATTCACTAGGTTCCGTTAATCCTAAACCAAGTCTAAGATAGTTGAAAGGTTCTCTCTTGAGAGGTTTTGTGAGGATATCGGCAATGTTGTCCTCTGAGGAAACTTTCTCAATTGAGATGTTTCCCTTCTGAACATTGTCACGAAGGAAGTGGTGACGTATTTCTATGTGTTTGGTTCTAGCATGTTGGACTGGGTTTTTGCTAAGATCGATAGCTCCTTTGTTGTCACAAAGAATGGGAATGTCGTTGAGTACAATTCCATAGTCTACGAGAGCTTGTTTCATCCACAGTGCTTGTTGGCAAGCTTTTCCTGCTGACACGTACTCGGCTTCAGTTGTTGATATGGCGAGGGCTGTTTATTTCTTAGCAAACCATGCGGTGAGACAATGTCCTACAAAAGTACAAATACCACTATGGTTTCTACACCTGTCCCTTTGGGATACCATAATCCTAAATGTGTAGTGCCTTTAATGTATCTAAATATCCGTTTAACGGCTTCAAGATGAGATATTTTGGGATCTTCTTGAAAACGTGCACATAGACAAACACTAAACATAATGTCCGGCCTACTAGCCGTAAGATAGAGCAAACTACCAATCATTCCTCTATATTTAGTGCTATCTACGGATTCATTTTCTTTGGTTTCTGAGGACATGGGTGTTTTCATAGGTTTTGAGTCTTCAAGACCAAACTTCTTAAGCATATCTTTGATATACTTTGATTGGTTGAAGAATATCCCATCTTCTAATTGTTTTATTTGGAGACCTAAGAAAAAGTTTAGTTCCCCCATCATACTCATTTCAAACTCGTCATGCATGATTTTTGAGAAATCGTCGCATAACTCTTGACAAGTTGAGCCGAATATAATGTCATCCACATATATCTGGACGATGATAATATGTGATCCCTTTTTCTTGGTGAAGAGAGTATTGTCTACTAGGCCCATGGTATACTTATGGTCAACTAGGAAGGTCTTAAGTCGATCATACCAAGCTTTTGGTGCTTGCTTAAGTCCGTATAAAGCTTTCTTAAGTTTGTAAACATGATTTGATTTTTCAAAATCGGCAAAGCCGGGAGGTTGTGCAACATATACTTCTTCATTTATAAATCCATTTAAAAATGCACTTTTGATATCCATTTTAAATAATTTAAAATCATGTGCACATGCATATGCAAGTAGTATCCTAATAGACTCTAGTCTAGCTACGGGTGCAAATGTTTCATCGTAATCTATACCTTCTTGTTGATTGTAGCCTTGTGCTACTAGCCTAGCTTTGTTTCTAGATACTATGCCATTTTCATCCATTTTATTTCTAAACACCCATTTTGTACCAATTATGGTTTGATTTTTAGGTTGTGGAACTAGTGTCCAGACGTCATTTCTAACAAATTGATTTAATTCCTCTTGCATAGCAATAACCCATGATTCATCTTTTATAGCCTCATTTATATTTTTAGGCTCAATTGTTGAAACAAAACAAAAGAAATTACTTTCATTTTGAGCTTTAGATCTTAATGTTCTTTCATTAAGTTTTCCTATGACGTTTTCTAATGGATGACTTTTTGTTTCTTTGATGTTAACTAACTCACTTTTTACTGGTTCATCTTCTTTATCATTTTCAACATTTTCTATATTTTCAACCATTTGACTTTCAACTAAGTTATCATCTACCAAAGGTGATGTCTTAGAGGGAGGTGGACTTTCGTCGAATGTTACATTCAACGATTCCTCGACTCTTGAGGTTTCTTTGTTCAAAACTATATATGCTTTACTAGTTTGTGAGTATCCTAGAAATACACCTTCATACGACTTTGGGTCGAACTTGGTGAGATAATCCTTTGTGTTTAAAATGAAGCACTTGCTTTCAAACACTCTAAAATATCCTAAAGTAGGCTTTTTGCCTCTATATAACTCATATGGAGTCTTTGTCAAGAATGGTCTAATTAGAACTCGATTTAGAATATATGTAGATGTATCTACAGCGTGACACCAGAACTTTTGAGGTATGTTTTATTCATTTAACATGGTTCTACTCATTTCTTGAATTGTCCTATTTTTATGTTCTACCATACCGTTAGATTGAGGGGTTCGAGGAGCTGAGAAATTATGAGTTATGCCATTGGCATCACAAAAAGCTCCGAATTGGATTTCGTTGTCGAATTCACGACCATTGTCAGTTCTAATTGATACTATGTTACTTCCTATTTGATTTTGAATTTTCTTACTTAAGATTTCAAATTTATCAAATGCTTCGTTTTTAGTTTTAAGAAACTTAGTCCATGTATACCTAGAGTAATCATCTACTATTACCAAAGTATAGAAGTTTCCCCCGTAACTTTGTATAGCGGATGGACCAAACAAATCCATATGTAATAATTCTAGACACCTAGATGTAGACACCATGTTTTTAGCCTTATGGCTATTATGAACTTGTTTTCCTATTTTGCAAGCATCACAAAAGTGTTGGTCATATTTCAACTTGGGAAGGTTCCTAACGAGTTCCTTAGATGATAAGGATTGAATTAACCTCATATTGGCGTGACCTAAGCGTCGATGCCATAGAGTTGAGTTTTCGTCCAAGGAGGTAAGACAAAGCTTGTCTTTAGGTGTTTTGTCAAGTTTCATAACGTAAACGTTATTCTTCAAAACACCTTTTCCTACAGTTATGCCATCCTTAAGTATTTTACTTCCATTTTTACTGAAAAGGACGTTATACTTTTTGCGGCATAATTGACTTATACTAAGCAAGTTAAAACCTAAATTATCTACATGAGCAACATCATCAATGGAGAGAGAGTCATGAGAGATCGTACCTTTTCTGATGATTTTACTTTTAAGTTTGCTACCGAATGTGTCATTACCTCCGTCGTACACTTGGTAGGTTGAGAAAAGGCTTTTGTTTCCCGTCATGTGCCTTGAGCACCCACTATCTTTGATCCACTCATCAGGTTCTAATTCAACTTTTAAACACACCTAAGTTCAATAAAAGCTCAAGCGTTTGGTCCCCAATATCTCATGGGTCCGTTTGGGTTAAACATGACATTATCATGGTTCATGTAAGGAAATGGTGGACAATTGTTTCACGGCATGTAATTAGGACCATGAAAGTTTCTAGACATGTTTTGGTTCCAATTACTTTGGTAATTATGTTGTGGGTTAACATTACTTTTTGGAAAGGGGTGTTTGGGAAAACTAGTTTGAGGTCTCTGTTGAACCTTTTTAACTCTGTACTCATTTCTAGCTTGACCTCTTCCTATAGAAACTGCTGGTTTTTGTTTGTTATTAGTTATACTAGTACTAGGTTTTCTAGTGACTCTAACGAATTCAGTACGGTCAGTTTTTAGAACCTTATGTTCACAACTTGTACCGGCGGATCCTTTTGGTACTACTGGCGGATCCAAAACTTTGGATCCGTCGGATCCGTGGGCTTCTGACTTAGTTGGAACAGTTTCTTTCTCTTTCACAGTTTGTTTCTTAAAGTCACTTCAAGTTCCTAGTTTCATAAAACCTAGTCCGGTTTTATCATGAGGTAGTTTTTGTATCTTCATTATCTCATCTGCACAATTTATGTTTTTATCAAACTTTTTAAACTTGGAATTTTGTTTGATGAGATCTTCCTGTGTGGTTTTTAATGTTTCTAGTTCTAATTTAAGTTCCTGACACGACACACACATTTCTTTAGCATTTTTACCTTTTTCCATTTGTATCTCCTTTTCTTTAAGCCAATAAACTTCGTTTTCTAAAAGTGTCGTTTTGGTTTTTAAAAACTTGTTTTTGTTTATGATTTTTAAGGTTATATCACACAGTTTGTTATATTCTACTTCTAAGGTTTCATCATCTATAGAAGAGTATGATGAGTCAGAATGTACCTCTTCTGTGTCGTGAGCCATGAGAGCAATTTCGTTGTTCTTAGGCTCGTCATCATCTCCTTCACTATCACTCCAAGCTCCACTGACAAAGGCTCTTTGAGACTTGTTCTTTGGAGGCTTTGGACATTCTCCTATTAAGTGACTAGAGTCTCCACACCTATAACACTTCCTATCTACCTTTCCTTTTCTATCATCACGGTCTTTTCGGACGGATTTCTTTTCTTCACGAGGTGGTCTGACAAATTTTCCTCGTCTCCTGAAGAATTTCTTGAAATCCCTTACAGCCATGGCATATTCTTCGTCTTCGCTACTAGAACAAGACTCTTCATCACTTGACTCAACTCTAGCTTTCAAGGCAATGGACTTCATTTTCTCCTTCTTGCCTTTAACTATTTATGAGTCTTTTTCCATCACCATTTCGTGAACTTTGAGGTTTCCTATGAGCTCGTCCAGTGTCATACTTGAAAGATCCTTAGATTCTTCAATAGCTGTCACATTTGCTCTCCACTTTGGGTGGAGTGCTCTTAGAAATTTCCTGACAAAATTCTTACTAGAAAAAGATTCTTCAAGTGCTTTAAGAGATGTAATAATAGTATTAAATCTAGCAAACGCACTATCAATGGACTCATCTTCAGAGATAACAAATTGTTCATATTGTTGAACAAAAAGATCAATTTTGTTATCTTTGACTTGTGAATTCCCTTGATGAGTGATAATTAGTGATTGCCAAATATCTTTAGCCGTTTTACACATTAAAACTCTTTCATATTCTTTCTTAGGTAAAGAATTGTAAAACATCATTTTGGCTTCATTATTTTTGGCAATCAACTTCTTTTGCTCATCACTGTGACGAATAAAAGAAGTACCTATATCCCGACCACCTGAAATATCATTACTAACGGGCTTATAGTCACCCTCTACACTAATATACTACAGATCTATGTCCTTTGACTTCACATATGTCTCAAAGCGATTTTTCCAATATATGAAACAATTTGGTTCAAATAGTGGTGGTCTTTGCATAGATTGCCCTTCTTTAAAGTTTTCAAAATCCATTGATTGTTTCAAGTTTTTAAAATACAGTATATTTTGAAAATCTTGAGTAACACCGCTCTGGTACCAATTGTGGAAAACTAGAAGGGGGGTTGAATAGTTTTACCGTTTAAAATTAATTCGCTTTGTGACTTATCGTGATTTCAAAGTAAAGTAAACAATCAAGCACACAAACAAGTAATATAAGTAAATAAGTAAAGAGAGGAAAGATCAAACCACACAACACAGTTGTTTATAGTGGTTCGGCTACACGTCGCTTACTTCTTTTTTCGGTACTAAGCTAAACACCGAGTTCTTTACAAGGGTACAACCACTCCTGTTGGTTCTTTCACAAGGGTACAACCACTCCCGTTTGGTTCTTTACAAGGGTACAACCACTCCCAACACTCTTTGTGTTTTAAGGACTAAAACACTAACCTCACTCTACTGATATAAATGATACAAACAATGATATGCAAACTAGTACAAGATCACACAGTGGCTAAGCTAAACGGATAACGACAGAACGTTAATCCTTGTATGCTTGATCCCTTTGCTACAAAAGGAAAGATCAAATGAATGAATGATATGGGTTAGTAAATGAATGAGTATATATTTAAGCTATATGAGTGATGAGAATGGCCAAATGATCAGCTTGCTATTTATAGGCAAAGCTGAGCAACAGGCGGCGGATCCGGCGGATCCCTAAATTTGGATCCGTCTTTGTATCCATTTGGATCCGCCGTGTCAGGCCAGTTAAGAGATCTTCAAATCTTTCCAAATCTTGTCATATCTTTCAATATCTTCAAATGTCAACTCTTTGGCACCAAGATCTAAACAAAATATCACAAAATCTTACCAAGATTGTGTACATGATGTCATCCTAACTTTTGAATAATAAAGTTTTCATTTTAGGAAATAAACATGTGATGAGGATTCGATACACTGATAAGGTGGTTAAACCTTTGTTGCTTTGTGTATGTGATAAGTTGAGTTAATATGATCTAGTACGCGGAATTTACTTAATCACACTTAGAAGGTTATTTGTGTTGTGGAAATGGAACAGTTATGCTTATGTATATAGAACAAAGAACATGCAATGATATCACCAAAACGATTCAATATTATTCAAGATAATACAAGTGATCTTCAATATCACTAGGGTTACAAAGACCTTGAATCTTATGTTTTCTATGACTTGTGATATTTGTTCTATGTTCTTGAGAGTTATTATTTTTTGCACTTTTTTTTTAATTCACTCACTTATCTATTCGTATATATATCACTAGTCTAAGATCTTTCTTTTATATCACAAGAAAGATCTTTACAATATTGTTAACGCTAGCAGCAGAATCAAATAACGCTAGCAGCAGAATCATACTTAGAGTATTTCTTTGAGTAGAACCCGATATTAAACTTCTTGAATATTTAATTCCCAACAATCCTCCCCTAAACATGTGAATCCATTTCAACATGTTTCTGAATTAGATTATGGATTGTGAAGATCTTTCAAACACTTCTGTTCTTCAAGATTAAATATCTTTCTCAGTAACTCATCTGCTTTCTGTTCTTTGACTTTAACAATATCAATACACATATTCAGGCTTCAAACATTGACCTAAAAGATGGTGCAATTTCCTTGGATGGAGGAATCATAAGAGGCAATGATGATGTGTATTGATGAAGCGAAAAGTGTACCGCTTTTAGGGGGTCATTTAAGCCCTAAATCGTATTTATTTGATCAAATATTGCCCTAAATCGTTCCTTTTGTCATTTTAGGTACTTTGGAGAAGAAATCTGGAAAAGGAAGCATTTTGGACGTTTTTGGAGAATAAAAGTGAAGAAAACGGCAAAGTCTCAAAATTATGCTGGAAACTACCTTTGACGGCGTCAAGGATTGGCCCAGACGGCGTCATGGCTTGGCAAAAGAGGTGGATATGAAAATTACTCATGATAAGCCAGAGAATTTTGCATGAAAAATCTGACGGTGTCACCCTTTAAGATGATCAAGGCCATCACGGCTTAAGCTAAAGAGGGACGGCGTCAAGCTCAATTCTGACGGCATCACCCCTTGATAGGCCAGAGAGGATTTTGGAGCACTAAAGAGGGACGGCGTCAGGAAGGCCATCCGGGAACCCTAAAAGCGGCGAGGTGACGGCGTCAGGATCTATAACGTGACGCCGTCAGCCCTTAAACTCTATATATAGTTTTGCAATTTTTTGTCATTATGTGGAACTTATTGTGTGTAATTTTGGAGGAGAAACCCTAAGACGAATTTCTGCCATTTTTAAGGGTTTTCATACCCTTGGATCTCCCATGTTTAATTGAAGATAAGTAATCGTTTAATCATTCAATATGTCTATATGTTGTTTGATTATATCTTGTTCTTGTCTTTTGATTAACATGCTAGGCTAGATTTATCTTGTGTTTGCTTAGATCTAATGAAACCTAGCTATTGATTATTGGTTATTAGTGTGTCATTAATTGTATTGGATGATTGTTCATCGATTTTAGGCTTAAGAAAACTGGCTAACTTCCTATTCGGTAACTTGCTTGAACGTCTTAAGAAACATGAACCAATGCGTACTAAGGTTTTTATGGTTGTATTTAATGCATGAGCGAATTCTAGTGATCCCATGTTAGGAGCTTCTTAGCCGGCTCGACATAGGAGTGAAGTAGGAGCTTATAGAGTTGGGGAAGTACGTACGCCACCCCACGATTGGTATTAAGGAATACACCCGTCATCCACGCAATTAATACACACTAATCAACCGGTAAAAGATAGTTAGGGAGTAAGGAAATCTAAGTAAACACATTTCCCTCCACATAAGTTTCACAACTCTTTTCATTTTCTGTTATTTTATTTTATTTGCATTCGTAGTAATTTGGGTTAGTTGACTAGCAACTAATTCCGCCCACTCCTTCAAACCCGAGATTTTACTTGCTTTCATAAAATTATAAAAACACAAAAAGAATCTTCCCTCACCCTTAGACCTATTAGAATAGTTTTTTCAATCCTAACGACACTATTCCCTGTGGAGAACGATCAATCCCCCGTACTTACCACTACACTATACTACATCGGTCAGGTACACTGCCTGGTGGGGTTGTAAGCCTCTTGAGATCCCTCGAGAGGTAAAACCTGTTGTAAGGTCGCAAAACCACGCATCATGTATCTTGGATGCTTGTTTCAACAAGTGAAATCATCTATCAGCATGCCTTTGCAAGTGATGAACAAACATGGTGAACTGAAATTGAAACTTTTCTTCGTTTGACCTAGATATACCTTTCTCCTTTGGAATGCTTCATCCCTTCTGAAAATGATACTCCAGAATAAGCTTTGTTCTTGTCATTTTCAACCTCCATGTCATCATCTTGTATGCTCTTGTCTTTTCCTCCCCTTCATTGGTTAATAATCTTCCAACTTTATTTCCTCCCCTGAGATGCAAATAACATTTTATATGCATGTTCTTGAGAGTTATTATTTTTTGCACCTTTTTTATAATTCACACACTTATCTATTCGTATATATATCACTAGTCTAAGATCTTTCTTTTATATCACAAGAAAGATCTTTACAATATTGTTAAGTCTAATCGAACACTTGCTTTGAGAGTGTCAGTCATTAAGATACAACTTGTATCTATGTTTACAACTTGTTCTGTTAATATAACATTATGACTGATCACATGGGGTAAGATATTATCTACCGTATATTGTTGACTTTAATACACATAATATCTTTTCATACTTATCCGTTCAGCAGCAGAAAGTTAATCACCAGCAGCAATGTTAACGCTAGCAGCAGAATCATAACACTAGCAGCAGAAACACTCAACAGTAGAATGTTAACGCTAGCAGCAGGAACAAATAACGCTAGCAGCAGAATCATACTTAGAGTATTTCTTTGAAAAGAACCCGATATTAAACTTCTTGAATATTTAATTCCCAACAATCCTCCCCTAAACATGTGAATCCTTTTCAACATGTTTCTGAATTAAATTATGGATTGTGAAGATCTTTCAAACACTTCTGTTCTTCAAGTTTAAATATCTTTCTCAGTAACTCATCTGCTTTCTGTTCTTTGACTTTAACAATATCAATACACATCTTCAGGCTTCAAACATTGACCTAAAAGATGGTGCAATTTCCTTGGATGGAGGAATTATAAGAGGCAATGATGCTGTGTATCTTGGATGCTTGTTTCAACAAGTGAAATCATCTATCAGCATGCCTTTGCAATTGATGAACAAACATGGTGAACTGAAATTGAAACTTTTCTTCGTTTGACCTAGATAGAACTTTCTCCTTTGGAATGCTTCATCCCTTCTGAAAATGATACTCCTAAATAAGCTTTGTTCTTGTCATTTCAACCTCCATGTCATCATCTTGTATGCTCTTGTCTTTTCCTCCCCTTCATTGGTTAATCTTCCAACTTTATTTCCTCCCCTGAGATGCAAATAACATTTTATATGCATGTTCTTGAGAGTTATTATTTTTTGCACGTTTTTTTTAATTCACACTCCTATCTATTCGTATATATATCACTAGTCTGAGATCTTTCTTTTATATCACAAGAAAGATCTTTACAATATTGTTAAGTCTAATCGAACACTTGCTTTGAGAGTGTCAGTCATTAAGATACAACTTGTATCTATGTTTACAACTTGTTCTGTTATTATAACATTATGACTGATCACATGGGGTAAGATATTATCTACCGTATATTGTTGACTTTAATACACATAATATCTTTTCATACTTATCCGTTCAGCAGCAGAAAGTTAATCACCAGCAGCAATGTTAACGCTAGCAGTAGAATCATAACACTAGCAGCAGAAACACTCAGCAGTAGAATGTTAACGCTAGCAGCAGGAACAAATAACGCTAGCAGCATAATCATACTTAGAGTATTTCTTTGAAAAGAACCTGATATTAAACTTCTTGAATATTTAATTCCCAACAATCCTCCCCTAAACATGTGAATCCTTTTCAACATGTTTCTGAATTAGATTATGGATTGTGAAGATCTTTCAAACACTTCTGTTCTTCAAGTTTAAATATCTTTCTCAGTAACTCATCTGCTTTCTGTTCTTTGACTTTAACAATATCAATACACATCTTCAGGCTTCAAACATTGACCTAAAAGATGGTGCAATTTCCTTGGATGGAGGAATTATAAGAGGCAATGATGCTGTGTATCTTGGATGCTTGTTTCAACAAGTGAAATCATCTATCAGCATGCCTTTGCAAGTGATGAACAAACATGGTGAACTGAAATTGAAACTTTTCTTCGTTTGACCTAGATAGAACTTTCTCCTTTGGAATGCTTCATCCCTTCTGAATATGATACTCCAGAATAAGCTTTGTTCTTGTCATTTTCAACCTCCATGTCATCATCTTGTATGCTCTTATCTTTTCCTCCCCTTCATTGGTTAATCTTCCAACTTTATTTCCTCCCCTGAGATGTTAACTCCCCTGAGATGCAAATAACATTTTATCCTCCCCTGTTTGGAAGATCTCTCACTATGTACCAAAATATTTCTCTCCATCATCTGAGCTATCCATCATAACATGTTATCAGACAATGTTGTACATGTAGCCATCAATTCCTTAAGAGTTTAAGTTGCTGCCCTCATCACTTCTAGGTGTGTTAACTCCTATGAGAGGTAATTCATGGGGCATTTGACTCATGGTCCATCATTTGATGGTTTTTGTGAGTCTCTTTTAAAATCCTTTTAAGAAACTTTTGCCTTAGCAGTATGTACTTGATTTTATTATGAAAAACCATACTGCTTTCAACCATTTTGAAGGGATTAAGTGTATAACAGACACTTAATCATAATTTCGGTTTAAAGCAACCTCTGGTTGTGTGAGAACCAATGTTTTTCAGTTATAAATAACTGCCTGTGTAAAGATAAACCTATTCAAAAGGCTTTCTTGACAGGGTTTCCAGCTCATAGTAATTGTTGCCTCTAACACAAGTGTTAGATTCACTTTTACTAGCTGTTCTTTCTATCAGATGTCCTTAGACTTGCTCATTATACTTAAAAGTATAAAATGATAGAAAGTGAGTTGCATCAGTTACTTTCTGATCAACTAAGTCATCAATTCAATGTGAAACATCATAATCAAGCTTCAAGAAAGAAGTTTTAAGGAGGTTAGAAATTCCTAAACTTTTTCTATCATAAACCTATTATGTCAGCAACTAGTATTATCATTCTGCTGCTTCCATTTCACTTGAAACATTCTTTGTGTTCACATGATCATACCTGAAATTGTTAGTCTAAAACCAAAAGAACAATGTACAAAGTACTTGTCTTGTATTCGAATAATCATAGGACTAACTGTATGAATAACACAATTTAAATTTGATCTAGCAGCACAAACTTTTGTAATAGCAGTAGTATCTTTTAAAGTCAGCAGCACAAACAAAAATTTATTTACAAAAACACAAAGTTTAAAATCATTGAGGATTAAGCATTCCAATACTTGCTACCAAGTACTGAAACCTTCCAACATCAAAAGCTTTTGTTAGCAGATCTGCAAAGTTGAATTCTGAAGCAATTTTAAGAACTTGAATTAATCTTTTCTCATTGCAGTCTCTTATAAAGTGATGTCTAATTTCAATGTGTTTTGTTTTAGAATGTTGCATTGGATTTTTAATAATGCAAATAGTACAACTATTATCAATATGAATAACAGTGTTCATGAAATTGTACCCATAGTCAAGAAGTTGGTTTTGAAGACATAGGACTTGAGCACAATAACTTGCAGTAGCTATATATTCAGCTTCAGTTGTAGAAGTAGCCACAGTTGTTTGCTTCTTACACTGCCATGAGATAAGTCTACACCCAAGAAATTGACATCCTCTAGTTGTTGACTTTCTGTCCAAGCTAGCACCAGCATAATCACTATCCGAAAATGCTACCAAGTCAAAAGGTGACTCTTTAGAATACCATAGTCCCAACCTAGGTTGACCTTTGAGATATCTAAAAATTCTCTTGACTACTGTTAAATGAGAAACCTTTGGAGTTACTTGAAATCTTGCACAAACACAAACAGAGAACATGATGTCAGGTCTTGATGATGTGAGATACATCAAAGAGCCTATCATATATCTGTATGTGTGTACATCTACATTTTCTCCATCTAAATCTTTTGGAAGAGGCTTCTCAGAGTCCATTGGTGTGCTTGCCATTTTTGAATCAGCAAAGTTGAACTTCCTTAGAATCTCAGCAACATACTTATCTTGACTAATAAATATGCCTTCATATGACTGTTTAACTTGCAAACCCAAAAAGAATGTAAGTTCCCCCATGGAACTCATCTGAAACTTATCATGCATAAGCTTCTCGAACTCCAAACACATTTCCTTCCTTGTAGATCCAAAGATAATGTCATCCACATACACCTGCACTAACAGAAGATCCTTTTTGTGATGTTTGATGAAAAGTGTCTGATCAATCTTTCCTCTTTGAAATCCATTTTCTTTTAAATAAGAAGCCAGTGTTTCATACCATGCTCTAGGTGCCTGATGAAGGCCATAAAGAGCCTTAACAACTCTGTACACTTTGTCTGGATGGTCAGGATCAATGAACCCTGGAGGTTGTGAGACATACACCTCTTCTTCAATTGTGCCATATAAAAATGCACTCTTGACATCCATTTGATAAACTGTGAAGCCTAAAAATGAAGCATAAGCTAAGAAAAGCCTAATTGCCTCAAGTCTTGCTACTGGAGCAAAAACCTCATCATAGTCTATCCCTTCTTGTTGTGTGTACCCTTGGGCTACTAATCTAGCCTTATTCCTAATCACTATTCCCCTTTCATCCCTTTTATTCTTGAAAACCCATCTAGTGCCAATTACCTTTGCATAGCTTCTACCCAGCTTGAATCATCTAAGGCTTTCAGAATGTTCTTTGGTTCAGCTTGTGAGAGAAAACATACAAACAAGCAAGAGTTTGAAAACTCATGCTGTTTTGAAGCATAAAGGGCATCAAGAAGCCCTTGTTGGTCTGAAGACATCAGTTGTTGTCTTGTCTTCACACCTGATTGTACATCTCCAATCACATTTTCTAGGGAGTGGACTTTGTGAATCCTTGTGTGTGGGGTTGAAGGAACTTGATAGTTAGGTGTGATATTGCTCAAATCCACCTCATTATCTGAGAAATCTGCTTCATTTGAGTCTGAAGGGCCAGCAGTAGAATCATTTGGCCTAGCAGCAGAAAAATTAAGCCTAGCAGTAGAATGCTCTGTCTCAGCAGCACTATCATCAGCAGAAACATTTTGTTGTTCCTTTGTTCCATTGTCCTTGTGTTCACTTTCAACATCTTCTTTAGCTTTACCAGAAGAAGATTCATCATTTGTTGAAGTTGAATCCACACTGGTACTTATTGGCATCCATATATGATCTTGATTTGTCTCCTTGTCTAACCCTGCCTCATTTGTTGTTTGTGAACCTGAAAAATTATTAGTTTTTGCAACAACATGCACATAATTCATAGAATGGGTTAATGACTCTAGATCAAATAGCCAATTAGGACCTTCACCTACTACATTGGATTTATGCTCTAGAAATTCCACATGTAGGTTTTCTTCTACTTTCTTAGTTCTTAAGTTGTATACTCTGAATGCTTTACTATTGAGAGAATATCCAACTAAGAATCCTTCATCTGCTTTGCCGTCAAACTTTCCAAGATGGTCTAAGGTATTGAGAACAGTCACATGACATCCAAAAGGTCTAAGAAATCCTATTGCAGGAGTTCTACCTCTAAAAAGTTCATATGATGTCTTATTGTGAGGCTTAACAACTAAAACTCTATTTTGGACATAGCAAGCAGTGTTGACTGCTTCAGCCCAAAAAGTTATAGGTAGCTTAGAATCAGCTAACATAGTTCTAGCAGCTTCTATTAGTGTTCTATTTTTCCTTTCAGCAACTCCATTCTGTTGTGGAGTTCTAGCAACACTAAATTCTCTCCTAATACCCTTTTCTTTGCAGAATTCATCCATAACTCTATTTTTGAACTTTGTCCCATTATCACATCTAATGACTTTTACTCTTTTGTCTACTAGGTTTTTTATCTCAGTAATGAAAGTCTTAAGGATGCTAGGTGTCTCATCCTTAGTAGCTAAAAAGAAAACCCATGAAAATCTACTATAGTCATCAGTAATAACTAGACAATATCTCTTATGTTGCATACTTCTAACATTTGTAGGACCAAACAAATCCATATGAAGCATAAACAATGATTGATTGATAGAGTTAAAAAGCTTGGGCTTACAAGTAGCTTTGAGTTGTTTGCCTTTAAGACAAGTAATGCATGTTTGATCATTTTCAAATCGTTTTTGAGGTAAACCTCTTACAAAACCATTCTTAACAATCTGATTTATGGTTTTGAAGTTAATATGACCAAGCCTCCTATGCCATAACATTGATTCATCCAATGTGGCCTTTGCAACAAGACAAGTTAAAGTCTTTTTAGGAACAATGTTCTTCATGTCTACACTGTACATATTGCCCTTTCTAGGAATTTTAAGAAGCACTTGACTTTCATCAGGCATCTTAAAATTAGGAGAAAGTACAAGACATTCAGTGTCACAGAAAAGAACTTTGTTCTTTTTGTCACACATTTGTGAGACACTAAAAAGATTATAATTTAGCTCTTGTACATAGTACACATCTTCAAAATCTAAATTTCCAGTTTTGATTGTACCTTTACCAGAAATTTTACCACCAACACCTCCTCCAAAGGTAACATAGCCACCATCTAATGTTTGAAAATCAGAAAGATAGGACTTGTTGCCTGTCATGTGCCTTGAACATCCACTATCTGAGTATCCTTGATCCTCTTGTTTACCAATTGAATGTTCCTGCACAGAAATGAGAAGTATCAGTTTCTTTTGGGGACCCAAGCCATTACTGACTTGGATCTGCCTCTTGCATCAATGAAATTTAATCTCTTAAGAACAGTTGATGCAACATTGGATTTAAGAATCCAACATGCTGAGGCCTTAACAGCATTTGCCCTGTTTTCCCTAGCAGCAGAATGAATTACATGCTTAGCAGCAGAAACTGCTAGCTTTGTAATTGTTCCCTTAATTTTCCAAACTTGTTTTTGGACCACTGCTTTTGTTTGAATGGGCCTTTGAACAGTCTTTGATGCATTTGTATAAAAAGATTTTGCATTTTTAACTGTTGGTCTTGGGTTAACAGTCATGAATGGTCTAGCAGCAGAAACTGCTTTGGTAACTGCTCTGGGTTTTGTTCTCTTAGACTTAGAGTGAAAGTGAGTTTGAGGAGTTTGCGGAGTTTGCCTTTTGAAATTCACCCTATTGTTTTCATACCCAGATACCCATTTGTTACAGAAAGCTGCAAGATGATCAAAACTACCACATGTGTAACAAGCTTTATTATAAAAGAAAAAGTCATCACCTAATTGGTTAGACTTGAGGCCATTCCAATTTCTTTGGTTACCTCTGGGCTTGCTAGTGGATCTATATTGTTCACAATATTTAACTGGTTGCCTAACATGTTTAATGTTTGTTCTAGGCTTAACAGTATCCTTTTTGATCACTTTAGGAACCCTTGTTCCTGCTTTCTTAACTACTTCAGGTTTAGACATAACCTGTTCATCTTCTTCATCATCAGATACCCAGTCTTCAATGACTACACTATCTGATTTTCTATCAGAGGACACCTTGTCCTCAGGAAGTAAAGTTTTACTTAAACTTTCACTTACTTTCTTAGATTCATCAACAACTAGCTTGATCTTTGGTTGTACACCATATTGTAGCTCAGGTTGTTGAAATTCAGGAATACCTGAATTTTCTAGGTCAATCCCTGGGGGTTTAGGGATACCTCTGTATGGAGGTGGGACACTCTTATATCCTACTCCTGACTTAGCTCTGTTAATCACTTGGCATTCTATCATGTTGGTCACACCTCTAGAAGCATGTTCTAGTGTCTGTGTAGTTGATGAAGCGAAAAGTGTACCGCTTTTAGGGGGTCATTTAAGCCCTAAATCGTATTTATTTGATCAAATATTGCCCTAAATCGTTCCTTTTGTCATTTTAGGTACTTTGGAGAAGAAATCTGGAAAAGGAAGCATTTTGGACGTTTTTGGAGCATAAAAGTGAAGAAAACGGCAAAGTCTCAAAATTGTGCTGGAAAGTACCTTTGACGGCGTCAGGATTGGTTCTTGACGGCGTCATGGCTTGGCAAAAGTGGTGGATATGAAAATTACTCATGATAAGCCAGAGAAATTTGCATGGGAATTCTGACGGCGTCACCCTTTGGAGTGATCAAGGTCGTCACGTTATAAGTTAAAGCGGGACGGCGTCACGCCTAATCCTGACGGCGTCAAGCCTTGATAAGCCAGAACGGATTTTGGAGAGCTAAAGAGGGACGGCGTCATGAAGGCCATCCGGGAACCCTAAAAGCGGCGAGGTGACGGCGTCACACTCCATAACGTGACGCCGTCAGATCTGAAAGTCTATATACAGTTTTGCAATTTTTTGTCATTAGTGTGGAACTTATTGTGGAACTTTGTGTGTGAAAAACCCTAAGACGATTTTAGCAGTTTTTTCAAGGCTTTTTGCCTTGAGATCTTCCATGTTACATTGAAGATAAGTTATCAATTAATCATTCAATATGTCTATGTGTTGTTTGATTCTATCTTGTTCTTGTCTTTTATTTAACATGCTAGGCTAGGTTTTCTTTGTGTTTGCTTAGATCTAATGAAACCTAGCTATTGATTATTGGTTATTAGTGTGTTATTAGTTGTATTGGATGATTGTTCATCTATGTTAGGCTTAAGAAAACTGGCTAACTTCCTATTCGGCAACTTGCTTGAACGTCTTAAGAAACATGAACCAATGCGTACTAAAGGTTTTTATGGTTGTATTTAATGCATGAGCGAATTCTAGTGATCCCATGTTAGGAGCTTCCTAGCCGGCTCGACATAGGAGTGAAGTAGGAGTTCATAGAGTTGGGGAAGTACGTACGCCACCCCACGATTGGTATTAAGGAATACACCCGTCATCCACGCAATTAATACACCCTAATCAACCGGTAAAAGATAGTTAGGGAGTAAGGAAATCTAAGTAAACACATTTCTCTCCACATAAGTTTTACCACCTTTTCATTTTCTGTTATTTTATTTTATTTGCATTCGTAGTTATTTAGGTTAGTTGATTAGCAACTAATTCCGCCCACTCTTTCAAACCCGAGATTTTACTTGCTTTCATAAAATTATAAAAACATAAAAAAAGAATCTTCTCTCACCCTTAGACCTATTAGAGTAGTTTTTCATACCTAACGAACACTATTCCCTGTGGAGAACGATCAATCCCCCATACTTACCACTACACTATACTACATCGGTCAGGTACACTGCCTGGTGGGGTTGTAAGCCTCTTGAGATCCCTCGAGAGGTAAAACCTGTTGTAAGGTTGCAAAACCACGCATCAAGTTTTTGGCGCCGCTGCCGGGGAATAGTTATTGTTTAGGTTGAATTTTTATTTTATTAGGTCTACTCACTAGATTCCTTTCTAGTGAGATTTTTATTTTCTTTTTATTAGATTTCTTTAGTCTATCTTTTTCTTTGTGCCCTTTGTTTGTAAAACCATTTTCATTTGTCACCATGGCGGATGAAATTCCATTTAGATCATTAACAATAGAGGAACAATTACTTTACACGGATAGATTTGCTTCCTGTTGTTCCAATGAATTTTTAAGTGATCTTAGATATATACAAGAGGAGATGGGTATAAAGTTTGATAGGTTTGATGAATTATGTGCATGTGTGGCTTCTATTAAACAATCATTGTTAGGATCAACTCCTTTTAATAAGACCCTTTGGAAAAATTTTGAGGAAAGCCTCCTAACCGTGAACCATAAGTTTAATGAATTAATGGTTCGTATACATCACAACTTGAGGAAACAATTGAGGAGGATTTAGCCGAACATGAGCATATTGAGCAAAAAGACCTAGGTTTTATGATCAATGACTTTGAATCTCAAGGAACACATGATGAATCCTTTAGGCAAATTGAACATAGTAATCATGTTATCGGGGAAGATTCTTATGAATCGGACTTAGAACTTGAAATGGCTAGAGAAGGATTTGAGATACTTAGGAACATGTTTGGGTTAGATTCTACTAAAACACATGATGTGGATATAATTGATATAGAGACAAGGAAGGATGAGGTAAATAACACAAACCTACAAAGTACCCCACAAGTCCTACCATCATTCGAGGCATACACACCGCCCGTGACTTACCCGGAAGAAGTAGAAGGGACTATAGGAACCCCAATTGAAGTAGAACCTTTGGAAGAAACAAAACTAGAAGAAATAGGTTTGAATACTTGTAGTCATAACCTTTCTTTTAGTTCTATGGAAGTTCCTAGTTTTGATGAACCGGAGCCTCAACCAAAACCGTTACCTAATCTTCCATCTTTAGATGTGAGTTTAGGAATTGAAAAAGGTCCCGATCCACCCATCAAACCATGTAGTCCGGGTAATGTTAAGATTAAGGTAGTAGACTCTAAGCCTTGTAGTGAGGAAGACAATATAGGAGTGAAAAATGACCTTACATACTTACATCACCCATTCATGATTGATCACAAGAAACATTATGGGTTTAAACCGGGTTTATTAGGTCAAGATGGATTCCCAACTAGGAATCTCTCAAAGTTGATAGAAGATGATCCCTTTTTAGGAGAAAACTTTAATTCACCCATTGACCAAAGTGAACTAGGTAAGGTTATGATGAAAGGAGCACACCCCTTTGAGTATATAATTCATCCACCACTCTTTCCTCACGCGGCATACTTCCACCAAGATGGTGTGTATCGCTACTATCACCCGCACTTAATCCTAAGTGTAGGAAAAACCTCTCCTTTATCCGTTAAATAAGGGTAGAGTCAGGCTCGTGACTCGAACAAAAACAAGCGCTTCTTGGGAGGCAACCCAAGTTTATTTGCTTTGTGTGTTTATTTATTTGTTTGTTTGATTTTATTTGTTTCCGTATGTATGTTTAAATTTTATTATTATTGATTCATGTTCAAAAACTAATTTGTGAAAATGCTTTATCTTGTTTTTAACTTCGTCTTAACTACATATAAAGGTATTTTGCAAAAGTTAAGTGTAAGGGAAATCCAAACCGGTTTATTAGAACACAAATGAACATGAATCGTAATAATAATAAATTAACATACATATTAGTATTTGGTTGAGTCAAATGCTTGTATCGAGTCATAATGATGTTTTGCAGGATTTCCAGGAAGTAAGGTATAGTTTTTTCCAAAATTTTTCCGGAAACTTAACATGAGAATTCTGTCAGATTATTTCTGACGGCGTCAGGTTTAATTTTCTGAAAATTTTTGAAAGTTTTGTTTTCATAAAAAGTTTTTATTAAATCTCTAACTTATAATCTCCAGGAATCTGCAAAATTATCATTCCACAAGCATTATATCCTTATATATAGAGTTTATCCCGCCGATGTTATGCAGGTTTTCGTGTTTGTTTTCTCAGGTTTAACAGGTTATTTTGGACAAGGAAATGTTTGTTGGATCAAGCTTTTGGCGATGCATTAGTCATGGAGCTTCAACATTACTTTGGAAGAAGATCTAACCGTGTTACCACATTATCCACCGAACGAATCAGGGGAGTATTTGATTTCATTCTTTTACTTTTTTCTTTTAAATCTTGTTATTTGAACATTGGGGACAATGTTCATCTTAAGTGTAAGGGGGGGTAAAAGTACGATTAGAGAATGCTATTACGCTTGATTTTTGTTTGTTTAATAGTAGATGTGTAATAAAACTGAGATAAATACCTGTTAGGGCAATTTTAGTGCCAAATTTAAAATTTTTTACAACACTTAGGAGTGAAACTTTGATCTTAATGAGCATCTCATGGATAGGAGTTATATGACTAGCACAAAAACCGTACCACTAAAAAATTTTCCACCCCCAAATATGTGAGGTTCACCCCTAGAATTGGTAGGAAAAGCATTTATGCTATGATGTGTGTACCGGTAGCACTTAGATTCTAGAACTTGCGTTAGGACCATTCCAAGGCCACAAGTGAGACTACATTCGTGTAGTTAGATTTACTACATGATAAGAGGCATTAGGATTAACCCATTGTTTTACACCTGTGTTTTTGTTATAATTACTTTGGCTACATTGGTCAAGTAATTCTCCCACACCCTTTGCGTTGTACTCATTTTTAGTACACGATACCCCTAGTGCACCCCTCAGAGCCTATCTTTTCATTTCGACCTTTAAGCATTTTACTTAAAGGAAGAATTTGTTTACACCCCACTTAAATGTACACCCAAATCGCCTTAGCCTACCTTGTATGCACTCATTTTTAGTGCATTATTGTGACAACATTTGTTTAAACCCAAGTTAATTATCTAGTTGATTACATGGTTGCTAAGTCGAGTCATATCCTTGTACATATTGTTTTGGGACGATTGGGACTCATGGGTAAAGTACTAGTGTAATGGAGTAATGGGGAAGAACATCATTTATTACCCCCATATGTGCTAAATATTTTTAAAAAAAAGTACTCCAAGTGTTTTGATTATCTTAATTCGAGTCATTAGAATAGTTATTTGTAAAGTTATGTAAAAGTTCAAGTGTAAGGGGAATGCAATGGCCCTATGATGTATTATTTTGGATGGTAGGGCAAAAGTGTATGCAAAAAAAAAAAAAAAAAAAAAAAAAAAAAAAAAAAAAAAAAAAAAAATCGAAAAATCAAAGAAAAATACAAAAAAAAAATGAGAAAAAGAAAAATAGAAAAAACATTCGGACAACCATCCCGTTTCATTTTATGTTTATTTTATGTTTTTGTTATTTTCTTTCATTAGCTTAAGATTGAGTCGAGTCTTGACTTAGCAACATTGTATAGTACATGTAATTGATCAAGATCTTTAACTCGCCACCAGTAAAATATCCTTTATCCAACAAAACCGTGTTTTCCTTTTCCCTACACCTAACGTTATAACCCATGTAAAAGCCCTCTTTGATAGTTTATCTTAGGTGCTTACGCCTAGTGGAGGAGGTTTTTGATCCTTTCCCAAGCCTATGGTAATCTATTTGCTATGACAGGTAGTGAGAGATATTATCCGTTTTCATTTATGAGATTTATTTTGATGACACTTGAGAGATGTGAGTATCTAAACACTACTTGTGAGGTGCTAGTCTGTAATCTCCGTGCTTATTATGATTAAAGTGGAACGACTATTTGTTGTAATTACTTTTATATTAGCGTTAAATGACCCCTAACTTGTATTTTGATTAGAATAAAAGCGCATTTGCTTGAGGACAAGCAAATCTCAAGTGTAAGGGTATTTGATGAAGCGAAAAGTGTACCGCTTTTAGGGGGTCATTTAAGCCCTAAATCGTATTTATTTGATCAAATATTGCCCTAAATCGTTCCTTTTGTCATTTTAGGTACTTTGGAGAAGAAATCTGGAAAAGGAAGCATTTTGGACGTTTTTGGAGCATAAAAGTGAAGAAAACGGCAAAGTCTCAAAATTGTGCTGGAAAGTACCTTTGACGGCGTTAGGATTGGTTCTTGACGGCGTCATGGCTTGGCAAAAGTGGTGGATATGAAAATTACTCATGATAAGCCAGAGAAATTTGCATGGGAATTCTGACGGCGTCACCCTTTGGAGTGATCAAGGTCGTCACGTTATAAGTTAAAGCGGGACGGCGTCACGCCTAATTCTGACGGCGTCAAGCCTTGATAAGCCAGAACGGATTTTGGAGAGCTAAAGAGGGACGGCGTCATGAAGGCCATCCGGGAACCCTAAAAGCGGCGAGGTGACGGCGTCACACTCCATAACGTGACGCTGTCAGATCTGAAAGTCTATATATAGTTTTGCAATTTTTTGTCATTAGTGTGGAACTTATTGTGGAACTTTGTGTGTGAAAAACCCTAAGACGATTTTAGCAGCTTTTTCAAGGCTTTTTGCCTTGAGATCTTCCATGTTACATTGAAGATAAGTTATCAATTAATCATTCAATATGTCTATGTGTTGTTTGATTCTATCTTGTTCTTGTCTTTTGTTTAACATGCTAGGCTAGGTTTTCTTTGTGTTTGCTTAGATCTAATGAAACCTAGCTATTGATTATTGGTTATTAGTGTGTTATTAGTTGTATTGGATGATTGTTCATCTATGTTAGGCTTAAGAAAACTGGCTAACTTCCTATTCGGTAACTTGCTTGAACGTCTTAAGAAACATGAACCAATGCGTACTAAAGGTTTTTATGGTTGTATTTAATGAATGAGCGAATTCTAGTGATCCCATGTTAGGAGCTTCCTAGCCGGCTCGACATAGGAGTGAAGTAGGAGTTCATAGAGTTGGGGAAGTACGTACGCCACCCCACGATTGGTATTAAGGAATACACCCGTCATCCACGCAATTAATACACACTAATCAACCGGTAAAAGATAGTTAGGGAGTAAGGAAATCTAAGTATACACATTTCTCTCCACATAAGTTTTACTACCTTTTCATTTTCTGTTATTTTATTTTATTTGTATTCGTAGTTATTTGGGTTAGTTGATTAGCAACTAATTCCGCCCACTCTTTCAAACCCGAGATTTTACTTGCTTTCATAAAATTATAAAAACATAAAAAAAGAATCTTCTCTCACCCTTAGACCTATTAGAGTAGTTTTTCATACCTAACGAACACTATTCCCTGTGGAGAACGATCAATCCCCCGTACTTACCACTACACTATACTACATCGGTCAGGTACACTGCCTGGTGGGGTTGTAAGCCTCTTGAGATCCCTCGAGAGGTAAAACCTGTTGTAAGGTTGCAAAACCACGCATCAGTAGTCAAGTGAATGTTTCCATTTTCCTTTTTGACCCTATCAAAAGCCTCTCTCAAAAGCTTAATTTCAGCATCTTTAAAGAATATGTCCTGTCTTAGAAGAGCTTTGTCATCAGAAAAGCAAGTTCATTTTCTTTGTAGTATAAGATCTGCTTTTCTGTTGATGCTAATCCACACTTATAATCTACTAAGTCTTGAAAAGTTCTGCTAAGCTCTTTCTTTTGATCATCATAATGTTTGATTAAAGTGTGTAATTCTTTAAGAGCAGTACAAGCATTTGAACACGTTTTATGAGATTGTACCTCAGAAGTAGAAAAAGCCATGGGTCCCATTTGTGAAGAATCTTCTTCTTCATCAGCCATGAAACTTCAATCAAAACCTAGCCCATCAATAGCTACCATAGCTTTTGAGTTCGGCTCAGAAACCTCCCTTGTTTTGGATGTGCTTCCAAAGCCTTTGTTCTTGCTATCTTGCTGCCTTGGTCTTCTACATTCTCTTGAGAAGTGACCCATCATGTGGCAGTTATAGCACTCTATCTTCGACTTATCAAAACCAGCAGCATCAGTGTTGCTAATTACGAGCTTCTTCCCCATCCTTTGATAGAACTTCTTGGCTCTCATGCTAAGAAGAGAAATTTGCCATTTTAGATCCATTTCCTCCAGATCATCATCATTGATCTCTTGGAGGTCTTCATAGGTGAGCATGGACCCATTATTTTGACTTGTAAGAAATGCACAACAAGTGTTTTCATCTAAAATACCCATGGTACTGCTTGATGAACTAGCAGCACCAACACCATCAACAACTTCCACCTCTTCACTTGATTTTGAGGTACTAGGAGTTGACATAAAAGCCATGTTCCCAGTATTAGAACTAGTACCTCCATTCTTCTTAAAATCTTGCTCCACAATCTTAAAGTTGCTATACAAATCAATCAGTTCCATTGTATCAAGGTCTGGCTTATTCTTCCAGACAACAACATGCATAGCCCACTCTTCTGGTAAGCTTCTCAGAAATTTTGAGTTCAAATCTTCTTGAGGTATTTCAACCCCAAGAATAGCAAGTTGGCTCACAATATTCTGAAGCCTATTAAACATATGGTCAAGAGATTCATTGTATGTAGAGGAGAAGTTTTCAAACTGCTGCTTGAGCAGTGTCTTGTGGGTTTTCTTGGTGGCTTCATTTCCACCATATCTGGCAATAATAGCTTCAAATAATGACTTGGCATCTTTGAACTTGCTGAAGTTTAGAAGTTGATCATTGGGAATGGTCATCATCAGCATGCTTCTTGCCTTTAAGTCATTTTTCTTCTTTATTCTATCTTCTGCAGATGTTGGCTTTGTCTGCAGAGTTGTCACCACTTTGCCGTCCACTGTTGATGAAATGATTTCCCAAAGTGCATAGTCTTGCACTTGGAAATATTGCTCTATCCTCAGCCTCCACATCTCAAACTCATTCTGTTTGAGCATGGGTATTTTTGCAGCAACATTGGTCTGAATAGATTCAACGTCCATTTCTTCTTCTTCTTCTTCTAAATCAACTATATCAGCCTTGCTCTGATACCAATTGATGAGGATTCGATACACTGATAAGGTGGTTAAACCTTTGTTGCTTTGTGTATGTGATAAGTTGAGTTAATATGATCAAGTACGCGGAATTTACTTAATCACACTTAGAAGGTTATTTGTGTTGTGGAAATGGAACAGTTATGCTTGGGTATATAGAACAAAGAACATGCAATGATATCACCAAAACGATTCAATATTATTCAAGATAATACGAGTGATCTTCACTATCACTAGGGTTACAAAGACCTTGAATCTTATGTTTTCTACGACTTGTGATATTTGTTCAATGTTCTTGAGAGTTATTATTTTTTGCACATTTTTTTTTAATTCACTCACTTATCTATTCGTATATATATATCACTAGTCTAAGATCTTTCTTTTATATCACAAGAAAGATCTTTACAATATTGTTAAGTCTAATCGAACACTTGCTTTGAGAGTGTCAGTCATTAAGATACAACTTGTATCTATGTTTACAACTTGTTCTGTGAATATAACATTATGACTGATCACATGGGGTAAGATATTATCTACCGTATATTGTTGACTTTAATACACATAATATCTTTTCATACTTATCCGTTCAGCAGCAGAAAGTTAATCACCAGCAGCAATGTTAACGCTAGCAGCAGAATCATAACACTAGCAGCAGAAACACTCAACAGTAGAATGTTAACGCTAGCAGCAGGAACAAATAACGCTAGCAGCAGAATCATACTTAGAGTATTTCTTTGAAAAGAACCCGATATTAAACTTCTTGAATATTTAATTCCCAACAACATGTAAATGTAAAAAATGTAAATTCTAGTGATCTTGTGAAATGTAAATGTGTTCTAAAAAGACTTTAACTTGTATTTATGATTTGCTAAAAGATATACCTTGTATTTGTCATTAACAAAACTAAGTAAAGATCATAAAATATAAATAACGTTTTTGGGACGATATTTGTATTAACACTTACTCTTAAGCATGGACATTAAACCAATGTACTTACACATGAAGCCTCCCACATTAATCATGGTCAATTTGCATTTAGACAACTCAATTTTTTAGTATATAAGATATCATTATATATTGTTAGTTTAACGTTCCAAAAAAATAAAAAATTGTATATTGTTAGTTTCATATCTTATGTCTTAAGTTATGAGACATGTATGCTTATTTCAATGGTACATGAATTCAGAAAAGTTTAAAAAACATCAATATATTGTTGACTTCTTGATTTTAATTTTGATGATGATAATTATCTATCTACTTTTGCAGCAACGGGATAGTTTAAACTTATTTTAGATCTATAGCCATGTAGTTTAAATGTGTAGTGCAATGCGTACATTTGTCGTAAAAAAGGTATATATGTTACTTCTTACGCTTATAAAATCGAGTTTTGTCTCGACATCCTAAACCATCGAATGTAGGAAAAATATAAAGGTGTGTCGACCAAAGAAAGACAAAAAGATGCAAATTAAAGTGCTAATTATATTGATAACTATGGTTGTAGTTGGGCTAATTACTCAATCTTAACCATTATTATGTTGTCTAGCTTTATTCTTTAATCTACCATAAACATGCCATTAGTAGCGCGATTGGGGTGAACATGCATTGGTGTAGTTGTAATTAAGTCAAGAAGAGAAATGCTTAGGAGTTAAGACACTAAAACAAGCATAATTTTTATGCCGAATCTGACATGTTATTATCTTGTTGGTTGCAACACAATCATCACTTCTTCGCACATCAGTGGTCACACGATTTTAAACATACAATTTAACAAAAAAAAAAATTGTCATACCGATCATTTTTCTGGTTAAGAAACCCAATTATCTAAAACTACATGTTTACATTTGTAATTTGCTATTGCCGCACTTAAATTAATCTTTTAAGCAGAGACAGACTTGCATGGGTGTCGGGTGTAGCACGGGCTACACCCAATTTTAGGTCAAAAAGTGAAATAATAATAATAATAATTATAATAAAATAAAAATAATAAAAAATCAAAACTATCGTTTTTTGGTATGTGCAACTCTCAATTTTTCTATTTGCTACTTTCGTTTATTACGGTGTAACTTTAATTAGCCCAATAATTTCTTATGCAACATTCTCTTGAAAATCTTTGGTCCGTCCCTGCTTTTAATTACAAGTTTTTTCTTTTTAAGCAGATGATTTGTTAGACAATCAACTATTATAATCTAATACATTTAATTTTGACATCCATTTATTCCTTTGCATATTTTTGGTGAAAGCTAGAATTAAATTTGATATCTCAATTCAGGCATAGCTCACCGCTCTACCTGAGCTGCAGTACAAAAAAATTTTAGGTGGTCCTCTGGGTCCCCGGTCCCATAATAGGTTTTGACATTTGAGGGCATCTGGGTCCTCTTTGGGAATCCAAAGTTCTAGATCCGTTGTGTGAAGGGGTCTGTATCCTCAATATCGTACGGATGATAGAGGTCATCCGCATCACCTTCGTTTTTTCCGGATCTGGACTTCCAATGCCCCCCAGCACTGTCTTCGCTTTCCAGCGGCGTGACCTCCCTTCGCCGGCCGGGGTCAAAGTATGCAGCTCTGTCTCCGGCGCCTCTCTCCCTGGAGTGGGGGGCGTGGCTATGGGTCGGGCTGGGGGTTCTCCTTCTTGGTCTTCCCGGACTCCTTTTTGTTGAGTATAGCCTGTCTCGCCTGTTGCGTTTGGCTTCAGCTCTTCGCTCTCTTCGAGCGCGACTTTTGGATCTGAGTCGGAAAAACACCTCCGGTTTTCTGTCCCCCAGGCGTGACCTGATGTATTCTCGTCTCTCCCCTAGGCGAGCAAAGACAGCTGATCGGGGGTATTTGGTTCTCTCACAGTCTTCTTGGGGGGGTCATGTCTCTCTGCTGTTGAGTCTGGAAAAAGCACTTTGGGAGTAGGAATACTCGGAAGGTCCGGACCTAACACTAGGGCTAGCCTTTCGCTTATTTTCAGCCTTTCTTTCCCCCAAGGATCTTGACTCAGAGTTTCGAGACTGTTCTCGAGACCGCGAACTTTTCGGTTCTTCATTATCGAAATCAAGGCGAGTTTGCACCTGCCTTAATTTCTCCTGATGAACCTTTTCGGCCATCAAGGGCAACAGTTGGTCGTAATGCTTATTGCAAAACTCCCTTATTGCCTCATATGGCAGCGGGCCAGAATGGTGCTCCCCCATTCCTTGGCTCTTTTTCTTTTCCAAGGTATTCCGTACCACGGAGCGTTCTTGGGTGGGAGGGGAGCCATTTGCCGGATTACTCATTCTTGGTAAGAGTATCTTTGGAAACACAGTTGTGTTAGCATCCCACGGATGGCGCCACTTGTTAGTACAAAACTTGGGCTCAATGCAAGACCTAGTTTAGGCTAGCTCTTGATGGGGTGAATTTCGGACTAAGTATCTGTGTAAAAGCTGCTAAGAAAGAAAGCATTGTTAGTCTCACCGCGGAAGGGGGTTTCCGCGGTCAACCTCCGGTGTGAGAGTGAGTGTACTGTTGAGATAGATAAAGTATGTGATAGGATGAATTATGAGAGCTAAGTTACCGTTTGAGAGTGGCGGTTCCTGGAAGGTCCCCTCTTGTTCCTGTCTCTTTGCCGTGAGTGGCGGTTCCTTCGGAAGGGGACTGTTGTCTTTCCTATTTGGGGTCTGCCTAGGTCAGCTATATGATAGCTGATAATATTCCTTACTCTTTTTGGGTTGATCCGTGGTCCTGACCTTTGGATTGTCCACGGATACTAAATTCCTTCGTGGCCAAGATGTTGAGCCACGGGCTTCTATTGCTGAGGTGTTATTGTCCGGCCCGGCTTGGCAGGACCAGAGTTTAACATGGTCCGGGTTATCCTAGGGTCGGGGTTATTATGAGCGTGCCCAGCCCGGTATGTTGGGTCAGGGGGTGTTATACGTGATCACCTACAAACAATTGAATGGATAATGTGATTTACTTCTTTTTTTTTCTATATTTTATGATTTTATTCTCATCAAATACAATATAAAGAAACTGTACGAGTAAAAACTTATATGACTCTCTATGGAAAATAACAACGTGTATGCCTAACTTACTTCTACCATAATATAGCGTTTATACATATGATTTGACTTAAGAAAAAGATTTGGATAATGTAACATGCAAATGAATTATCTAAAAAAAAATTATAATATTTGGCATGTTGATTTGACATCTTTAACAAAACTAATATACACCTAATCTACACCAAACACCTTGCAAAAGAACGTTTCGTACATTAAGTTGATGTTACATTCTCATGAAAAATGTTCCCTTAATTCGTATAAGAAAGATTGGACTCATAATATACATGGCCCAATGTTTGTTTTCCCATATTTGATGGTTAGCAAAAGAGACATTTGATCATGAACATATTGAACAACTTGAACTTACAAAAACTTTGTTGTGAACATTAACCACACACGAATTACAAATACGATATAGCATTTTTATTCACAAATGTAGATTTCACCTACACTACAAACATGAGTTACCCCACTAGTTTGTGTAAAAGCATCAACCAAATAAATACATCCTCTATGGACCAAATATGAAACGTTAAGTTGTTGGTATATGTGGTGCTTACCAATTTACGTGTTGGTTTGTGTAACACATCACTACAACAATCAGTAGGATGGGCGAGGACCCTTTTGGCGGGAACGCCCATGTCACCGCCGAAAGTCTCTAAACGACAAAACCCATGCTGAGCTGGCACACCATATCATTATCAGTAGAAAGTAAGGTGCCGTTTAGTTGTAGAAATTTTTTCCTCTTTTTTAGTTTCTAAATTAATTGAGAATGGAATGACTTTTCTTCTCTAGAGAAGAGTTGAGAATTTTGAAAACTCGTTTAGTTGGAGTTATATTTTTCTTTTTATAAAATGATAAGAAGATTACCTCAAATTGCGACGGTGGCGGCGACGGCGGGCGGTGGCGGCGACGGTCGGCGGTGGAGGATGACACGAGAGATTAGGGGTAGAATGGTGTATGTATTTTTTTTGGAGTTGAGAAAAAAAATGAGAAAGAAAAAAGTGAAAATGGTAGAATGGACTTTTCAATTTCTTAGTTAAAATTTAGAAAATGATAATTTCATTTTTTTTGAAAATTGTTAGGAAAAAGTGTGACTAAACGGATTTTTAATTTTTTCATTTTCACATGAAAAATTTCTTAGAAAAATGGGATATTTTTCACCAACTAAACGCACCATAAGATTTTGTAAAAACTGAAAATAATGTACAAACTCGTTAATCATGATCACACAAGTGCAGATAAATGGACTTGAAATCAGGCTTGTTGTATTCATTGTTTGGACATCATAACATCCAAACACACAGATCGAGGCATATACAGCATATATGTAAACAACTACTCCTATATAATTTTAGAAAAGAAGACAAAATGAATTATTAGTACAGTAACAAAGGTTTTTTTTATACAGTAATATAGTTGAAGTCATATGTTAAGAATTTTGGTTTTTGTTTTTTAACTCAGAAGTTGCATGATGCATGATGGATATTTTTGTCAACTCAATTGATCACAAACCATTCTCCATTTGTTCTAAGATATTTTTGTTCCCTTTACAAACAACTGAATATTTAATAACATCTGAATTTGTAGATGAGAAAAAAAATGAGATATTATACATACTACGGAGTATCTTCTTAAAATACCACATCTCTCTTTAAAAAATAAAAGGATAATTGTTTTTAAATGTAACGAAGTTATCATTTTTTACTAACTTGTGTGTGTAACTTTTAATTTTTTTAAACAATGCAAACATTTTACTAATCATACTATTATATGCATAATTTAACATTTTGGTTAGATTTATTTACATAAATCGTCCTTGTGGTTTTACTGTCAGTTAGAGTTATTTACATAAACCGTCCTTGTGATTAGGGCCATAATTGCAGCGGTAGTCCTCATTGTCGGGTCGCCATGTGTCACCACCTGAGTGGTGCCACGTGGCATCGGTTCGGGTCGGATAACGGGTCGGGTCGTCACGTGGCACCACTCAGGTGGTGACACGTGGCAACGTATTAATAACTCCCACTTTGCTCTCGCCCGGAATCGAACGCGGTAGTTATTAATACGTTGGGCATCACTCTCACCCACGAGCCAAGTGACCCACATTCGGATCCGGGAGAGAGCAAAGTGGTAGTTATTAATACGTTGCCACGTGTCACCACCTGAGTGGTGCCACGTGGTGACCCGACCCGTTATCCGACCCGATGCCACGTGGCACCATTCAGGTGGTGACACGTGGCGACCCGACAATGAGGACTACCGCTGCAATTTGGGCCTAACCACAAGGACGATTTATGTAAATAACTTTAACTGACAGTAAGGACTAACGTTGCAATTTGGTCCTAACCACAAGGACGATTTATGTAAATAAATCTAACCAAAATGTTAAATTATGCATATAATAGTATGATTAGTAAAATGTTTGCATTGTTTAGAAAAATTAAAAGATACATACAAAACTTAGTAAAAAGTGGTAACTTGGTTACATTTAGAAACAACCCAAAAATAAACGCTCACCACACTTAACCCTAAAAACAAAAACATCCGCCTCCTCCTCCGGCCGGAGGTTCCTTCCATCACCCTTTTCAGTTGCATAATAAACAAGCAAGTGATCAATCGGTTATTCCGTCTTCTCCGGCAAGTTAGAAAAGCTTTAGATCATGGTGGCTGTGATCTATAGGTCGTGGTATTTGTGTTTTATCATCAAGCTTTCAATTTTTGGTACGTGGTCGTGGTGATTCGTAATGGTGAGGTTTTTGAGATGGTTTATTTCGAAGAGATGATGAGTTCAAGAGTATCTAAGGTTGTATTTTGATGGTGAGATGGCGAAGATATAAGGCTATGAGGTGATTCAGGTCGAGAATGTGGTGAGGTCATGAGATGGTTTTTGTCATGGGTATGGTTGGTAACTAGTAATGGTGTGCTCGTGAGATGGTTTTGGGTCGTAGGTATGTAGCTTCGGGTCGTGGGTATGGTCAGGAAATGAGATGGTTTCGGGTCGTGGGTATGGTGAGTTCGTGAGATTGTTAAGGGTCGTGGGTATTGTGAGGCCGCGAGATAGCTTCGGGTCGTGGGTATGGTCAGGAAATGAGATGGTTTGGGTCATGGGTATGGTGAGGTCGCGAGATGATTTTGGTCGTAGGTATGGTGAGGTCATGAGATGGTTTTGTTCGTGCGTATGGTGAGGTTGCGAGTTGGTTTGGGTCGTAGGTATATTTAGGTCGCGAGATGGTTTTGATTGTGGGTATGGTGAGGTCGTGAGATGGTATTGGGTATGGTGAGGTCGCGAGACGGTTTTGATTGTGGGTATTGTGAGGTTATGAGATTTTTTGGTGTGAGGTCGTGCAAGGGTCGTGGGCATAGTGAAGTCATGAGAGGTCTAGGTCGTGGGTACGGTGAAGTCCCGGAAATGGTTCTGTCGGAGGAGACGGCGAGATTGTGAGGTAAGGTGGTCAGGTAGTAAGATGGCATTTCACTGGTTATGAAGATGGTCACGTGAATGTTGTTATTGAGTCAAGTGTTTTGAGCAGAGGGTAATTGAAGCAAAATTTGAGAAATCGTTCGTTTCAGTATGGGTTTTCATTAGGTGGTATTTTTACATCTCGGGGTATTCTCTTCAATCTACCGTTCTTGCTATTCGTAGTGACACCACTTAGTCAGATTGTGTGTTTGAACCGTTGTGCTTTGAGGTTCTTACGGGTATATTTCATGTGCGAGGTCGTGTGTTGTGGTCGGTTTCAACCCGTGTCATACTTTCTACTCGGTGTTTGCCCTTAAGTGTCATTGTCTTTGGTAGGTTTGGTGTGTTGGAGTTGTATCTCGGTATGTCGGATATTCACTTTATAATATCCTTATTTGATCCAAGTGTAGGTGTTGGTCATCGAGTCGGTTTATTGACGTAGCTTGCTTGGTTTGTTATGTTTGTATCCTTGTAATTTTAGCATCTTGCTAGTTTATCTATATAATATATATTGCCTTTCAAAAGAAAAGGAAAAAAAAAAATATATATATATATATATATATATATATATATATATATAGCACATATAATGTTATGTATTATTTGTGTAGGTCTTGAGAAAACATCATTAGTTTTATGAATATAGAAAAAGTGAAAAATATGACTGAAAATTTAAATTGTTGAAACATATATTGTTTGTGGAGGAAAAAAAAATAAAAAAATCCGCACGTTGACATGTCATGTGTATTTTTGTGATTTTAACATTTCTTTTGTTTGTGTAGGTCGTGACGAGTGGGGTTGTGTGTGCGTGTAGGGTTTAAAAACATGTGTGTACGGTGTTTTGGACCACGCTATTGTCTTTGAAATAATTTAATTGATTGGAGAGATGTTATTTAGGGTGGTCCTAAAATTGACACTAATCATAAGTTTGGTTTGGTGGTGATATTATTTTTGGGCCTAACACTTTTTGTACCTTTTCTACACTAGTCATTGTTACCTCTTCTTCCCCTTGTTTCTATCCTTTTGTTCGTTTTGCCCTTTATATCGATAAATTGTTTCTACCGTCAGTTTATTTTTTATATTATCAGAATTTTCATATATTAAAAACTAATACAATTTCTCATTTTCTCGTAAAGAAAACAGTTTTAAAATCATTCTAAACAGTTTTAAACAGTTCAAACAAACAACACGGAGCCCAACCCAACAGAATTTCTATAACAAGAAAGTATTAATAGGCTTGGCCCAAAGCTGTCTAACTTAACAACAGCAACTTATCTCCTTAGCTGGGCTTCCTCAAATTTTGGTTCAAACTTCAAACCATATGAAATTTTAAACTAGGATCTTGATAAAAAAAAAAAAAAAAAATCTTGGGTTTTATTAAAAAAAAAATAAAAAATACTTGGGTTTAAGTCTATGTTTTAGAAGCATATTATGGCTTATTAATTATAAGCTAATAAGTCTATGTTTATTGTTGAGTGCTTGTATAATCAATCTATTAAAGTAAGCTACGTTTCTCAATAGCTTATGATGGTATAGTGACCAAAAGACATATAAGTGTATTTGAAAGTAACCAGAGTTGGCAATAATCATAAAATTGCATTTTGCTAAAACGCCTTTCAAAAAAGTCATAAGTTCCCTCAAATAAGGTGCAAGAAATAGGCTTATGAAACCCACTTATATAATCTCATAAGCTTAAGCTTATTCAAGCACTTGGAGCCTTGGAGGGGGCTTATTTTAGCTAAAAAGGCTACTAAACCAACTACAAACAATAATACAAACACTCCCTCATATTTGTATCAAACCAAATTACCCATTAGGTGGCTGGTATCTGACCATTTAGACCCATTGACCCACGAGGTGGCTGTCCATTACCTGTCTTAACTAGAATGACCCATGTTCAAATATTTTTTATCATTAAAACTATAAGGAATCAAAGTAGTCTTCCCAAGAATGTATGTTGTAAGCTTAACTTCAGTGTAAAGCTAATGTGAAGTAGAATGCGAAAGTTAGTATGAAAGGCCAACAGATGCTAGCTCGCAAGTGACTGCTGCATGAAGCAGCAAAAAATAGCTAGAACCTGTAAGGATTTGAGAACCGACCAGATGATAGTGTTTGATAGATTGCAATGCTATTATTCCAATCTTCTTTTTTAAAAAGACAAGAGATTGCTACATTATCAATTTGTTTGCAAACAGAAACAAAGACAGCATTCTTACTCTTGAATTCTGATATATAAACTGCAGATACTGATAAACAGCATTTTAAAGATTGCCATTCATACATAGATCCACAAATGACCTAAGAACTCTTCTCAATCATCAATAGAACACATTACTAACCATGCCAAAAATTTCAGACCATTATCATTTCTTTAAAAAGAGTCGAGATGCTTGTACAATTGCAGAAGCTCAATAACATCTCAAAAGAACGTTAAATCTCGAAAAGTTAAAAATTGTTATCTTTTTTGAGGATTGAGAGTAAGGACACAATCAAGTGTACAAGGGTCATACAAAATGCTCGGTAGGGTACTCATGCTCATACGCATTGTAGTCATAATACAATCGTTCTCCCTTTGATATGTCCCTGTTTGCTACCAGCAACACCCTGGCTTCACCATCTACATTATATCTCACACACTTCAAGTTCTGCTTCTTTCTCCCCTCCCTGTAGAGAAAATCGAACAATTAACAAGATGATAATTTTTTAGTGAAACTGTTACCATGTGAAGGAGACTTACTGTGTGTGATTATTAATGCCATTGATGAATCGAGCAATGTTACTGCGCTTGTCAGGACAAATGACAAGACTTTTTGAAGGATTAGCAGCAGAAATGAGAGTCATAATACTATCCCCGTCATCATTTTCCCTTCTTTGTAAGTAATCAACATCTCCAACATACTCGGTGATAATTGTCAAGTCTTTGATGAGTTTATCAGCTTCGACAGTAAAACTGGAATAAACATAGAAGCACATTAAATTCAGAATTCTCGTAATCAAGAACCAAAAAGTTACGGATAAAAAGTATTAAATAAATACTAGGTGAGCGTAAAACTGTACTCACCCTTCAACAGGATCAAACACAACCATAAGAGGTGGGCATTCCCCTCTCTTCATCATAATCTTACATAAGTTCAATGATTCAGTGTCTTCTCTTGATAAAACCTGTTCAACGATTAACCAAAGCCTTAATAATCCATCTAAAGAGATAAAAACATAAAAGAGTTGAATGGCTAGCACAATGTTTAACTACCTGCATTCCATCCTTCTCGAGGGCAGGATTATTTGCAGACTTGGGAGCCATGCCAGAAATATATGTGAGATCATTACTGAACTGAGCTCTTGTTGCTGTCAATGCTGTGGCTAATGATGCCATTTGTTCTAGCCTTCTTGCAGGATCCTCACTTGGACTAAATGCCAAAAGCTTTCTTCTTTTCTTTGAAGTTGCTAAGCTACTTCCTCGTCGTCTTTTCTTACGGATATCTACAGCAATGCAATACAAAAGTGAGGAATCCTATTGTGTAATGAAATGCAGTATCATGTCACCAAATAAAATTAGAAAGGTTATTAATTTCTACCTTGGCAGACATTTTGAGTTGTTTGTGTGGACCTTTGAATGCGGAAAAAGTCAATGATTTTGGTTTGAACCAATGGAAATCCTGTGTGTACATTACATGGCTTTGTCAGATGCACAATAACAATTCCCAAAATAACACAAGTATTATAATTCATATAACATAACAAGCCTAAGAGGCTAAGAGCACAAGACACAACCAACACCATAAGACAATTTTAGTACCATGGCTTAAAGGGGCGTTTGTTAGAGGGGTGCCATAACTATAAAGGGGGCGTTTGGTGGGTAGGTGGGAATGAATATGGTTTTGTAAACCCGGTATAGCAAATGCCTATTTTTATGGGTTTTATACCATTTTGAAAAACCAAACCTATAAACCAAACAATTATGTTGGGAATGAAAGCATTTCTTCATTTCCATACCTTCAAACCAAACAGCTCCATAGTACCTAACCTAACCAAAAACCTATTTTTATGAATATGAATATGGGTATGGAAATGGTTTTGTAAACCCGGTATAGCAAATGCCTATCTTTATGGGTTTTATACCATTTTCAAAACCCAAACCTATAAACCAAACAATTATGTTGGGAATGAAAGCATTTCTTCATTCCATACCTTCAAACCAAACAACTCCATAGTAGGTAATTGGGGGGTAACCTAACCTAACAAATGGGGTTTTCTTTCTTTGTATATAAACAATTAATCAAATCAATAAAATGTGTTATTTATGAATTAGTACTAATTCATAAAAAGCCCTAAAAAAAAAAAAAAAAAAAAAAAAAAAAAAAAAAACATACTTGAGATGGGTTTTTGGGGATTGGTGGAACAAGAAGAACAGAACCAAGATCCAATAGGGACACAAGGAAGGATTGGTCTGAGGCAAAACAAATGAAACCCACGGTCGCATTGGTCGCATAACAGCAGCTCAGATCCGAACTCACCCGACCCGCATTCCTCGCATTTTGTATCCTCATAATCATCATCCTCTTCTTTTGAAGAAATGGGTCTTTTCTTGGTGGCTTGGGTTCTCCGTCTTGCAACAGCTCTTGGTGCACAAGACGACATCGTTTTGTGTTTAGGGGAAATGAAATGAATATAGACAGACAGGTGTGTGTGTGTACGTACTGTGGAAATATATATAATTAAATAGGGTCTTGTGTTCGCGGGAGAGAGGGAATATTAATTGGCGCCTTAATTTTGATTCATTTCTTCCCTCCCACTTTCATTTTCATTTTCATTTTTTCTACCAAAAACATAAACATAAACATAAACCTAAACTCAAAAGAATGCCACGACATGGATAAAAAAAAAAAAAAAAAAAAAAAAAAAAAACCTTAATTGCATTCTTATTCCTTAGACTAGTGTAATGGTCGATGTATCTATCATAAGTGTTGTTATAAGTATCATGTGCAATCAAAATTGAAACAATACAACAAGAACGAGATGAAAAAACTAAACGGTAAGGAAACCGAAAGCATAACGTGATCGATGTCCGTGTTTCACACGATTCCCTTAAAACATATATGTCGTCTGTTTTCCATGGTACAACGATCAAAACAGTAATTTGTTCTGCCTGATGTGACATATATGCCTGAAATTCTCATCGGACAAAATTGTGATTCCCATGAAAAAACCGAAAGCGAACGTTTGTGTGTGGCTATCTTAATGTGGTGTTCTTTTTTCTTGTCCTTCCAATAGACATATATGAGAAAAGTTCAATATAGATCTCAAATCCTTTAAAGATTCATCATGAAGAATCTTTAAACTTTTTTCATATATTTTCTTGTTGTTTTTAAAGAATATACCTATTTTTCTCATGTCGTTGTTAATAGGCCTTATTCGGGTTAACTCGTACCCTTATTAGGGTCAGGTATTGGTAAGATACTTTATCTTCAAAAACTAAATAACCCGACCTAAGTAATCCATGTTGGTTTGAGTTTGTTGGGTCAGGAAAAACCCAAGAATACTTAAAACATGATTTGGACACAAATTAACTAAGTGTTATCTTAAACCGAGAACAATTCAAGTCACTGAGAGAACAGCCTCTCAGTGAGTCATCTTCAGGATGCTTAAGGCGAATTCAAGTAGAAGGATTCACTACTCAGGAAGGCGGTACTCCCTGATGTAGCACTTAAGCCAAAGAAGAAGATGATGGTTCAGTGAGTGTTTGACAATAACTCACTGAACCCCAGTCTCCTCAAACAACAATGAAGTAATTAAGAGTGATAACTGAGAAGCGTTTCCTGAAGAACTAAGTGCCTGAGAAGAAAGGCAGAAATATCTAGGAATGATTTAAGATAAGATCAAATCTTATCTTGTCAGGAAGAAATCCTTCCTAAGACGGCTTAAAGTCTTGGAGTGTCAGACCAACCACTCCTAAAGACTTAATAGGCCATTTCTATTGGTTCTTGGAAATGATAATTACTGTTGTAATTGTCAGACACGCTTGCTCAACAACTTGTAATATTTTAATTACTTTTACTCAGTTTACTTGTGTATAAATAGATTGAGAAGGAGAGAAGTTGGGTGTGTTTTTGTACAATAAAAGCTTAGTCTTTTGCAAAACAACTTCTCTCCTACAAAGAGTAATGTATCCCTGAGATAGCTCAGTGAGGTCGCATTGTTACCACTCAAGCAAAACTTGAGTTTAGATAGGAGACACCACCATACCTTGTATATTCAATCCCAAGTGTTTGTTCCGCAAAACACTTGGGTATAGATTCTTTGATTCATTTCTAATAAGAATTTAAACGTTGAAAATTACCTTGAGTTTTCTATATTCACGTTTTATAACTGTTAGAATTAATCATAACATTGTATTAGTCATAAACACAAATAGATTAACTTTCTAGTTAACTCTAAGCGTGTAAGGGAACAACAAGTGGTATCAGAGCCTCTGGTTTATAAAATCTTTTTAAACTAACCAAGAGTGCTCTAGGTTTTTAAAACCAAGATCCTACTATGGCTGATATCAATGTACCCCAGCTAGTCGACAAAAAGGGTGGCAGCTACTCCGCTGTTGCACCCAGACTTGAAGCTGGGAAATTTAGCAAATGGAAGAAGCGTATGATTTGCTATCTTACCGGTATGGAACCCTACTACATCACCTGTATCAGGGATGGCTCATTTGTCCCTAGGACAGCCGCAGGGCTAAACAAGCCTGAGGCCCAATGGACCATTGATGAGAGGAGGGTGGTCAATCAAGACCAACGCCTGAAAAGCATTCTTATATCATGTCTTCCTGACGATATAATGGAATCAGTCATCAACTGTCTAACAGCCAAGCAAACTTGGGATGACTTGGTAAACAGCTTTAAGGGTCCCTCAGATACCAAGAAAAATAGGGTCATGGACCTTAAACTTGAGTATAATACTTTCAGGGCAAAAGACTCTGAAAGTCTCTCACAGACCTACACCAGATACAAGACTTTGATAAATGAATTATCAAATGATGGTGTTGTACTGACTAAGCATGAGACTAATGTTGGCTTTGTCAACAGTCTCCCTGAGAAGTGGCTCAACTTCTCACAAGGTCTGAGAAATGCTAACCACATTCAGACCCTTGAGCTCCCTGAAATTTATGGGAAGTTTATCTATGAGGACAACTTGATCTCAAGGAGATACCCTGACTCAAAAGCTCTTGAGTCCAAAAAGGCCTTAACCTCCACACCCATATCAACTGCTTTCTATTCTAATGGTGTTGTGCAGGATTCTCAAGAGGATTCTGAAGATGAAATTGATGAAAGAACTGGTAAGGAGTACATGAACGACTTGTTAGGATCTCTGAGAAATAAAGATTTCTCATTGCTGCTGGTAGTGCAAGTTGGTTCCTGCCGATAGTGTTCGGTTCCTGCTGAAGTTTATTGCTGCCGATAGTATAGTTTTGTTTCTGCTGATAGTGTTTGTTGCTGCGGGTATTATTGTTAGTTATCACGTATGTTTAGAAAGTTTGTTTGATTTATTTTAGGAAGAGATTGATAATTATCTCTTTACACGTTTTCTTGTATGACGGGTTAGGGTTAGGGTTTATTGTTAGTATAAAAGAAACACCCGTCTATGAGTTTTGTATCGATTCACAATATTCAATAAAAATCATTGTTAGTTCATAACCGATCTATAGAGGATCAAAACCTTCATAGTTATTTTCTTCTTTATATTCTTGTGTTTAGTTTCCGCATAGACACAAGTCTTACACCTAGATATTCTCGTTTAACCAAGCTCAATCAAGATAGAAGCACTCGATCCTACAAGTGGTATCAGAGCCTGGTGAGGATCTCTGATAAAGAAGAAAAAGTTCTCTATCTAATCTCTTAACCCTCTCTCAATGGAAGGCGCCAACCCTGAAAACATTGTCATTAACCAGGAGGAATCTCAACCCAAACCTGAAACCTCACAAGTTCAAACACAAATTGTCACCACTGTGTCCAACAACAATGCTAAATTCCCATACCTAAAGAAAGATGAGTATGAAGTCTGGGCCATGAGAATGGAATACTGGATCAAGAACAGTGATTACAACCTGTGGAATGTGATTCTTAAGGGAAACAGCAAGAAGAATACTGGAAGGGATGATGATGGCAACATCTATATAGAGCCACCTGTTACAGCAGAGGAACATCTTGATGTACAAAGGGAAACCAAGGCAAGAACCCTTTTGCTTCAGGCTATTCCAGAGGATCATATGAGTGATTTTCATCACCTGGATGATGCTAGACAGATCTGGCGTGCTGTAAAAGCCAGATTTGGAGGGAATGATGAGTCCAGAAAAATGAGAAAGTCTATGCTCAAGCAAGAGTTCCAGGAGTTTAAGATCTCTGAGGCTGAGGGGATTCACAAAGGGTATGATAGGTTTCACAAGATCCTGAGCCAACTCAACCAGTTGAAGGCTAGGCCGGACAATGAAGACTGCAACACCAAGTTTCTGAGGGCCTTGCCTCCATCCTGGTCTCAGGTTTCCATAACACTCAAGGCCAAAGGTGGACTGGACTATATGAGTTTTGATGATCTGTACAACAAGCTGAAAACCCTTGAAATTGATATCAAAGGGTATTCCACCTATTCACCTCAAACTCCAACCCATACTGCATTTATTAGTACCTCTGGTGCTAATAAAGCATCATATGGAAACAGTCTGACACCATCATCATCATCAATCTCCTACTCACTTGCCACATCAAAAGCTCAGACCAGATCTGATAATGTACTAGAGGAGGTGTTTCATTCATTTGTTGCTGAGAGTACACCACAGCAGCAGATTGTTTATGAAGATTTTAATCAGGTGGACCAATTGGATCTGGAAGAGATGGACATTAAATGGCAGATGGCTATGCTGTCATTGAAAGTGAATAGGTTTGAAAAGAAGGCAGGAAGGAGGATTAACTTTGATGGACAGGAGGCTGCAAGGTTTGACAGAAGGAAGGTGAGGTGCTACAAATGTTCTCAACCAGGTCACTTTGCCAGGGAATGTACAGATAAGAAGGTGGATGATAAAGCCAGGTATTCTGCTTTCAAAATTCAAGAGTTGGAATCAGAGGACCCCAAGGCCTTGGTATATGTGGATTCAATGGTGGACTGGGAACATCATGAGAAAGCTGTTGCAAGTGGAGCAGAGAAGGTCTATGGGATGATAGTTGGATATGGTGAGAAGAAACAAGTGGCTGGTCAATTTGGAATGATGGGTCATCCATCTCAGGTACAAAACTGCCCATTTGGTTGTGAACCTATATATGCTAAACTGAAACAGGAATTTGATGATAAAGTGAGTCAATATAAGGATAACTTTATACAACTCCAGGCCCATAAAAATGCTGTTAAAACATTAGAACAACAAAAAGTCTGGTATAAAAAACAACAGTTAGCATATGAAGAAAAAATAAAGGTTTTGGAAAGAGATTTAAAAAACGCCACTAATGAGTTTAAACATTCTGAAAGAGAAAAAGCTAAGGTGGTGTTAGAAAAACAGGATTTGCAGTCTAAGCTAGACAATTCCTTGGCTAGGTTTGATAAATGGAAAGAGTCATCTAAAAACCTACACAAGTTAATCGATAGTTCTATGTCTACAATAACTAAAAGAGGTTTAGGGTATGGTGACCTGATAGGGCCAAATCAATTTTATGACCCTAATGAGTATAGTGTTTTTGACCCTGAACCTGTAGATTATAGAAAACCTGTAAAGTATGTAAAGGAGGGTGGAATGAATGCTGTTCCTCCACCCATAACTGGAACATTTAAACCTGCAGACCTCTATGTTGACTTTGATGATTCACAAATGACTTATGGCAAAAAGGCAAAGAACTTGCCTGATCTTGATTGTGACTCTAATGAATTTGTCTCTTGTTCTTACAGTGACAAATCTTAAGAAATCAAGACTAATGACTATGCCACATGTGGATCAAGTGACAAGTCAGCTTCAATAAAATCAGAAGATCTCTCCTCAGAAGTAGCTACTGATGAATCTCAATCAAAGACAGCTGCATTTGAAGATATTTCTTTTGATAATGTTAAAAACAATAATGTTTCTAGTTGTGGTTCTGTTTCAAACAATTGTGGTTATGGTTTTAATTTTGTTAAGAATGATTTTGTTTCTTGTGTTGGTTTGAATAATTCTGGTTGCAATGAGAAAGATAATGTTAAGAAAAAGTCCCCTAGAAAGAAATCTTGCTTTGTGTGTCGTAGTTATGATCATCTTATCAAAGACTGTGACTATTATGAAAAACAGATGGGTATATATGCTTGTCAAAATAGGTCTGTGTGGAACAATGTCAATGATATTCCCCCATATATTCCACAAGCAGCAAGAATAAACTCTTGTAGAGCTTCTGTTGCTGCTGGTAAGCCAGTTCCTGCTGGTAAGCCTGTTGCTGCTGGTAAGCCTGTTGCTGCTGGTAATCCAGTTCCAGCTGGTAGGATCAATCCTGCTGGTTGGAGAAGCAATGCTGCTAGACCTTACTACAGACCTACTAGCACTTACTTTCAAAATGATATGAGGCCTGTATATTTTGACACCATGCACATGGGAGGGGCAAGATGGGAAACTGCTGTTAAGTCCTCAGCAGGTTGTTCTTGGAGAAACAATAACCAATATATGAGAATGGGGTCCAAGAACAATGGTGGATCTCATCAATCTCCATGGTTTAATACTTATTGATCCACTAGGCAGGCTCAAGTCAGCAATGGCTTGGGTCTCCCTTGTATCTAATGTTGTAAATGTATTCTTTGTATCAGGAATTTCTTTTTAGAAGTAAAGATGTTGGCATTGTTGACAGTGGATGTTCCAGGAGTATGACAGGAAATTTAGAGAGACTGCATGACTTTGTGCCCTTAAATGGAGGTTCTGTGACATTTGGAGGAGGAGATGGCACAATTACTGGAAAGGGTACTATCAAAACAACCAAGCTAGACTTTGAAGATGTGCTTTATGTGAAGGAACTCCAAAACTTTAATTTGTTCTCTGTCTCACAAATTTGTGACAAGAAGAACAGTGTTCTTTTCACTGAAACTAATTGCTTTGTGTTGTCCAAAAACTTAAAGTTGCCTGATGAAAGTCAGGTTGAACTCAAAGTTCCAAGGACTTACAACCTTTACAGTTTCAATCTAAGTGATGTTCAGCCTGAGGGTTCACTTGCTTGTTTGATGGCAAAAGCTTATGTGGATGAATCTAATAAATGGCATAGAAGAATGGCTCATGTGAAAATCAAGACCATTAACAAGCTGGCTAAGAATGGTTTGGTCTAAGGGCTCCCTCTCAAGACCTTCTCCAATGAACACAATTGTGTTGCATGCAACAAAGAAAAGCAATACAAAGCTTCCTACAAGGCAATCACAGCTATGAGCACCATCACTGAGCCTCTGCAGCTTCTTCATATGGATCTCTTTGGTCCTACTTCTATCAGAAGTATTGACCACAAGTACTACTGTCTGGTGATTACAGATGATTTTATCAGGTTTTCTTGGACTTTCTTTTTGGGTACTAAAGATGAAACTTATCCAGTTATTAGGGACTTTATTACCTTAATAGAAAATCAGCTAAATAAAAAGGTTAAGTCAATAAGGTGTGATAATGGAACAGAGTTTAATAATTCTAATTTAATTGAACTCTGTGGTTTAAGGGGATAAAAAGGGACTATAGTAATGCCAGAACCCCACAACAAAATGGGGTTGCAGAAAGGAAAAATAGGACCCTTATAGAAGCAGCTAGGTCTATGTTAGCTGACTCTAAGATGCCCACTATGTTTTGGACTAAAGCAGTCTGCACTGCTTGTTATGTGCTGAATAGGGTATCTATTACTAGTCCTCATAATAAAACACCTTATGAGCTTTTGTCTGGGAAAGTTCCAAACATTAGTTACCTTAAACCTTTTGGATGTCATGTCACTATATTGAACACTAGTGATCATCTAGGCAAGTTTGATGGGAAGGCTGATGAAGGGTTTATTGTTGGGTATTCTGCTCATAGTAAAGCCTATAGGGTATATAATCTGTCTACTAAGAAGATAGAAGAGACTCTCAACTTAAGATATCTTGAGGATAAACCTAATTTGCAGGGTTCAGGTCCAGAGTGGTTCTTTGACCTAGATTATCTGACAGATACCTTAGGTTATTCTAGATTCAAAGCAAATCAATCTGTTGGTACACATGTTTCTCAATCTAACAATGCAGGTACCTCAGATGATGATTCTGATGCAGAGAGTGATGAACGACCTATAGTTGTTCCTTCTTTTCCCTCTAACAATATTTCAGGTTCAAAGCTCAAAGATTCTTCTGATATGGCTGGAGGTGATTCAAGTTTTGCAGAAGATCTTGCTAGGCTTCAAAGACAAGAGTATAATGCCAAGAAAGCTGTTGAAATGTTTGGTTCTGGGTTTTCTAAAGAGACAGAGGAGATTCTGAGAAATGTTGAAGCTGAAATTAGAAGGCAACTGAATTCTGCTGGTGGTATTCCTATTCCTGCTGCTACCAATTCTGCTGGTAGTGCATCTATTCCAGATGATCTTTCTAATGATTTTGCTGATGTCTCCTCTCCTGGTGTTTCTGGGTCTACTCCACCTGTTGACTCTCTGGGTATTGATAACTCCCCTGAAAGATTTCCAATCCTTTATGACCTTGGAAATTCATTCTCTTCAAGAGATAAGCTGGAAGATCCTCATCATCAATCCAGAACAGGCATTTTCACTTCTTCCTCGTATGATGATGACCTCAACCCCTCCATTACTAATCAGGCATCCACAATTGATGTCAATCCCATTGTTACCAAGAGGATCAATACAGTTCATCCTCAGTCCTTGATCCTTGGAGATCTAAATTCTCCTGTTCAGACAAGAAGCAAACTACATCAACCCAAGTTTGGAGAATCTGCTTTTCTCAGTTATATCCAGGATCAGTTAAGGAGCAATCATACTGATTACCTACATTGCCTCTATGCTTGTTTCCTATCCCAAATTGAACCAAGTAGTATAGCCCAAGCTCTTGATAATTCTGATTGGGTTGAGGCTATGCAAGAGGAAATGCAGCAGTTCAAGAATCAGAAAGTATAGAAGTTGGTACCTTTGCCTGCAGGAAAGCATGCTATTGGAACTAAATGGATTCTCAAGAATAAAAGGGATGCTAGGGGAATTGTTGTTCGTAATAAAGCCAGGTTGGTGGCTCAAGGACATAGACAAGAAGAGGGGATTGATTATGATGAGGTGTTTGCACCAGTGGCAAGAGTTGAAGCTATCAGACTGTTCTTAGCTTTTGCCTCATTCATGGGGTTTGTAGTGTATCAGATGGATGTGAAGAGTGCCTTTTTGTATGGAAGGATTGAAGAAGAGGTTTATGTTACTCAACCAAAGGGTTTTGTGGATCCTCAGAATCCTGATTTGGTTTACAAAGTGGTAAAAGCACTTTATGGTCTTCATCAAGCACCAAAGGCTTGGTATGCAAGGCTATCTGCCTTTTTGCTAAAACATGGTTACGGAAGAGGGGCAATAGATAAAACACTTTTCATCAGGAAGAACTTCAAAGATATCATTCTGGTACAAGTTTATGTAGATGATATCATCTTTGGTTCTACTAATGAAGCCTGGTGCAGGGGATTTGAGGAATTGATGAAGGGTGAATTTGAGATGAGTGCTATGGGTGAAATGACTTTCTTCTTGGGTCTTCAGGTTAAGCAGAAACCAGATGGGATCTTTATCTGCCAAGAGAAGTATGTTTATGACATACTTAAGAAGTTTGATATGGAAAATGTGAAAACTGCAACAACCCCATTTGACCCTCCAAAGCCTAAATCCAATAATGAACTTGATGTTGCTGTTAATGTTCATCTATACAGGTCCATGATTGGGTCACTCATGTATTTGACAGCTTCTAGACCTGATATCATGTTTGCTGTCAGTGCATGTTCTAGACATCAGGTTACACCCTTGACTTCTAACTTAAATGCATTCAAGAGAATCTTCAAGTATTTGAAAGGACAGCCTAAGTTGGGACTTTGGTACCCAAAAGATTCTACTTTTGTGTTGGAAGCTTATGGTGACAGTGATTATGCTGGTGCTAACTTTGATAGAAAATCAACTACTGGGGGTTGTCAATTTCTGGGTAGAAGGTTGGTTTCTTGGCAGTGCAAGAAGCAGACTATAGTGGCTACATCTTCTACTGAGGCAGAGTATGTTGCTGCTGCTAGCTGCTGTGGACAGGTTCTTTGGATGCAAAATCAGCTATTAGATTATGGGTTCAACTTCATGAACACTAAGATCTTCATTGATAATCAAAGTACTATGTGCATTGTTAAAAATCCTGTCTATCATCAAAGGACAAAGCATATTGAGATAAGACACCATTTCATAAGAGATGCTTATGAGAAGCATCTTATTCAGGTGATTAAGATTCATACTGATGACAATGTGGCTGATCTGCTGACCAAGGCTTTTGATGGACCAAGGTTTAACCATTTGGTGGTCCATATTGGGATGGTAAATCCTTAGGTACTGAGTTTGAGGGGAGGACAAAGCCTAAGGGGAGGCTTTCTGGACTAAGGGGAGGCTTTCTGTTGTATAATTTGTTATTTTCTTTGTTTTCTCTTTTCTTAGTTTAAAAAAAATGTATATTTTGTGTGCTAATAAGTTGGTTGTGAGCAACACCTTTGCAGGTACAGTGTTGGTGTTTACACCTACACAGCAAATGGTATTCAACTCACCATGTCTCACAGACAAGAAAGAGTTGACTCACCATGAGGGTACAGCTCTGGTGTGATTGTCAAATCTGTTGATAGCTGTAATAGCTTGCTCAAAGCTATAGGGTACTTCAACTCACCCATGGTTCATTCCTGAGAGTTGAAATGGTTTTCAATTCACCATGGATTTTACTCCTTTGGGGTTTCCAAAGAATTGACTAGCCCACAAGTGTATGGTTTGTGGTAAAGGCAGTTGGAATTCCATACTTGGTACTCAATTCACCAAAGGTTATCTTCAACCTAAGAATTGGCTAGTCCTGAGCAAACGGCTACAGGTAAAGACAAGTCAAATCCGTTTAAAGTTGCTGATTTACTAAAAATCAGATGGTTATCAATGTACCATGGTCTAACACACCTAAACATTGGCTACTCCAGTAGTGATGGCTATTGGTAAAAAGACTTCAAATCTATTAATTTTCAATGATTCACCTCTCACAGGAGTTAACACACCTGGAAGTGATGAGAATAGTATGAAACTTAAAGTGATTTGATGTACATATTGTCATAGTAGCAGTCAAGATCAAATGAATGACATGGTAACCAGATTATTATTTTGAAGAAGATTTCCTTTTGCTGCTGAACTATCGAAGTTGCTGCTGGAAGTTAAAGTTGTTGTTGCTGGTTACTTACTATTGCTGCTGCTCAAATGCAATCCTCAAGCCTGAGAAGTTAAAGCTCTATCAAGTGGAATCTTGCAAGTTAACCTAGTCAACTTCAAGATTAGGGGAGGATTGTTAGGATCTCTGAGAAATAAAGATTTCTCATTGCTGCTGGTAGTGCAAGTTGGTTCCTGCTGATAGTGTTCGGTTCCTGCTGAAGTTTATTGCTGCCGATAGTATAGTTTTGTTTCTGCTGATAGTGTTTGTTGCTGCGGGTATTATTGTTAGTTATCCCGTATGTTTAGAAAGTTTGTTTGATTTATTTTAGGAAGAGATTGATAGTTATCTCTTTACACGTTTTCTTGTATGACGGGTTAGGGTTAGGGTTTATTGTTAGTATAAAAGAAACACCCGTCTATGAGTTTTGTATCGATTCACAATATTCAATAAAAATCATTGTTAGTTCATAACCGATCCATAGAGGATCAAAACTGATGAACTCAAATAAGTACATTTTATTACTATCATTTATCCTATTAATTTGACTTGTTTTACTATATTATGTATGAGGATTGATACTTAATCATTTACTTTTGTAATTCTCAGGTAAAAACAAGCATTTGGTGAAACTTAGCGATTTTGGACTGATTATGGAGCAAAACATGCAAGAAGTTAAGAGTCTACTGAAATGAAGAAGATCAAGACTAATATGCTCCAGATGCGCCGCATCTCACTCATTACATACGGCGCATCTCTATTAAGATATCACCAGATACGATCCAAGATACAAGAGGACATGCGCCGCATCTAATCATGGAGTTACGCCGCATCTTCTGGCGGTGTACGAATATTCCTGAATATTATAATCTCGGACCCCACGCGAAGTTAAGTCAATGCGCCGCATCTACTTACTAGATGCGCCGCATCTCACCTCAGACAGAAACTATAAATACCCCAAGACCAGACGAATTCCGGAGCTTTTGTCAGTATATTATTTTAGATTCGAAGACCGAAGCAGAACAACCCTAGGACGAATTCAGTCAAGGCAGCAGCACAAGACACACCAAACGAAGATACAAGAGCTGTAAGAAGGTGCTGCATGTGTTTAATTCATTAAGTAGTTTTGTTTTATTGTGTTAGCAAACTTTAATTCATCAGGATTGATGGGCTTGTGTTATGTTATCATTCACTTCAACTCCCCTTAAAATTGCTTTCCCATCGATTAAAGTTTATATGTTGATGTCTTTGGTTACTACTTATTAGTGCATTGATCACCTCTGTGTTTATTAGTGGCTTGTGTAATGTGGCAACGGAAAGGTTGCACTCCCACGGTTATTACTAAATTGATCACTTAGGAATAACTTTTAGACATAAGTCATCATTAAGGGTTTACTCGCCGATAAGCTTAGGACCAACGAGAAAGGATTAACTACATACACTTCATATAAAGCTATCAATAAAACAAGTGACAAACTACTTAATTATAAGGACAACCCTCTTATTGTCTCGAGTATTTATCTGTGTACGTGTGTGCTACTTGCTGATTCGTGCCTATTGGTTTATTTTATTATTTAATTGCAAACAAATCGTGCCAGTCTCTCAGGCTGAAACCCCCTTGCGTTAGGATATTAAAATACTGATTAGAATAACGAGATAATACGTTCCACTCTTAGTGATCGACACTCTACTTACCATTATATTCATACTGACCGGGTACACTGCTCGTTAAGTGTGTGTGTTATTGATAAGTCGGCTAAATATAAATTTAAAACTTGAGTAGGCATTAAAACTGCTAAACCGCAACGACACACGCAGCACATCAAGTTTTTGGCGCCGCTGCCGGGGAGTGAATTGTTATTATCTGTTAATTTGATTAGTATTTTAATTAGGTTTTTCTTTTTATTAGATTAATTGCATCATTGTATTATTTTGCATATTTGTTGTTTTGTGTGTTATTTGTTTGCTTTTATTTTTGTTTTTGTGTTTATTTTTGTTTGTGTGTTTTAATTTTTGTTTTTATTTTTCGTATTTTTTCTGTTCTGCTATCGTTGTACTGTGCTAAATCAAACGATACGGCGCATCTGATCTCTCAGATACGGCGTATTGCGTTTAATTTTTTTTAAATACAACGCGTTTAATTAATTCGATACGACGCATCTTTTCCCCAAGATACGGCGCATCTGTTTTAGCAGATACGGCGTATCTATTATTTTAATTAAAAACAGTTTGCGAATTATTAAACAGATACGACGTATCGATCTCTGTCGATACGGCGCATCTTCTGAATCAAAAATCTTGTATTTTTAAACGTAACGAAAATACGGCGCATTAACTTTCGTTAATACGACGTATTTAATTTTAAATAAATATCGATTTTTGATTAATTAATTCGATACGGCGCATTCATAAATTCTAAGCGGCGTATCTATTTTCTGAATAAAGTCTGATTAAATTTTAACGATTATAAGATACGGCGTATCCAACTTTTTGGATACGGCGCATCGTCTGCAGATATCAGTAACTTTAATTTTTCGTATTCCGTTTTCATTATTAATTATCTGATATATTACTTTCTCGAGCATACCCTACTGATATTTTTGTGTTGATTTCAGGAAGTGCATGACCAGGAGTTCTACGAAGAACTTGATTCAACCTTTCGAAGATCCTGAACGAGCCCTACATTCGCTTAAAAGGCTTTTCAACACAAGAAGCTTTGATCTTTCAAGTTCACTCGAGCTTGATTACTTTTCTAAAGAAAAAGAGGAAGTTGAAACAGAAACAATGGGCGAAAACACTACTATGGAGGAATACATGAACAGTACCCGTGCTGATTACACTTCAGGAGTTGCTAGACCTAAGTTTGATGATAAGTCAAAATTTGAATTGAAGGGTCAGTTTCTCAAGGAACTAAGAGAGAATGCTTTCAGTGGGACGGAACATGAGGATGCTAATGAGCATGTTGAAAAGGTCCTGGAGATTGCAGATTTGTTTACTTCAGAAGGAGTGACTGACGATCAAATCATGCTAAGAATCTTTCCACTCTCACTAAAAGGAGCTGCTAACAAGTGGCTAAGGAATGAACCTACGAGTTCAATCACTACATGGGGAGATTTGAAGAGCAAATTCCTGAAGAGATATTGTCCACCTGCTAAGACTGCTAAAAAGATGGAGGCTATCAATAGTTTCAAGCAAGAGCCTGATGAAACTCTTTATCAAGCTTGGGAACGATTTAAAGATTTATTGGTAAAATGTCCTCAACACTATCTAACCCCTATGCAGGAGATAATATTGTTTTATCAAGGATTGGACGTGCCTACAAGACAGATTTTGGATGCTAAGGGAGCTGTACCTCAAATGAGTGCAACTAATGCTAGGAAAGCAATCCAAGAAGCTGCCGATCATTCTCAAAAATGGCACGATGGGACCTCTACTAGATCTAAGAGCAGCACTAATTTTGACGGGATTGCTGCTATTCAAGCTCAATTGGATAAAATTAGTAGAGAAATGAAGAAGCGTGATGAAAGAGCGTATGCTGCCCAAGTTGGATGTGAAAAGTGCGAAGGACCTCACTACACTAAAGATTGCCCGAATAAGAATGAAAGTGAGACGTTTGAAGAAGCATATTACACCCAATTTGGACAACCATTCCGACCTTCGGGGAGATTTAGGGAAGCTACACCGGGATTATATCAAAGGAACAACTTCAATCCCGCTTATCAAGAAAGGAGGCAGACTTTAGATGATACCTTAAAGCAAATTATGACCGATGCTGCTAAAAGACATGAAGAGAATACTGCTATGATCAAAGAAATTCGAGCTTCAACGGACACTACTACAAGAAATCAAGGAGCCTCGATCAAAGCATTGGAACAACAAATTGGTCAAATGAGCAAAGTTCTTCAAGAAAGGGGATATGGAAGTTTACCGAGCTCAACTGAAACCAACCCAAGAGATCATGTCAAGGCCATAAGCACCACTGAAGAAGTCACTCCTAATATACCTAGAAGATCGATGAATGGTAATGATGGTGCAAGACCCGGATTTTTCTTTAATTCTTCAATCAGCTTAAGGAGACTACTAAAAGAGAAGACAAAGATTGAAGAGGAGATCAAGGCAACAATGAAAGAAGAGAGCCCTGCAACCGACTCAAATGCCTTGCCTCATAAAGAAAGAGACCCAGGAAGTTTTACTCTACCTTGTTCTATTAATAATATATCTTTCAATAATGTGTTAGCTGACTTAGGAGCTAGTGTTAGTGTTATGCCTCTTAAGACGTTCACTACCCTAGGACTAGGAAAATTAGCACCAACTAAGTTACTTATTGAATTGGCTGATAAAACGGTAAAACGACCTGAAGGGATTGCTAATAATGTGCTAGTTAGGATTGAGAAGTTTATTTTTCCCGTAGACTTTGTTATATTAGACATGCCCGAGGATATTAAGATTCCTTTAATCCTTGGTCGACCTTTCTTGTCTACTGCCCATGCTAAGATTGATGTGTTTAAAAGAAAATTTTCATTAAGGGTAGGGAATAATAAACTAGTCTATAAGTGCCAAGATCCGGTTAAAAGCATAATTAGAGGTGTTTATGTACTAGGATTAAGAGAGCGTATGGACCTCGATCTTGAAGCTAGACTTATGGGAGAAACATTGATTCAAAACAACTCAACTAATCCTAATCATGAGAACTTTGAGGAATTTATTGACCTTAATGTACCTACCGAACTTAGACGCGATGTCATTAATGATTCTGATGATGAGTGGTATGATTGCGTAGTAATTAACAAACGTAGGAGAATAGTTGAGAAAACGAATTTGAACAATGATGTGTTTATTGAACTACCACCCCACCTTGCTTATTTATGCTTATATGATAATAAGAATTTCCCGTCTATCATTTTGTCATCTCTGCCCGAAAGGGACAGGACTTTGTTTATACAGATATTAAAGAAGAACGGCGTGGAAATTAAAGACGAGCAAGGAGTGTTCAATATTACTGAATTGGCAATGAAGGAGCGCGATGTTTCCGACTCCTTCAATGATCGATATTAAAGAGCTGAACGTGAGTCTAACTTGAAGACTCTGGAATAAAGACAAGTGCTTACCGGGAGACAACCCGGAGAATTTTTATTATTCTGTTTTCTGTGTCGAGTCAGTCAGGCCCGCATGAAGATACGGCGCATCTCCATCCTGAGATGCGACGCATCTCCTGCAATGGTCATATCTTATTTTAATTTTTCTGCATTTTTATTTTCGACTTTAAAACTTTTTATCAGTTTATTTTAATGCGGCGCATCCCTGGTTAAGGATGCGGCGCATCTTTATTCTGATCCGTATTAATTCCAGGCTCTATACGGCGTATCTTCTTCCATAAGATACGGCGCATCGACTGACCTGATGATTTTCAGTTTTAATTTTTAAGTTTTATTTTTATCTAACTACTAATGTATTATGCAAGCTTGAACCTTTCTTATCTTAGGTGTGTTTTAAAGTGTTGGTGGTATTATAGTTTCCTGGATTTCCTGTGGATACATCAAGTATGAAGCTTTAACGTTCTAATCCACAAGAAGTTGATTTTTGCTCTTATACTAATGGAGGATCATACCGAGCAAATCTCAGGGGAGTTTTTCTGTTCTAATTCTTTTATTTTCCAGTTTTTAACCTTTTATACAAACAACGAGGACGTTGTTTAACTTAAGTGGGGGGATAGGAGAATTAGAACACTTAACAATTACTTGTCCTAAACTTTTTCAAAAATTATGCTTAAAATGTGCTTAATATATCAAACTTAAAAATTTTTAGCATGTTTTTGTTTAAGATCTAAGTTGCATAGCTGCACACATGACGTTATTTTCAAAAATTGTGATTTTTCAAAATTCACAAATCTATGAGTGTGCCGGTGACTTATAAACTTTAGAACTTGGCTTGTATACTATTCGAGACCACCATAATGAGTATTATTTATATAATTGGAATGACTTGTCTAAATTGGTAAAATTCTAGGATTACACCCAAATAGCCTTTATATGTTATGTGATATTAACTAACTACACTGGTTAGTTAACCCCCGTATAAACCCTTTTGTTACTCTCATTTTTAGAGTAAGATACCCCTAGAAAAACACTCAGAGCCATTCCTTTCGTTTCTTACACCTATGTTTAAAATGTTTCGTTACACCCTTACACCTTAGCCTACCCTGTAGATTAGAATCCGTGGTTGGTTAATTGCTATAGGCAAAGTGTGTTTCCTTACATTACCTGTGTTCGCGTGCGTAATTCATTATCTTTGGTTAGGTCAGGAAATTGCACAATGCAATTGGAGTGAAAGTAAATATTGTATATCTTTGAGTTTATTTTTCGTGTGTTTACTACTTTCACTATTACCGTTATTTCTGAAGTTATGAAAAGTATGGAAAAATTATCCAGAATTATCATTATAGTGATGTGGTGAAATTTTACACATCTATGTTTATGTTTGAAAAAAAAAAAAAAAAAAAAAAAAAAAAAAAAAAAAAAAAAAAAAAATCGAAAAAATAAGAAAAGAAAAAGAAAGAAAGAGAAAAGTTGGATGTTTGTTTTTAAACCAACGATGTAAAGTTATGTAAGTGGTTCATATGGCCACTATTTGTTGTACTATATCTATGGATTGAATGGGAATTGGCAGTTATGGGAACGCCAATTAAGGTTTATTCTTTGATTAAGATCTTGTTGAGTATAATTCGTGTCTACCTAAAGCGTGTGTTTCAAGTGTTAAAGCGTGAGTTATTCGATGATATGAGTCTTATTCATGGGATGGTTGGGATAGTGATTAACCACACTTAGGATTTTAATTTATTTATTTTGTTTATTTTTATTTTTACACCAATTTATATCCCAAATATTATCCATACCCTATATTATTCTTTATCCAACCAAACCTTTGATTTATTGAGATTAGGGATTTGAGCAATCTTAAGTATCGTAGTCGTGGATTCGGCTATGTATTTATGATTTTGTCGCCCTTTTTGATATATTATTATTGGTGAAGTTTGGACCTATCTTTAGCCTATTCGAGTTAAGGATTTGAGCAATTGCAAGTATCGTGTTCGTGGATTCGATCATGTATTTGTGATTTTGTCGCCTTTTCTGGAATTTGAGATCGATAGTGATCAAGAATAATTAACCCTTAAGCCTGAAAACCCTTTTTACCGCTTTAGACTTGTTATTCCTTAGCTTTAGTGGTGGAGATGTGTATACTTGCCAAGCTTATGATAGAATATTCGTCACGACTGGACAGTTAAACGATTAGATTTGCTTTTATCAACTTATTTTATTTTACTTCTAATTCGTTAAGTGTTTAGTTGTGTGATTATGAAATAAACGAATACATGCTTAAATATAAAAATAAATCCTAACATCTTTTAGGATACATTTTCATAAGAGAAATTCTAATGTTTACTTGGGGACAAGTAAAGTTCAAGTGGGGGGATATTTGATGAACTCAAATAAGTACATTTTATTACTATCATTTATCCTATTAATTTGACTTGTTTTACTATATTATGTATGAGGATTGATACTTAATCATTTACTTTTGTAATTCTCAGGTAAAAACAAGCATTTGGTGAAACTTAGCGATTTTGGACTGATTATGGAGCAAAACATGCAAGAAGTTAAGAGTCTACTGAAATGAAGAAGATCAAGACTAATATGCTCCAGATGCGCCGCATCTCACTCATTACATACGGCGCATCTCTATTAAGATATCACCAGATACGATCCAAGATACAAGAGGACATGCGCCGCATCTAATCATGGAGTTACGCCGCATCTTCTGGCGGTGTACGAATATTCCTGAATATTATAATCTTGGACCCCACGCGAAGTTAAGTCAATGCGCCGCATCTACTTACTAGATGCGCCGCATCTCACCTCAGACAGAAACTATAAATACCCCAAGACCAGACGAATTCCGGAGCTTTTGTCAGTATATTATTTTAGATTCGAAGACCGAAGCAGAACAACCCTAGGACGAATTCAGTCAAGGCAGCAGCACAAGACACACCAAACGAAGATACAAGAGCTGTAAGAAGGTGCTGCATGTGTTTAATTCATTAAGTAGTTTTGTTTTATTGTGTTAGCAAACTTTAATTCATCAGGATTGATGGGATTGTGTTATGTTATCATTCACTTCAACTCCCCTTAAAATTGCTTTCCCATCGATTAAAGTTTATATGTTGATGTCTTTGGTTACTACTTATTAGTGCATTGATCACCTCTGTGTTTATTAGTGGCTTGTGTAATGTGGCAACGGAAAGGTTGCACTCCCACGGTTATTACTAAATTGATCACTTAGGAATAACTTTTAGACATAAGTCATCATTAAGGGTTTACTCGCCGATAAGCTTAGGACCAACGAGAAAGGATTAACTACATACACTTCATATAAAGCTATCAATAAAACAAGTGACAAACTACTTAATTATAAGGACAGCCCTCTTATTGTCTCGAGTATTTATCTGTGTACGTGTGTGCTACTTGCTGATTCGTGCCTATTGGTTTATTTTATTATTTAATTGCAAACAAATCGTGCCAGTCTCTCAGGCTGAAACCCCCTTGCGTTAGGATATTAAAATACTGATTAGAATAACGAGATAATACGTTCCACTCTTAGTGATCGACACTCTACTTACCATTATATTCATACTGACCGGGTACACTGCTCGTTAAGTGTGTGTGTTATTGATAAGTCGGCTAAATATAAATTTAAAACTTGAGTAGGCATTAAAACTGCTAAACCGCAACGACACACGCAGCACATCAAAAACCTTCATAGTTATTTTCTTCTTTATATTCTTGTGTTTAGTTTCCGCATAGATACAAGTCTTACACCTAGATATTCTCGTTTAACCAAGCTCAATCAAGCTAGAAGCACTCGATCCTACACGACTTGAACTTGGAATTCCAAGAAAGGGCACTCCTTGCTAGTTCAAGACGTTTCATCAAAAGAAATCAGTCCAACTTTACAAAACCAAAAGCAAATGAGACCACTGAATGCTTTAAATGTGGTAAAAAGGGTCATTTTGCTAGGGACTGTTATTCTAAAACCATCTGATGGAGCGTGATGTGTCGTTGCGGTTTAGCAGTTTTAATGCCTACTCAAGTTTTAAATTTATATTTAGCCGACTTATCAATAACACACACACTTAACGAGCAGTGTACCCGGTCAGTATGAAGATAATGGTAAGTAGAGTGTCGATCACTAAGAGTGGAACGTATAATCTCGTTAATCTAATCAGTATTTTAATATCCTAACGAAAGGGGGTTTCAGCCTGAGAGACTGGCACAGTTTTGTTTGCAATTAAATAGTAAAATAAACAATAGGCACGAATCAGCAAGTAGCACACACGTACACAGATAGATACTTGAGACAATAAGAGGGCTGTCCTTATGGTTAAGTAGATTGTCACTTGTTTTATTGATAGCTTTATATGAAGTGTATGTAATTAACCCTTTCTCGTTGGTCCTATTCTTATCGGCGAGTAAACCCTTAATGACGACTTATGTCTAAAAGTTATTCCTAAGTGATCAATTTAGAAACAACCGTGGGAGCCACACCTTGTCCCGCAGTCGGGTGCCCGCAAGCCACTAATAAACACAGAGGTGGTCAATGCACTAATAAGTAGTAACCAAAGACATCAACATATAAACTTTAATTGATGGGAAAGCAAGTATTAAAGGGAGTGCAATCTTTCCGTTGTCACATTACACAAGCCACCAATCCTGATGAATTAAAGTTTGCTAAAACAATAAAACAAAACTACTTAATGAATTAAATACATGCAGCACCTTCTTACAGCTCTTGTATCTTCGATTTGGGTGTGTCTTGTGCTGCCTCTTGACTGAATTCGTCCTTTTGCTCTGCTGTCCGAACTTCGGTTTTTAGGTTTTCGAACTTCCGAATCTCCGAATCTCTTTTATGCGTCTGGTCTACGGGGTATTTATAGTTTGTGTCTGAGGAAAGATGCGGCGCATCTACTTAAGTAGATGCGGCGTATGTACTTAACTTCGCGTGGGGTCCAAGATTATAATATTCAGGAATATTCGTACACCGCCAGAAGATGCGGCGTAACTCTTTATTAGATGCGGCGCATGTCCTCTTGTATCTTGGATCGTATCTGGTGATATCTTGATAGAGATGCGGCGCATGTTGATAGTGAGATGCGGCGCATCTGGAGCAGATCAGTCTTGATCTTCTTCATTTCAGTAGACTCTTCACTTTATGCACGTTTTGCTCCATTATTAGTCCAAAATCGCCAAGTTTCACCAAATGCTTGTTTTTACCTGAGAATTACAAAAGTAAACGATTAAGTATCAATCCTCATACATAATATAGTAAAACAAGTCAAATAAATAGGATAAATGATAGTAATAAAATATACTTATTTGAGTTCATCAAATATCCCCCCACTTGAACTTTACTTGTCCCCAAGTAAACCTTAGATTAAATCTCATGAAAATGTATCCTAAAAGATGTTAGGATTTATTTTTATATTTAAGCATGTATTCGTTTATTTCGTAATCACACAACTAAACACTTAACGAATTAGAAGTAAAATAAAATAAGTCGATAAAAGCAAATCTAATCGTTTAACTGTCCAGTCGCGACGAATATTCTATCATAAGCTTGGCAAGTATACACATCTCCACCACTAAAGCTAAGGAATAACAAGTCTAAAGCGGTAAAAAGGGTTTTTAGGCTTAAGGGTTAATTATTCTCTTTTCACTATCGATCTCAAATTCCAGAAAAGGCGACAAAATCACAAATACATGATCGAATCCACGAACACGATACTTGCAATTGCTCAAATCCTTAACTCGAATAGGCTAAAGATAGGTCCAAACTTCACCAATAATAATATATCAAAAAGGGCGACAAAATCATAAATACATAGCCGAATCCACGACTACGATACTTAAGATTGCTCAAATCCCTAATCTCAATAAATCAAAGGTTCGGTTGGATAAAGAATAATAAAGGGTATGGATAACATTTGGGATATAAATTGGTGTAAAATAAAAAATAAACAAAACAAATAAATTAAAATCCTAAGTGTGGTTAATCACTATCCCAACCATCCCATGAATAAGACTCATATCATTGAATAACTCACGCTTTAACACTTGAAACACACGCTTTAGGTAGACACGAATTATACTCAACAAAATCTTAATCAAAGAATAAACCTTAATTGGCATTCCCATAACTGCCAATTCCCATTCAATCCATAGATATAATACAACAAATAGTGGTGATATCGACCACTTACATAACTTTACATCGTTGGCTTAAAATAAACATCCAACTCTTTTTTCTTTTTTTTTTTTTTTTTTTTTTTTTTTTTTTTTTGAAACATAAACATAGATGTGTAAAATTTCACCACATCACTACAACTTTCTTTCCGGATAATTTTTTTATTCATACTTTTCATACTTTCAGAAATAACGGTAATAGTGAAAGTAGTAAACACACGAAAAATAAACTCAAAAATATACAATATTTACTTTCACTCCAATTTGCATTGTGCAATTTCCCGACCTAACCATATATAATGAATTACGCACGCGAACACAGGTAATGTAAGGAAACACACTCTGCCTATAGCAATTAACCAACCACGGATTCTAATCTACAGGGTAGGCTAAGGTGTAAGGTGTAACGAAACATTTTAAACATAGGTGTAAGAAACGAAAGGAATGGCTCTGAGTGTTTTTCTAGGGGTTTCTTACTCTAAAAATGAGAGTAACAAAAGGGTTTATACGGGGGTTAACTAACCAGTGTAGCTAGTTAATAACACATAACACATAATAGGCTTTTTGGGTGTAATCCTAGAAATTTACCAATTTAGACAAGTCATTCCAATTATATAAATAATACTCATTATGGTGGTCTCGAATAGTATACAAGCCAAGTTCTAAAGTTTACAAGTCACCGGCACACTCATAGATTTGTGAATTTTGAAAAATCACAATTTTTGAAAATAACGTCATGTGTGCAGTTATGCAATTTAGACTTTAAACAAAAACATGCTAAAAAAAAAAAAAAAAAAAAAATTTTAAGTTTGATATATTAAGCACATTTTAAGCATAATTTTTGAAAAAGTTTAGGACAAGTAAGTGTTAAGTGTTCTAATTCTCCTATCCCCCCACTTAAGTTAAACAACGTCCTCGTTGTTTGTATAAAAGGTTAAAAACTGGAAAATAAAAAGAATTAGAACAGAAAAACTCCCCTGAGATTTGCTCGGTATGATCCTCCATTAGTGTAAGAGCAAAAATCATCTTTCTTGTGGATTAGAACGTTAAAGCTTCATACTTGATGTATCCACAGGAAATCCAGGAAACTATAATACCACCAACACTTTAAAACACACCTAAGATAAGAAAGGTTCAACTTGCATAATACATTAGTAGTTAGGTAAAATAAAACTAAAAAATTAAAACTGAAAATCATCAGGTCAGTCGATGCGCCGTATCTTATTGAAGGAGATACGCCGTATCGAGCCTGGAATAAATACGGATCAGAATAAAGATGCGCCGCATCCTTAACCAGGGATGCGCCGCATTAAAATAAACTGATAAATAGTTTTAAAGTCGAAAATTAAAATGAAAATGAAATAAAGGATAGGATGCGTCGCATCTGTTTAAGCAGATACGGCGCATGTAGTAACCAAACAGACTGTTAACAGTCTGTTGCAAAAATGACTTGTTCCACGGTCTAATCTCATACGTCCTCTCGTACTCTCGTGCTGAACTTAATGCCAGTCTTCGTCAAACATAACAAGAAATATAAACTGAAACATTAAACATAAGCATAAGAATAACGATAAGTACAATCCAAAAAAATAATAATGTGTGGAACAATGTCAGTAAAACAAAAGGGTAAGATCATGGGTGAGCGGTGTCGTCCGGATGGGTCCCAGAAGTGCTGGCTCCATCAGTCCTCTGGCGGACTCTGCGCTCGTACGTACGTGCTACTCCCGTAACCTCAGTACCATCAGGACGGGTGTGGGTGATACCCTGATGCTCTAATAGTCTGCTCACACTCCTGACCACCCACTCTAAGTCTCTCCTCAGTACCATCACCTCTCCCTCGACTGCGTCGAGTCTCTGAATCACGGTGCGTGGGGGTACTGGTGCCTGTGGCACCTCCTCGTCGGCAGGAGCAGCAGCCGGAGGATCCTGAGGTCCTCCCTGCTCCGCCTCCGCCCCTGCAGCTCTGGCGGGCCCTAATGCTGCCCAAAAGTGGCCCCCAGCGGCCACCTGGCAGATCGCCAGTCTAACCAAATAGTCCCTATCGATAACTGGGAGACGAGCCACCACAACCTCCAGCCCCGCTGGAATCTCTGCTCCAATAACTCCAAAATGGCGGGCCAGCCTCGAAACAAAATGCCCGCCAGTCATGTGGCTCCTCCGATCTCTCCCAGCAGCTGATCGGTGGAGGTAGTGTGCCAAAAAGTGGGGGATGTTCACCGGCATCCCCTCATCCATGCTCCTAAGTAGGAAGAGGTCCAGAGTGGTCACCTTTTCAGGCGACTGACCCCTCCCAGCAATAGTAAGTGCAATCAGCCTGTGACACAGCCTCCTCATCGGCTCCCTGATCAAAGTATATGAGGGGGTGGAAGTAGTGATGTCGCCCCCCGAAGAAATCCTAAACCAGTAATCACTGAATACCCCTCTGTCAGGGACAACCCGTAAACTCTCAGCCCAGTACCTGGCAAACCCAGCAGATCCAAGCTCCTCCTCAGTGTGTAGACCCAAGGCTAAAATAAACTGCCTCATCGACATCTGCCTGTGCACACCTCCTAACCTGAACACCAGAGTGTCAGCTGTATCAATCTCCACATCCGTCTCTCTGTAATGAATAGTGCTAAAGAACTCCAGCATGAGCTCCCTAATCAGAGGCTCGTCAACCCTAAACAGTCGCTCCCAAGCACTAGACCTGAACTCCACCTCATCATCACCTCCAACAACAACCATCTCCATACGACGCTGTAAGCTCGCAGCTGCATGTCCACCCCCGATCAATCCCACATCGTCAAAATTCAGAACCTGGACCCTGAATATTTTCTTGAAGTAAACTGAGTCAAGCCTATGCAAATAATCCTCTAGAGTGCCATCAGTAAGTCCCATGTTCTCGAATCGTAACCATTGGTGCCTTTGTGCGATATCTGGTAGTGTCATCTGAAATAAACATTCAAAGTCAGTAAACAGTCTGCAAGAAAGGTAGATACGGCGCATTTGATTAAATCAATGCGGCGTATCTGTATAAAGTATAAGAGATGCGGTGCAAGATAACAGATATGGCGTATTGAGATGCGTCGTATCTAGATTAATCAATACGGCGTATCTAAAATTTTAGCAATTTTGAAATAGGTCGTTACGCCGCATTAATCAACCTAGATGCGCCGCATCTGAAAGCATATCAGCATAAAATAAAGGGTTAGGCACGTTTTTCAAGAATCCGTATCCGTGACGTAAACTTCCACTAAATATCACAGTATAATATTCTCCTTATATCAGTTCAATCAACCACAGCTAATTTACCTTCCCGCTAAATATTCAAAATCAAACCCAAAACCTAAATTTTCGGTCGATTCAATTAGTGCCAAATTCGATGTCCAAATCTAAAATTAACTTAGGGGAAATAATTAATTCCAGGTTCTAATCATATCCTTATATCGTTTAAGCGCGAATCGATTCAATCCTATAAACCCTAATTTTCGTATTAATCAAAATTAAATCGAAATGTAACAATTACCTTAGTATTTGTGATTAGGAGAACGTTTTAATGCTCGGATTAAAGGCGGATTGAAGAAAGATGATCGGATTTTTAGTATAATTTTAGTGCGTGTTCTTAACTGTGTGTATTTATGCGGCGTATTCCCGTCGTATTTATAAGGCGACACGATGCGCCGTATTAGAAAATTGGGATGCGCCGTATCTATTTAATTCCGTTGACTAGTCAATAAGTCCTAGTTGGTCAGGGATACGGCGCTTCGGATATTTAGATCCGCCGTATCTCTATGTTAGTTAACGAAATTTAAATGAAGAACGTACCTTGGCCTCCGCAACACAGTTCCTTATACATCAAATTTGGGTAAAAACGGCACACCATATAGATGAATTCAAAATAAGAGTAATAGGCATAAACGTTTCATTAATAATCGTAATCTTATTGTTTAGTGGATAAGGATTTATTCCGAGGTTAGGAACAAATATCGTTTTTGAGCATACAAAATTAAGATTACGAATTGAATCAGACGTATAATAAGGATAATAAGACTGAGATCATAGTGTAGAGAACTTTCCTTTGGGCAGTTGAATTATCGTAGAGTTTACCTGGGATTCTATTTCATGAATTAAAGAAGTTCAATGTTACCAGTACTGAGCTTTCCTCCACTCTTCCCGTCTTATGTTCGGTCACTTCAGCTAGCGTCTCTTGGTTTGGTTCAGAATGTAATCCTTCTTGGTGATGCTTGAGTCATCATTTATCCTGAAAATAAACAACTTGCACACGAGAGTAGCGGACCGATCAAAGTAAATATCAAAAATCAACTATATTTATCAAATTATATTCGTCGTATTAACAAAAGTTAATGCGCCGTATTTTCGTTACGTTTAAAAATAAAAGATTTTTGATTCAGTAAGATGCGCCGTATCGACGGAAATCGATACGCCGTATTTGTTTAATAATTCGCAAACTGTTTTTAATTAAAATAATAGATACGCCGTATCTGCGAAAGCAGATGCGTCGTATGGCGTTAACGTTTAGAAAAATTTTTATCAAAACAGATACGCCGTATCTACAAAAGCAGATGCGTCGTATTACTTTATCGCTTAGAAAAATTTTCTTGTTAAAAACAGATACGCCGTATCTTGGGGAAAAGATGCGTCGTATCGAATTAATTAAACGCGTTGTATATAAAAATTAAACGCAATACGCCGTATCTGAGAGATCAGATGCGCCGTATCGTTTGATTTAGCACAGTACAACGATAGCAGAACAGAAAAATACGAAAAATAAAAATAAAAATTAAACACACGAAAATAAAACACACAAAAATAAAAACAAAAGCAAACAAATAACACACAATACAACAAATATGCAAAATAGTACAATGATGCAATTAATCTAATAAAAAGAAAAACCTAATTAAAATACTAATCAAATTAACAGAAAATAACAATTCACTCCCCGGCAACGGCGCCAAAAACTTGATGGAGCGTGATGTGTCGTTGCGGTTTAGCAGTTTTAATGCCTACTCAAGTTTTAAATTTATATTTAGCCGACTTATCAATAACACACACACTTAACGAGCAGTGTACCCGGTCAGTATGAAGATAATGGTAAGTAGAGTGTCGATCACTAAGAGTGGAACGTATAATCTCGTTAATCTAATCAGTATTTTAATATCCTAACGAAAGGGGGTTTCAGCCTGAGAGACTGGCACAGTTTTGTTTGCAATTAAATAGTAAAATAAACAATAGGCACGAATCAGCAAGTAGCACACACGTACACAGATAGATACTTGAGACAATAAGAGGGCTGTCCTTATGGTTAAGTAGATTGTCACTTGTTTTATTGATAGCTTTATATGAAGTGTATGTAATTAACCCTTTCTCGTTGGTCCTATTCTTATCGGCGAGTAAACCCTTAATGACGACTTATGTCTAAAAGTTATTCCTAAGTGATCAATTTAGAAACAACCGTGGGAGCCACACCTTGTCCCGCAGTCGGGTGCCCGCAAGCCACTAATAAACACAGAGGTGGTCAATGCACTAATAAGTAGTAACCAAAGACATCAACATATAAACTTTAATTGATGGGAAAGCAAGTATTAAAGGGAGTGCAATCTTTCCGTTGTCACATTACACAAGCCACCAATCCTGATGAATTAAAGTTTGCTAAAACAATAAAACAAAACTACTTAATGAATTAAATACATGCAGCACCTTCTTACAGCTCTTGTATCTTCGATTTGGGTGTGTCTTGTGCTGCCTCTTGACTGAATTCGTCCTTTTGCTCTGCTGTCCGAACTTCGGTTTTTTTGGTTTTCGAACTTCCGAATCTCCGAATCTCTTTTATGCGTCTGGTCTCTACGGGGTATTTATAGTTTGTGTCTGAGGAAAGATGCGGCGCATCTACTTAAGTAGATGCGGCGTATGTACTTAACTTCGCGTGGGGTCCAAGATTATAATATTCAGGAATATTCGTACACCGCCAGAAGATGCGGCGTAACTCTTTATTAGATGCGGCGCATGTCCTCTTGTATCTTGGATCGTATCTGGTGATATCTTGATAGAGATGCGGCGCATGTTGATAGTGAGATGCGGCGCATCTGGAGCAGATCAGTCTTGATCTTCTTCATTTCAGTAGACTCTTCACTTTATGCACGTTTTGCTCCATTATTAGTCCAAAATCGCCAAGTTTCACCAAATGCTTGTTTTTACCTGAGAATTACAAAAGTAAACGATTAAGTATCAATCCTCATACATAATATAGTAAAACAAGTCAAATAAATAGGATAAATGATAGTAATAAAATATACTTATTTGAGTTCATCACCATCTCAGAACCCTCTTAAAAATTTTCAGGAAACAGTTCCTCAGGAACTAGCAAGTTTCAACCAAAAATGTTTCAGTTCAACCAACAATTTCAAAACAAGGGTCAAAAGGATTTTGAAACAAAGTATAGGAAAATCAAAGCTAAACTTGCACTTCTTGAAACTAACCCCATATTGCCTCAGGCTGCTCAAACATCAAAACCTATTCAGACAAAGAACAAGGTATTAGTAGCTGAAGCATATGACTGGGATGAAGAAGAGGTTTCCTCATATGAGGAAATAAGAGTTAGTGCACTGATGGCACTTTCTGAAGACGATCAGGTGGCTGTGGGAAAAAGCCATGCTAGGAATGGAGAGTGGGTCAACATCACCATGAAGAAGGTAAATACTTTACTTTCTATGGATGATGATTCTGATTGGCAGTCTTACATGAATTATATTTGTGTTGATCTAAAGTTTGTTGAGGAACAAAGGCTTAACCTGTTTTCAAATTATAACAATATTGTGTCAGAATTGAATAAATGTAGAGATGAACTGCTTGTACTAAAGCAAGCCAAACTAGAAACAATAACTCTACAAATTCAGAACACTGAGATTTTGAAACAAAACCAAGCCCTTCAAACTGAACTTAACAAAGAAAAGGCTGTCATCCAAAGCTGGACCAAGAAGAACCCCAAGGTTTTTGACACCGTGGGATTAATCTCTCAGAAAACCATTGGAATTGACCCTCTTATGGTTGATCCAAATGTATGTCACAATGAACTAAACTTTGTTCCAGCTGGCATATCTTTTGAGCAAGAAATGCTTCCCAAGTCTAATGACTGGATTGTCAGGGACAACCCAGTCAGTAAGTTACCAAACTTTGAGACTGGAAAGATCTTGCTTCCTGAAAGTCAGGCCTTGAAAAATATGCTTCGACTTACTGAACAACTCAGTAAGCTTGAACTCACTGAACAACTCAATAATACTGAGTTTGAGAATGAGTCTGAATCAGAATCATACCCACCACTTCCTCCACTGAATACCCTTCAGGGTGCTGCACCTAACTTAGGCCTCCCACCAATGGTCTTCTCACCACACTCTCCAAAGGAGAGATCAGGAAAGGGAACAACCATCCTGAAGAGACCAACCCTTGATGTCTCAGTAAATACTGATGACTCATCAACTTCAGTCCCTTCTGAAGTAACAACCCAAAGCCCTGACTCAAAATTTGATCAGTTGGCTGAAATGGTCAGGAAGCTGGGAGAGAAGATTGCATCTTATGAGAAACCTTCTCAATCCAAGATGGAACAGAAACCAGCTTCCTCAAAGACCAAACCCAAACCAACAAAACCCCTGAAAAGATGTGAACTGTGCAACTATACAAATCATCTCACTGATGATTGCTATAGAGTCCTTTATTGCATGATTTGCAAAAAGGAAGATCACAGGACCTCTGATCATAAAAAATGCTCAATCATGTCAAACTTTTCAGGACTTAAGGCTCAGTGCCTGAACTACCCTTCTGATTCTAAGCAGAAACAGAAGCAAAAGGCCAAGCCTTTTCCACCTTGCCCATTGTGTGGATTCAATGACCATCATCCTGAGGATTGTCAAAATGACAAACACTGTGAATCTAGTGGAAGTTCCACTCAGAAATTCTCAGGAAAAGAGAGGGTCATTCAGTCAAGAAGAGGAATGCATAAACAATCCTCCCAGACTACTGAGGCCACCCCTGCGACTAAATGCAAAACATGTGGTAGCTCAGTCCACTCAACCACTGACCATGAATCGATTAATACTTTCATAAAGACCTACAATACCAAACCCTCCATGAAATGGAGTCCTAGAAAGAACTGACCCAATTTACTATTTGTGCAGAGGCATGCCAGGGATCCTATTTGGCATCTAGACAGTGGATGTTCAAGGAGCATGACTGGTGTTAAGGAGCGTCTGCACAAATATGTGGAAGAACCAGGACCCAAAGTGATATTTGCTGATAATTCATCATGTCTCACTGAGGGTTATTGTTCAGTAAACTGCAATGGTATTGTCTTTACTAGGATAGCTTATGTAAATGGTCTTAAGTACAATCTGATCAGTTCCAGTCAACTATGTGATGCAAAATACATAGTTCAGTTTGATGATAAGCAAGGAACCATCTTCAATGCAAATAAGGAAATTGTCCTCATTGCACCAAGAAGACAATATGTTTATGTATTAGACATGTCCAGTCTAACTCAGGATGGAACTTGTCTCTTTGCTAAGGCCATTGATACACTCAACTGGCTTTGGCATAAGAGACTCACCCACCTGAACTTTAAAAACATAAACAATCTTGTAAAACAAAACAAGGTCCTTGGCTTACCATCACTTATGTTTTCAAAGGATAAACCATGCTCAGCTTGTGAAAAAGGTAAACATCACAGAGCATCCTTTAAAACCAAAACCAACTTTTCCATCAGGAACTGCCTACATCTTCTCCATATGGATCTATTTGGACCTATCAGTCCAAGGTCTATTAACCATGAGAAGTATACTCTGGTCATAGTGGATGAATACTCTCGATAATATTGGGTATTCTTCCTGATCAAAAAGAGTCAGGCAGCTGAAACAATCATGTCCTTTGTCAGGAACATTGAAAATCAAAATGACATTAAGGTCAAACAGATTAGAACTGACAATGGGACTGAGTTCAAAAATTATGAACTTGAATGTTTCTGTGATGAGAAAGGTATTTCCCAAAACTTTTCCTCTCCATACACACCTGAACAAAATGGTGTTGCTGAAAGGAAAAATATAACACTCATTGAAGCTGCTAGGACAATGCTATGTGGATCAGTCCTTTCCAACCATTTTTGGACTGATGCAGTCAAAACTGCCTATTATACACAAAACAGATCCATCATTGTCAAGAGACATGGGAAAACCCCATATGAGTTATTCAAAGGAAGAATCCCTAACATCAGATACTTTCATGTCTTTGGGTGTCCTGTGTTTATTCATAATCACAAGGATCACTTAGGGAAATTTGATGCAAAAGCTGATGATGGATACTTCCTGGGATACTCACTTGTCTCAAAAGCCTTCAGAGTGTTCAACACAAGGAGACATCAGACTGAGGAAACATTTCATGTTACCTTTGATGAGAGCACTGATGCAATCAGGTTCTCAACTGCCTCAGTAGAAGAGATAGGAATTGATAATTCTTCAAGATATCCTCCTGATGAATATCTTCCTGAAAACAATCCTTCTACTCAGTATCAAGATGATGCTAACCTCTCCTATTACATAATCCCTCACAACCTACCTAATCCAACCATCACTGAGTTTGTTGAGGCACATGCAAACACTGATGAAATTAATCAGTCTGTTCAAAATGCTCAAGAACCAAACAATCTCAGTGATCAGGTAGACACTCAAGATACAATCAATGATCATGTGTCTACTCTTGAACCAATCCCTCCACCCAATCAGGCCTCCACAAGTTCAAATCAGTATCCAGGACCTCAGGAAAGTTGGACTAGGTCTCAGGACATTGAACTTGTCAATATTATTGGAGAGCCTACTGAAGGCATGCTCACCAGGAGCATGGCTGCTAGTCTAAGAGCAGCCTCAGCCAATGAAGGCCTATTTGTGGACTTCATTTCCACAATTGAACCCAAAAGTGTTAAAGAAGCACTTACACATCCAAGTTGGGTTCAGGCCATGCATGATGAACTGGAACAATTTGACAGAAACAAGGTAATGACCTTGGTCAAATGTCCTGAGAATGTCTCAGCCATTGGCATGAAATGGGTATTCAAAAACAAAACAGATGAAAATGGCATAGTCATTAAAAACAAAGCCAGACTTGTAGCAAAAGGCTATAATCAACAAGAAGGCATTGACTATGAAGAAACATTTGCACCAGTAGCAAGGATGGAAGCCATCAGGATCTTCCTTGCTTTTGCTACATACATGAACTTCAAAGTATACCAAATGGATGTTAAAAGTGCATTCCTAAATGGTTCACTGAAAGAAGAAGTTTATGTTCAGCAACCTCCTAGATTTGAAAGCCATGAGTCTCCTGATCATGTCTGTATGTGATGAGTGTCTAAATACTCATCATTTTTACCTAATCTGAGCTGCCAAAACATCCAAAAACACTCAGAAATGCATCATAATACTGAAATTATCCCAGAATTGTGTTTTATATGTTTCAGATGCAAAATGTTTAAAAACTGATGAAAAATGAACAAAGTTTGCATAATTGGCAGTTTCAGTCCCTCAAGTTACAAAATTGGCAAAATTAGTCCCTGGGTATTTAAAAATGGAAATTTAACAAAATATACCCTTGTACTATTCATGAATGACAATTTGGAACCTTTTTGATAACTTTTGAAAAATTACAATTTCACCCCTAAACTTTTGGAAAATTACATAAATGGTCCTCGGGTGTTTTAAATTGTAAATGAATACAATAAAGGTCCTTTGATTTATCTAACTTGGCAGGTATGGTCCTTTGAATGAAATTTGGAAGCTTGTCACATCAGGTCCCTCGAGTTTCAGAATATTACAAATATGGTCCTTGTGATTTAACTAAAACCAAAATCCAAAAGTCCAAATCCTAACTAAACCCAGCTGACCAATAAACCCAACAAACAAACCCACCCTTATCCCATTTACCCAACCCAGTTATTTCCCCAAGCCCAATGAATAACCAAAGCCCAAAACCATAACTGAGTTTAACAACTCAGTCAAACCATGGTTTGACCCTTCGTCTAAACCACCCAACCCGCCAAAACCATCCAGTCATCCCCCCACCTCACCAAAACCACTCACCACCTCATCCTCCCCCCTCCTATACACGTTACCTAACATTGCCAAAAGCATTAAATGCATCTCTCCCACTCCCACTAGCTAAAACAGATGATTTAGTCACTTTCATGTTTTCCCGCCAAAATACAAGTGGACGTTTGAGATCAAATTGAGCTAATTCAATGGTGCTGATGGATTGAGGATGTCGACAATGTGTTATCCCACTTAAATTATGTATAAATAGATAGTTTTGTAGCCTTAATTGGCAAGTAGGTAAAAAGTAGCATAATCGTATTTTCTTTGTTAGTAGCTATAATTTGTAATTTCAAGTTCAATCAATCAATACAAGTTAACATTAGTGTATTTGTTGTTGTTTCTTGGTTCAATTGTCAGTAGTTAATGTTTATGCCAAATTTCTGATTTTCATATGTTCTGAGAATTAGATCATGGATAAGTAGTATATGAAACAGCTTCTCAGTTGTTTCCAATATCTTATATAAGCTTTATATAGCTTTTTATAAGTTTATTTTAGATTAGATTATTAATATTCAAGAATTTGAAGAATGGTCAACAAAAGTCAACCTGAGGAGCAATAAGCTGATTCTGGGGTAAAAAGCTATTCAGGAAGGCTTGAGTTGGTTTTCTAGCTTGTTTCTGACAAGCTAGATTGGTTCTAGTTCATTGGTTCTTTGTATCATAAGCTCACTCAGTTGTAAGCAATTCTCAAATGTTGCATTAAATTCCATACTACTGTTCTATAACTTATTTGTTTGCTTATTGTTATTCTCTTACTTATCTGTGGTAACTGAAGGATTAATAGTCTAGTGTAATAAGTAGTTTAAGTAAAAATCTCATTTTCCATTTTATAAATAAAATCAGTCAAATAAGCCATATTAGTATAAACTGATTTGAGTGCTTATTTTCCTGTTGAAAGTTGTTAATCAGTGTTTAAATAAGTTACTCAATCATTAAAATAAGAGTTTTTAGTTTAAAAAATTGGTTTTCCTTTGAAAATCCAAAGCAGAACAACCATTAAAGGGTGTTTGGAATTGTGCAGTCAAAGGGTCAAACACCTTGTTACTGTAGATTTGCCATTTTCCCAACTTTGGATTAGCTTAGATAAGTCATAATAAGCTATTTGCAAATTGTTCTAAGTCCCATAGGTTGGATTTCTAGTTTTGTGCAGTCTGTGGAAATTTTAAGCTGTCAAAAGCTCAAATAAGCCATATGCAGCCATAAGCTCATTTGGTACTTTTCCTTGGCTGGTCTGAGTCACAAATAGTCCATTTAGATAGAACACAAGTGTTGGTTTAAGGTTGCTTTGGCTTGTGCTTTTCTGCACAGAACCTGCACAACAGCAGACTGAGTGCTTCTTGGCTGCTGATCTTGGCTCCAATTGAACCTCAATTGGCTAGTTTGTGATAGGGCTTTTATGTTTTTTAGATACCTAGTAATATAGGCTTGAATTTGCCCCCTTAAGTTTTCATCTCAGTAGCTTATTACCTAGCTTAATTTAGTCTGCAAGTTTGCCACTTTTCTGAATTTTCTGCTTTGGTTTTGCAAACAGCCAAGTGCTTATCTTGCTCATCTCTTGTGCTTATTGGAATTTTTAAGTTATTTTGTGCTTATATAAGTGTATTGAGCTTATCCTGAGCTTTTGGTAATTTTTCAAGTCTTTTAGCTTATTTTTGGCTTATTAGCCAACTGCTTATCTGCCCAAATCAGCTCTCCAGGCTTATTAAACTTTTCATTTTATTTTTCCTATCTTTTTAATAATATTTTAGAATTATCTGTAAAGTTTCATAATTTTCTGAATAGTTTTGATATTTTTAATCTTTTTAATTAGTTTCTAATAGTATTTAAATCATAATAAAAAGAATATTAATCAGAAAAATATAATTTTAATTTTCATAATTTTATTTTGTTATTTTTAATCTAGGAAAAATATAATTACATTTTTAGTCCTTAAGAAAACCAAAAATAGAAATATAGTGATAGCTTCTATTTAATAGAATTTATCTTTTTAAATTTTAATTAAGTAAGTTTTCATTTTTATAAATTTCTTAGCTTCTATTTACTTAGTAATATTTTTAGAAAAAGTTTTAGATTTTTCTTTGTTCATTTAGTATTTTTTATAAATTTTAAATAGTTTAATAAGTAATTAAATAATAAATAAGTAATAATAATTAAATAAAAAGTGTAAAAAAATATATAATTTAAGTTTTTAAATAAGTTTTAAGTAATTTTACATTTTTAGGTTTTAAATTTCATAAATTTCAGTTTTTGTCCCATTTTAGCTTTTCCGTTACGCATTTTAGTTTATTTATTCGCGTTTAATTTTCTTGTGCATATCTTTTTTTAAATTTGTTATTTAGAATTGTTAAATAAAGCAAAATCAAATATCTTATCACATCAATCACTCTAATCCAAAGCTTTTCACAGTTTTCCATTCACACCTCGTTGGGAAACGATCCGGGTGATCACTTGCCTGGTTTCACACTACACACGAGTATTCGTTCTGAGACTGTTTATATTTATATATACGTTTTCAGATGGATCATGTCTGTAAGCTTAACAAAGCCCTTTATGGACTGAAGCAAGCTCCCAGGGCATGGTATGAGACTCTCTCAGCCTTCTTAATCCAAAACAAATTTGTCAGAGGCAAGATAGACAACACATTGTTTATCTATAAGACAAATAATGATGTCATACTAGTACAAGTGTATGTCGATGACATCATCTTTGGCTCAACAAGTTTCAAACTTTGCAAACAACTTGAAAAACTAATGGCAAAGAAGTTTGAAATGAGCATGATGGGAGAACTGACATACTTCCTTGGTCTACAGATCAAGCAGACTGATAAAGGAACCACTATCAGTCAAGAGAAGTATGTTAAGAACCTACTGAAAAAGTATGAACTCAGTGACTGTGCCTCAGTCAAGACTCCCATGGTTCCCCCAAACAACCTTGGTCCTGATCTCACTGGTAAACCAGTAAATCAAACTCTCTTTAGAGGAATGATAGGATCACTGATGTATCTACTTGCATCAAGGCCTGATAACCAATTCTCAGTATGTCTGTGTGCCAGATATCAATCTGACCCAAGAGAATCACACATCACTGCTGTGAAAAGAATATTCAGGTACCTGAAAGGTACTCCAAACCTTGGATTATATTATCCAAAATGCTCAGGCCTTGATCTTAAAGGATACTCAGACTCTGACTATGCTGGATGCAACATGGACAGAAAAAGCACCACAGGCTCTTGCCAAATTCTTGGTGGGAAACTAGTTTGTTGGAGTGCTAAGAAGCAACAATCAGTTGCCTTGTCCTCAGCTGAGGCTGAATATGTTGCAGCAGCTAGTTGTTGTGCAAATGTACTCTGGATGAAAAGTCAACTCAGTGACTATGGAATTCAGTATAAGATGGTACCCATCTTTTGTGATAACACAAGTGCAATTGCAATATCCAACAACCCTGTTCTTCATCAGAGAACAAAACACATTGATATCAGATATCATTTCATCAGGGACCATGTCATGAATGGTGACATTGAATTACACTTCATCCCTACTGAATATCAGTTAGCTGATATCTTCACCAAACCTTTGGATGAACCAACTTTCACAAGGCTGAAAGCTGAATTAGGAATGTTGGATATAGAGAATCAGTCCACTGATTGAATCCTTCCAACTGAAGTATAAATTCTTAAAACCTCAGGTCCCTGAATCAATGTGTACATCAGTGAAAACAAATCACTGAATCCTCAACCTCAGGAACTAAACCCAAGTTCCTGAAATCTTTAGGGTTCAGGAACTAAACCCAAGTTCCTGAATCCTTGTAGCTCAGGAATCATTCCATATTCCTGAATCATCAGTGACTAATCCCAAGTCCCTGAAAAACCATCACTGAATGAAAAGTCATTCAGGGTCCTGAAAAGAGACATTAAATACTGACTTAAATGCTCTAAGTATCTAGTTAGTAAATGTCCGAGGTTGGTAACTAAACTCATATTTAATTTAAGAATATTTGTTCTTTTTGCCTTTCTGGCTTCCACCTCTGGGCCACCACATTCCCACTTGGCATTAAATGCCTCTCCAATCACATTACAGATATGTGATGACTCATCTCTGCAAATTACACTTTTGCAGAACTGCTCAACTGTTCACCTTAACTGTTGTGCCAAACCAGGGAAAAGTGGAGTGTTGGCATTAAATGCGGATCCCAAAACATTTTATTCAAAACGGTTTCCAATAATTCTTTTTGAATAAATTAAAACCGCTCAAATGCTTAAAACACCCCCATCTCCACTTCCCTATAAATAACCCAACCAAAAGAAACACACACACGTTTTTATAGAATCTTAAGCAAAACTCTGCCATTTTTAATTCTCAAAAACAAATTGTGTGTGTATTCTTAAGCATTAGAAACCCAGAAACCTTAGTCAAACCCAGACTTACCCACAAATGGTTTCTTCTAAAGCTATCACATACGCCCCCAATGTGGAATTCCTCACTGGGGACGTTGACCTAACAAAGAACAATGTGGTAGGAAATTTCTCTTTTCCACAAAACTACCCAGCCTACAAGAACGTTATGAAATTTCTTCGTAATTGTTTTCTTGCAAAGGCTTTCACCCACACCCCCTCAGTCATCTACCATGACTATTTAAGGGAATTCGGGTGCACGACTGTGGCTACCAGCCCCAAAGACACCAAATAGTCAATCATCACCTTCACGGTGATGAATGGGAGCAGAACCTTCTCCTTTGACTACTCAACCTTCATCAAAGCCACAGGCCTTGACTTTGCTGAAGCGTTTGCACCCAACCCTACTGATCAGGACATAAAGAATGAACTGATCTTTTTAGCACCCCATGACCCCAGACGTCCTACAACGTCTGCTGGAGGCTTATTGGAGAAAGCTCCAGTAGTCAAAACATGGTTCCATCCTATCTGGAGGATACTGATGACATTTGTCATTCAGGTCCTGGGTGGAAATAAATCCTCTACAGAACAATTGAACTCATCACAACAATTGATGCTGTTCAGTCTCCTTGAGGGTACAAAAATTGACATCAGAGGAATAATCTTCCGAGACCTTGTTGCCAAGCTCTCAAGAAAACATAGGCAAAGGCATATGTCCTACCCTAGATTTGTGTCCTGTGTGCTTCAGGACCTACTTGGTTCTGACTATGTGAGGCCTGATGCAGAAGGTACGAAGCCTGACGTCCTGCACAAGTCAAACTTCACTAGTGGCATCAGTGAGGTTACAAATATTGCCCTGACTGAATACATGCAATCAGTCATTCAGGGTAAAGACGCTATCTCACCAGTTCCTTCACCGATCAAAAAGGTGAAGAAGACAAAGAAGGGTCAGTCCAGCCAGGTGGTTAGACCCAAGCCACTCGCCACTGAGACTGATCCTCAAAACCAACTAAACCTTAAAAAGAGGTTGAAAAAGGCCGAGACCTCTGAGACACCCATTTCTGAGACCCTCTTGACCTCAAAACAAAGGCCAACGGAGGTCACTGAGCAATCATCCTCAGTGACCTCGGGCACACCCTTTCCACATGATTCCACTGACATAAACAAGTCAGAGGGATCAGGAAGCATTCCCCCCTCACATCCCGATGAAGGAACTGATAAACCAACTTTCACAATCAGTACCTAGTGATACCACTGGAAAACACCCATCAGTGGTTGAAGGTGCTAAGGGGGACAAAGACTCAGAGGGAAAGAAACAACCCGCTGATACGGAACCCATAAACCCCTCAGGCGGTCCGATTCTCTCAGGAACTGCCCCCAAAAGCCAGGCTGGTGTTACCCCAGTTATTATGGCTAGTCAGGCTGAGCAAACCCACTCAGTTATTATGACAACGGGGTCAGGACCTGGCCAAACCAAAGGCGAGTCTTTTTATAAAGAGGAGCCGGTTGAATTTTTGGGTATTGAGTCCATGGGGGACTTTCAGGCTCTTCTTGAGTCTGATGATGAGCTCAAGGAGGAGAGTGATGAAGAAGTGTTTGAGGCAGGTGAGGATATGGAAACTGATGAACAACCTGAACAATCACATCAGTCATCTCCACACCAAAGTGAAGAGTCAGGTTCTCAATCTTCTGATTCTTCTGATACTGTGGACATCCTCAAAAAGTATGATGACTCTCTTCCCCTCACTGAAAGAAAATTGGTCAAGTTCCTACTCAAGACCAATAGAGCTCTTTACACTGGTCTCACTGAAGATATGTTCGATCATCACACTGAAGCTGCTGTTCACTATGCCAACCTGAAGGCAGATGTTGAAAGTTATCATGATGATGTAAACGAGATACATTCTGACACCAATAACTCCCTGACAGCTATTGATCTTCATCTCAGGAAGTTCAATCTTACTCTTGAAGGCATCACCAAAAGCCTTGGAACTATTCAAACAGCTGTCAAGGATGACCCGGAACTCAACAAGAAGGTCCTTCAGGCTGCTGAGACTTACCAGAAGCACTCAGCTGAATTCAGTGATCTTCTCAGCTTACTGAAGGATTCTAATATTCAGGGTCTTAGCTCTTTATTGGACTCAATCAGGACTTCCTTGGGTCTTTAGGCAAACCATCTGGGTACTTGGGCACAATCTTCAACATCCTTGGCATGGTCTCTTGGGTCAAGGATGTCAGGCATCGAAGCTTCTCAGGCATCTCTGGAGGATAAGATCTCAACTCTTCAGAAAGACACCTCGGACATCAAATCAATGATGACTGAGATCTATCAGGCTTTCAAGGGTCCTGCTGCTCCAGTGGCTCCAACTCTTGCTATCACCATGGCTCAAGCAACAGTTGAGGGGGAGAAAGACACTGGAATCCCTGAAGCTTCCACAAGCCAGCTACCTCCTTCTTCTCCTTCTCACACTGAAGGGGAGATTCCTGAAGCTTCTTCCACCCATCAAGATAAAAGCAAAGGCATCCTCACTGATCCTGAGCCTCAACCAGCACCAATCTTGGTAGCAAAGGATCCTGAATCACCAGCCAGGATCCCGTATGATATTGATGGAGTTCTTCACCACTTCACAGCTGATGAACTCAGTGCTTATCTGGAGGAAGAGGAAGCAAAGAAAAAGTTAAAGGAGGAAGAAAAGGTGAGCAAGCCTGCTATTATTAAGGTTGTTCATGAAGAGGCTGAGAAGATTGGTCTCGAGGCTAAGGATCTTTCAGGAAGAGAGGGTGGTATGACTTTTGTAAAAGCTCAGACTGAGGAGATGATCACTCTCAGGAAGAAAAGGAAGGAAATGAATAAAAGGGCTGAAGAGATCAGGCAGAACAGGATTAAGAAATATCAGTGGTATATGACTAACAGGTTGAAGCCAGAACCAATCACTGATGTTCATATTCATCGAAACACCAATCCTGCGATTGTCACTGTCTATAGAAGTGCTGACAAAAGAGACTTTGAGGTTCATCAACCTTTCAGATTCGCTGACTTTGGGATCACAGAATTGGACGAGTTGGGTCCATTAATAGCAAAGAAATCAAATGTTGTGGTCCCTAGTCTGATGAAGTCCTTAAGTCTGAGGTACAAAAGATTGGCAGCTGCACCTTAGGAACTTGGCACTCTATCTCTTCTTCCTGATTCAGCACAACCAGCTCCCTCTTAGTCTTCTTCAAGAAAAAGAAAGAAGATTGAAGCTGAGCCTGAGATCAAGGTTCCTGGTCTTGACTACAATAGGGCTCTCCCTGAAGGTGTTCCTTTCAGGAACAATGTGGTCATTGAACAACCTGAAAGAGGTTTGTTCTTCATTGATGAGTTCGGAGACCAAGCCTTTCAGAGGTGGAGCGATATCGATTTGTCAGGGATCAAAGCTATGCTTGGTTTTCTAATGATGGCCTCTCCACTCAAGAGTCCTAAAAATGTAAAGTTTTGTCAAGATCTGAAAAGGAAAATCCGTGAGCACCCTGACCAACAAGAGCTGCAGTCAAAGAAGCCCAAGCTTGAAGCCCTTGGTATTAAGTTGAACTGATAGATCTGCCTGAATACCCCCACTATCCCTTTTGTACTTAGTTTGTTAGGACTTGTAATAATACTAATAAGATGATGTTTTTATTATTTCAGTGTCCTTATTTACATTCTAATACATTCAGTATGAGTAGAAGTCATTAGCTCACTCATAACTGATCAAAACACTTAGGAATAATTTATATCCAAATAGGGGGAGATTGTTGGGTCAGGAAAAACCCAAGAATACTTAAAACATGATTTGGACACAAATTAACTAAGTGTTATCTTAAACCGAGAACAATTCAAGTCACTGAGAGAACAGCCTCTCGTGAGTCATCTTCAGGATGCTTAAGGCGAATTCAAGTAGAAGAATTCACTACTCAGGAAGGCGGTACTCCCTGATATAGCACTTAAGCCAAAGAAGAAGATGATGGTTCAGTGAGTGTTTGACAAAAACTCACTGAACCCCAGTCTCCTTGATGAACTCAAATAAGTACATTTTATTATCATCACTTATCCTATTTATTTGACTTGTTTTATTATATTATATATGAGAATTGATACGTTAATGTTTACTTTTGTAATTCTCAGGTAAAAACAAGTATTATGTGAAACTTGGCGATTTTGGACTAATTATGGAGCAAAACAAGCAAGATGTTAAGAGTTTACTGAAATGTACAAGATCAAGATCATTCTGCTCCAGATACGCCGCAACATACTTCTTACATACGGCGTATCACTATCAAGATTTCACAAGTTACAATCCAAGACAGCAAAGGACATGCGCCGCATAGAGAAATGGAGTTACGCCGCATCTTAAGGCGGTGTACGAATATTCCTGAATATATTAATCTTGGACCCCACGCGAAGTTAAGTCAATGCGCCGCATCTACTTATCCTATTGATGCGTGGTTTTGCGACCTTACAACAGGTTTTACCTCTCGAGGGATCTCAAGAGGCTTACAACCCAACCAGGCAGTGTACCTGACCGATGTAGTATAGTGTAGTGGTAAGTACGGGGGATTGATCGTTCTCCACAGGGAATAGTGTTCGTTAGGTATGAAAAATTACTTTAATAGGTCTAAGGGTGAGAGAAGATTCTTTTTATGTTTTTTATATTTTTATGAAAGCAAGTAAAATCTCGGGTTTGAAAGAGTGGGCGGAATTAGTTGCTAGTCAACTAACCCAAATTACTACGAATGCAAATAAAATAAAATAACAAAAATGAAAATGTTGGTGAAAACTTATGTGGAGGGAAATGTGTTTACTTAGATTTCCTTACTCCCTAACTATCTTTTACCGGTTGATTAGTGTGTATTAGTTGCGTGGAGGACGGGTGTATTCCTTAATACCATTTGTGGGGTGGCGTGCGTACTTCCCCAACTCTACAAGCTCCTACTTCACTCCTATGTCGAGCCGGCTAGGAAGCTCCTAACATGGGATCACTAGAATTCGCTTGTGCATTAAATACAACCATAAAAACCTTTAGTACGCATTGGTTTATGTTTCTTAAGACGTTCAAGCAAGTTACCGAATAGGAAGTTAGCCAGTTTTCTTAAGCCTAGCATAGATGAACAATCATCCAATACAACTAACAACACACTAATAACCAATAATCAATAGCTAGGTTTCATTAGATCTAAGCAAACACAAGATAAATCTAGCCTAACATGTTAAACAAAAGACAAGAATAAGATAGAATCAAATAACACATAGACATATTGAATGATTAATTGATAACTTATCTTCAATGTAACATGGAAGATCTCAAGGCAAAAAGCCTTAAAAGAGCTGCCAAATTCGTCCTAGGGTTTTCACACACAAAGTTCCCCAATAAGTTCCACACTAATGACAAAGAATTGCAAAACTATATATAGATTTTTGGATCTGACGGCGTCACGTTATGGAGTGTGACGCCGTCACCTCGCCGCTTTTAGGGTTCTCGGATGACCTTCTTGACGTCGTCCCTCTTTAGCTCTCAAAAATCCGTTTTGGCTTATCAAGGCTTGACGCCGTCAGACTATGAACGTGACGCCGTCCCTCTTTGAATTATAACGTGACGACCTTGATCAGATTAAAGCGTGACGCCGTCAGAATTTCCATGCAATTTCTCTGGCTTATCATGAGTAAATTTCACATCCACCACTTTTGCCAAGCCATGACGCCGTCCAGGGTTAATCCTGACGCCGTCAAAGGTAACTTCCAGCAAGATTTTGAGACTTTGTCGTTTTCTTCACTTTTATGCTCCAAAAACGTCCAAAATGCTTCCTTTTCCAGATTTCTTCTCAAAAGTACCTAAAATGACAAAAGGAACGATTTAGGGCAATATTTGATCAAATAAATACGATTTAGGGCTTAAATGACCCCTTAAAAGCGGTACACTTTTCGCTTCATCAAATACCCTTACACTTGAGATTTGCTTGTCCTCAAGCAAATGCGCTTTTATTCTAATCAAGATACAAGTTAGGGGTCATTTAATGCTAACATAAAAGTAATTACAACAAATATTCGTTCCACTTTAATCATAATAAGCACGGAGATTACAAACTAGCACCTCACAAGTAGTGTTTAGATACTCACATCTCTCAAGTGTCATCAAAATAAATCTCATAAATGAAAATGGATATTATCTCTCACTACCTGTCATAGCAAATAGATTACCATAGGCTTGGGAAAGGATCAAAAACCTCCTCCACTAGGCGTAAGCACCTAAGATAAACTATCAAAGAGGGCTTTTAAATGGGTTATAATGTTAGGTGTAGGGAAAAGGAAAACACGGTTTTGTTGGATAAAGGATATTTTACTGGTGGCGAGTTAAAGATCTTGATCAATTACATGTACTATACAATGTTGCTAAGCCAAGACTCGACTCAATCTTAAGCTAATGAAAGAAAATAACAAAAACATAAAATAAACATAAAATAAAACGGGATGGTAGTCCGTATGTTTTTTCTACTTTTCTTTTTCTCATTTTTTTGTATTTTTCTTGATTTTTTAGATTTTTTTTTTTTTTTTTTTTTTTTTTTTGCATACACTTTTGCCCTACCATCCAAAATAATACATCATAGGGGCATTGCATTCCCCTTACACTTGAACTTTTACATAACTTTACAAATAACTATTCTAATGACTCGAATTAAGATAATCAAAACACTTGGAGTACTTTTAAAATATTTAGCACATATGGGGGTAATAAATGATGATCTTCCCCATTACTTCATTACACTAGTACTTTACCCATGAGTCCCAATCGTCCCAAAACAATATGTACAAGGATATGACTCGACTTAGCAACCATGCAATCAACTAGATAATTAACTTGGGTTTAAACAAATGTTGTAACAATAATGCACTAAAAATGAGTGCATACAAGGTAGGCTAAGGCGATTTGGGTGTACATTTTAGTGGGGTGTAACAAATTCTTCCTTTAAGTAAAATGCTTAAAGTTAGAAATGAAAAGATAGGCTCTGAGGGGTGTACTAGGGGTATCGTGTACTAAAAATGAGTACAACGCAAAGGGTGTGGGAGAATTACTTGACCAATGTAGCCAATGTAATTATAACAAAAACACAGGTGTAAAACAATGGGTGAATCCTAATGCCTCTTATCATGTAGTAAATCTAACTACACGAATGTAGTCTCACTTGTGGTCTCGGAATGGTCCTAATGCAAGTTCTAGAATCTAAGTGCTACCGGTACACACATCATAGCATAAATGCTTTTCCTACCAATTCTAGGGGCGAACCTCACATATTTGGGGGTGAAAATTTTTTTAGTGGTACCGTTTTTGTGCTAGTCATATAACTCCTATCCGTGAGACGCTCATTAAGATCAAAGTTTCACTCCTATATGTTGTAAAAAAATTTAAATTTGGCACTAAAATTGCCCTAACAGGTATTTATCTCAGTTTTATTACACATCTACCATTAAACAAACAAAAATCAAGCGTAAGAGCATTCTCTAATCGTACTTTTACCCCCCCTTACACTTAAGATGAACATTGTCCCCAATGTTCAAATAACAAGATGTAAAAGTAAATAAGGTAAAAGAATGAAATCAAATACTCCCCTGATTCGCTCGGTGGATAATGAAGTAACACGGTTAAATCTTCTTCCAAGAGAATGTAGAAGCTCCATGACTAATGCATCGCCAAAAGCTTGATTCCACATACATTTCCTTGTCCAAAATAACCTGTTAAACCTGAGAAAACAAACACGAAAACCTGCATAACATCGGCGGGATAAATCTATATATAAGGATATAATGCTTGTGGAATGATAATTTTGCAGATTCCTGGAGATTATAAGTTATAGATTTAATAAAAACTTTTTATGAAAACAAAACCTTCAAAAATTTTCAGAAAATTAAACCTGACGCCGTCAGGTTGTAACTCCTGACGCCGTCAGAAATGATCTGACAGAATTCTCATGTTACGTTTCCGGAAAAATTTTGGAAATACCTATACCTTACTTCCTGGAAATCCTGCAAAACATCATTATGACTCGATACAAGCATTTGACTCAAACAAATACTAATATGTATGTTAATTTATTATTATTATGATTCATGTTCATTTGTGTTCTAATAAACCGATTTGGATTTCCCTTACACTTATCTTTTGCAAAATACCTTTATATGTAGTTAAGACGAAGTTAAAAACAAAATAAAGCATTTTCACAAATTAGTTTTGAACATGAATCAATAATAATAAAATTTAAACATACATACGGAAACAAATAAAAACAAACAAACAAACAAGTAAATAAACACACAAAGCAAATAAAGCAAATAACGCTTGGGTTGCCTCCCAAGAAGCGCTTGTTTTTGTTCGAGTCATGAGCCTGACTCTACCCTTATTTAATGGATAAAGGAGAGGTTTTCCCTACACTTAGGATTAAGTGCGGGTGATAGTAGCGATACACACCAGCTCGGTAGGAGTATGCCACGTGAGGAAAGAGTGGTGGATGAATTATATGCTCAAAGGTGCGGGATCCTATCATCATAACCTTACCTAGTTCACTTGGGTTAGTGGGCGGATTAAGATTTTCTCCTAGAAAGGGATCATCTTCTATCAACTTCGAGAGACTCCAAGTTAAGAATCCACTTTGACCTAATAAACCCGGTTTAAACCCATAATGTTTCTTGTGATCAATCATGAATGGGTGATGTAAGTATGTAAGGTCATGGTTCACTCCTATATTAGCTTCCACTCCACATGGCCTAGAGTCTACTACCTTAATCTTAACATTACCCGGACTACATGGTTTGATGGGTGGATCGGGACCTTTTTCAATTCCTAAATTCACATCTAAAGATGGAAGATTAGGTAACGGTTTTGGTTGAGGCTCCGGTTCATCATAACTAGGAACTTCCATATAACTAAAAGAAAGGTTATGACTACAAGTATTCAAACCTATATCATCTAGTTGTGTTTGGTCCAAGGGTTCTACCTCTATTGGGGTTCCTATAGTCTCTTCTACTTCTTCTGGGTAAGTCACGGGCGGTGTGTTAACCTCGAATGATGGTAGGACTTGTGGGGTACTTGGTGGGCTTGGGTTTTCTACTATATCCTCCATCTCATTAAGATCACCTATGTGTTCATCTTGTATTATGGTAGTGCCTAACCATAACATGCACTTAGGTACCTCAACTCTACCCACCTCATTCCTAAACAAACCTTCCGATTGATTTATCCAAATACCAAATAGGTCTAAGCTTGCATTTTTTGGGTCACATGTTCCACTTCTTTTTTGGGCGAGAATCTCAAAGATTTCCCATGCCTCTTCATCACCATAGTCCCACATTTTCCCATCTTCCATATTTTCAATCTCCTGCTGGGTTTGGTGGTCGATACGAGTGTAAAAGATTTGAAGTGGAAACAATAAGTCAAGACCATGATGAAAGACCTTTTTTAATAAGTATTTGAAACGAGTCCATGTATCGGAAAAAGATTCACCATTATGTCGACGGAACATAAAGATGTCATTTTGGAGTGGAAGGGGTAGATTATGTAGTGGATTCACGTTCTCCATAATGGTGAACGGAAGAGTCAATGGAAATTTCTTTTACGAACAAAGACACAAAGAAAAAGATAGACTAAAGAAAATCCTAGAAAAAGAAAATAAAAATCTCACTAGAAAGGAATCTAGTGAGTAGACCTAATAAAATAAAAATTCAAACTAAACAATAACTATTCCCCGGCAGCGGCGCCAAAAACTTGATGCGTGGTTTTGCGACCTTACAACAGGTTTTACCTCTCGAGGGATCTCAAGAGGCTTACAACCCCACCAGGCAGTGTACCTGACCGATGTAGTATAGTGTAGTGGTAAGTACGGGGGATTGATCGTTCTCCACAGGGAATAGTGTTCGTTAGGTATGAAAAATTACTTTAATAGGTCTAAGGGTGAGAGAAGATTCTTTTTATGTTTTTTATATTTTTATGAAAGCAAGTAAAATCTCGGGTTTGAAAGAGTGGGCGGAATTAGTTGCTAGTCAACTAACCCAAATTACTACGAATGCAAATAAAATAAAATAACAAAAATAAAAATGTTGGTGAAAACTTATGTGGAGGGAAATGTGTTTACTTAGATTTCCTTACTCCCTAACTATCTTTTACCGGTTGATTAGTGTGTATTAGTTGTGTGGATGACGAGTGTATTCCTTAATACCATTCGTGGGGTGGCGTACGTACTTCCCCAACTCTACAAGCTCCTACTTCACTCCTATGTCGAGCCGGCTAGGAAGCTCCTAACATGGGATCACTAGAATTCGCTTGTGCATTAAATACAACCATAAAAACCTTTAGTACGCATTGGTTCATGTTTCTTAAGACGTTCAAGCAAGTTACCGAATAGGAAGTTAGCCAGTTTTCTTAAGCCTAACATAGATGAACAATCATCCAATACAACTAACAACACACTAATAACCAATAATCAATAGCTAGGTTTCATTAGATCTAAGCAAACACAAGATAAATCTAGCCTAACATGTTAAACAAAAGACAAGAATAAGATAGAATCAAACAACACATAGACATATTGAATGATTAATTGATAACTTATCTTCAATGTAACATGGAAGATCTCAAGGCAAAAAGCCTTGAAAGAGCTGCCAAATTCGTCCTAGGGTTTTCACACACAAAGTTCCCCAATAAGTTCCACACTAATGACAAAGAATTGCAAAACTATATATAGATTTTTGGATCTGACGGCGTCACGTTATGGAGTGTGACGCCGTCACCTCGCCGCTTTTAGGGTTCTCGGATGACCTTCTTGACGCCGTCCCTCTTTAGCTCTCAAAAATCCATTCTGGCTTATCAAGGCTTGACGCCGTCAGACTATGAACGTGACGCCGTCCCTCTTTGAATTATAACGTGACGACCTTGATCAGATTAAAGCGTGACGCCGTCAGAATTTCCATGCAATTTCTCTGGCTTATCATGAGTAAATTTCACATCCACCACTTTTGCCAAGCCATGACGCCGTCCAGGGTTAATCCTGACGCCGTCAAAGGTAACTTCCAGCAAGATTTTGAGACTTTGTCGTTTTCTTCACTTTTATGCTCCAAAAACGTCCAAAATGCTTCCTTTTCCAGATTTCTTCTCAAAAGTACCTAAAATGACAAAAGGAACGATTTAGGGCAATATTTGATCAAATAAATACGATTTAGGGCTTAAATGACCCCTTAAAAGCGGTACACTTTTCGCTTCATCACCTATGCGCCGCATCTAACCCTCAGACAGAAACTATAAATACCCCAAGGTCAGACGAATTAAAAAAGGTTGGACAGTGCAAGATACCATACGTACGAGTACCAAACCAGAGACGAATTCAGACGTATTAGCAGCACAAGACACACCCTGAACGAAGATACAAGAGCTGTAAGAAGGTCCTGCATGTATTCAATTCATTAAGTAGTTTTGTTTTATTGTATTAGTACACTTTAATTCATCAGGATTGATGGGCTGATTCCATGTGACGTCTTTGGTGACTTTTATTAGTGCATTGATAACCTCTGTGTCTAGCTGAGCATTGCTTTGGTCGCCATGCCCCTTCCTCGCCTATTTAAGAGACGCTAAATAAATAGGATAGACATAAGTAATCATTAAGGGTTTACTCGCCGATAAGATTAGAGCCAACGAGAAAGGGTTAATTATATACACTTCATATAAAACTAGCAATAAAACAAGTGACAAGCTACTTAATTATCAGGACAGGTCTTCTTATTGTCTCAAGTATCTATCTGTGTACGTGTGTGCTAATCGCTGATTCGTGCTCATTAGTTTAGTTTTCTATTTAATCATAACCAAACCGTGCCAGTCTCTCAGGCTGAAACCCCCCTTGCGTTAGATTAGGTTGTACAGCTAACTTAAGATATTAAAATACTGATTAGAATAACTAGATAATACGTTCCACTCTTAGTGATCGACACTCTACTTACCATTATATTCATACTGACCGGGTACACTGCTCGTTAAAGTGTGTGTTTTATTGATAAGTCGGCTAAATATAAATTTAAAACTTGAGTAGGCATTAATACTGCTAAAACCACAACGACATCACGTGCGCACCAAGTTTTTGGCGCCGCTGCCGTGGATATAAAAGAATTAGAGCAATACACACGCACATCAAGTTTTTGGCGCCATTGCCGGGGAGTGAATTGTTATTATCTGTTAATTTGATTAGTATTTTAATTAGGTTTTTCTTTTAGATTCTAACCACTAACCCGTTATATATTAGATAGATTGCATTCATTGTATTATTTGCATATTTTCTGTTTTTGTTTGTTTTCTTTAATTTTTGTTTCTTTTTGTTTGTTCTTATTTTTATTTTTTTATTTTCTGTATTTTTCTGCATTCTGCTATCGTTGTACTGTGCTGATACAAACGATACGGCGCATCTGTTTTCACAGATACGGCGTATTGCGTTTAATTTTTATAAAATACAACGCGTTTAATAAATTCGAGTACGAAGCATCTTTCCCCAAGATACGGCGTATTCTGTTTTTAACAAGAAATTTTTCTAAACGATAACGCCATACGACACATCTGTTTTTGCAGATACGGCGTATTTTCTATTTACATTAAAAATAGTTTTCGAATTATTAAACAGATACGACGCATCGATTTGTATCGATACGGCGCATCTACTTAATCAAAAATCTTGTATTTTGAAACGTAACGAAAATACGGCGCATTAGCTTTTGTTAATACGACGCATTTAATTTTAATAAATGTAATCGATTTTTGATAATTAAGACTGGATACGGCGCATTCTAATTTATAAGCGGCGTATCTGCTTTCTGAATAAAAGTCTGATCATATTTTAACGATAATAAGATACGGCGTATCCAACTTTTTGGATACGGCGCATCGTCTACAGATATCAGCAAATTTTATTTTACTTTGATTGTTTCACTCTTCTTTTGCACGAGTAAGTTTTATTTCAGGAAGATGGACGATCCGGATATTACAATGGAAGAATATGTCAAGTTTATAGAGGAAAGAGCCTTGAGCAATAATCAGGTGTATGATTGGAAAATAGCAAGATATGGTGCACAAGTCATTGAGACGAAAGAAATCACTATGGAAGAATACTTGATTTTAAGACAAGAAAAGTCAAGGAAAGAAAGAAACAAATTGCCATTTCAACACACTTGGTGTATGTCAAATGATGATGAAGAAGATTCATATACCGTGAAACCAATTCCGGGAATTGTTATTGATAGTACTTTTTCTCCGGAGATTGCACAAGATGATGTGTATACGGAACCTTACGTTGAAGAATATTCTGCAATCGTATTACCACCATTAGACAATCCATCGGATGAAGATGAAAAGTATTCTAATTTTGATTTCGAACCATTTGACGCAATTGTATATGATGACATACCTCAACCAGATTTTGACCCAACGAGGGATTTTGAAGAAATCTGGGATGACTTGTTTAAAAATAAAATTCGGGACGATGCTGAAATTGCAAGACCACTAGTTAAAGATGGAGATTCACAAGATGAATTGGAGTCACTTACAACAAAAAGTGGTACAAATTTATTTAATATTATTAATCCCGTTACTAATAATCTTGCTAGTTTTCCTAAACAGGTTGCAAAACAAAATAATGATGAGGTAAAATTTATTACACTACCTATTGAAGCACATGAAGCACCTGTGATCAACCCGTTTTTGGTGGAGCTCGAGGAAGAGTTTGGTGATGAGCTCTTAAACATTGCTATGATTGATGAAGATGATGATTTCGACCCTATGAAGGATATAGAGGAACTCGAACTTTTACTTTCCAAAGACCCTTTCTCATCTTCTGCGGAAGTCAAGGGACGCCTTACTACCAAAGAGACTAACCAAGAAGAAAGGAGACTCATTTTTCCTCAACACACTACTCTTTTAGATGGAATGGTCAAGTCATCCAATTTATCAACCAAACCGGGTAAGGATAGGAAAGATGTACATATATTGCCAAGGTATGATCTTTATTTATTTCTTCCATCTTTACTAGCAAATTTACACTCTTTTTGTGTTTATTGCTATTATCACCCGCACTTGATCCCAAGTGGGGGGAACAACACCCTATTACACAGTAAATAAGGGTGGAGTCAGGCTCGTGACTCGAACAAAAACAAGCGCTTCGTGGGAGGCAACCCATGCTTATCTTTTGTGTTATTTTCTGATTTTGTATCGAGTCTGTCAAACCTGCAGAAGATGCGGCGCATCTCAATCCTAAGATGCGACGCATCACCTGCACTGGTCATATCTTATTTAATTTTCTGCATTTTTATTTTTGACTTTAAAACTTTCTGTCAGTTTATTTTAATGAGGCGCATCCCTGGTTAAGGATGCGACGCATCTTTTATTCTGATTCGTATTTATTCCAGGCTCGATACGGCGTATCTTCTTCCATAAGATACGGCGTATCGACTGACCTGATGATTTTGATTTTAATTTTTTAAGTTTTATTTTTACTAACTACTAATGTATTATGCAAGTTTGAACCTTCTTAATTCAGGTGTGTTAAAGTCTAAATGGTATTATAGATTCCTGCAATTCTTGTGGATACATCATGTATGAAGCTTAAACGTTCTCATCCACAAGAAAGTTGATTTTTGCTCTTATACGAATAATGGAGGATCATACCGAGCAAATCTCAGGGGAGTTTTTCTGTTCTAATTCTTTTATTTTCCAGATTTTAATCTTTGATACAAACAACGAGGACGTTGTTTAACTTAAGTGGGGGATTGGAGAATTAGAACACTTACTTGTCCTAAACTTTTTCAAAATATGCTTAAAATGCGCTTAATATATCAAAATTAAAAATTTTTTTTAGCATGTTTTTGTTTAAAGTATAAATTACATAGCTGCACACATAACATTATTTCCAAAAATTGTGAACTTATCAAAATTCACAAATCTATGAGTGTGCCGGTGACTTGTAAACTTTAGAACTTGGCTTATATACTATTCGAGACCACCATAATAAGTATTATCTATATAATTGGAATGACTTGTCTAAATTGGTAAATTTTTAAGATTACACCTAAATAGCCTTTATATGTTATGTGATATTAACTAACTACACTGGTTAGTTAACCCCCGTATAAACCCTTTGTTACTCTCACTTTTAGAGTAAGATACCCCTAGAAAAACACTCAGAGCCATTCCTTTCGTTTCTTACACCTTTGTTATAATGTTTCGTTACACCCTTACACCTTAGCCTACCCTGTAGATTAAAATCCGTGGTTGGTTAATTGCTTTAGACAAAGTGTGTTTCCTTACATTACCTGTGTTCGCGTGCGTAATTCATTATCTTTGGTTAGGTCGGGAAATTGCACAATGCAATTGGTATGAAAGTAAATATTGTATAACTTTGAGTTTATTTTTCGTGTGTTTACTACTTTCGCTATTACAGTTATTTCTGAAAGTATGAAAAGTATGGAAAAATTATCCGGAAAAATGGTGATAGAAAAGTTGTGAAATTTTACACATATATGTTGATGTAAAAAAAAAAAAAAAAAAAAAAAAAAAAAAAAAAAAATCGAAAAAATAGAAAAGAAAAAGAAAAAGTTGGAAGTTTGTTTTAACCAACTTATGTAAAGTTTTGTATTAAGTGGGAGATATCACCACTATTTGTTATATATTATATTTATGGATTGAATGGGAGTTGGCCGTTATGGGAACGCCAACTAGGTTATTCTTTGATTGAGATCTTGTTGAGTATAATCCGTGTCTACCTAAAGCGTGTGTTTCAAGTGTTAAAGCGTGAGTTATTCAATGATATGAGTCTTATTCATGAGATGGTTGGGAAAGTAATTTACCACACTTAGGATTTTAATTTATCTGTTTTGTTTATTTTTCATTTTACACCAATTTGTATCCCAAATATTATCCATACCCTACATCATTCTTTATCCAAACCTTTGATTTATTGAGATTAGGGATTTGAGCAATCTTAAGTATCGTAGTCGTGGATTCGGCTATGTATTTATGATTTTGTCGCCTTTTTTGATATAATATTATTGGTAAAGATTACTTGGTCCTATCTTTAGCCCATTCGAGTTAAGGATTTGAGCAATTGCAAGTATCGTGGTCGTGGATTCGATCATGTATTTGTGATTTTGTCGCCTTTTCTGGAATGTGAGATCGATAGAGATTAAGAAGAATGATTAACCCTTAACAAACAAACCCTTTTTACCGCTTTAGATTTGTCATTCCTTGGCTTTAGTGGGGGAGATGCGTATACTTGCCAAGCTTATGATAGAATATTCGTCACGACTGGACAGTTAAACGATTAGATTTGCTTTTATCAAAATATTTTATTTTATTTCTAATTCGTTAAGTGTTTGGTTGTGCAATTATGACTAAACGAATACATGCTTAAATATAAAAATAAATCCTAATATCTTTTAGGATACATTTTCATAAGATTTATTCTAAGGTTTACTTGGGGACAAGTAAAGTTCAAGTGGGGGATATTTGATGAACTCAAATAAGTACATTTTATTATCATCATTTATCCTATTTATTTGACTTGTTTTATTATATTATATATGAGAATTGATACGTTAATGTTTACTTTTGTAATTCTCAGGTAAAAACAAGTATTATGTGAAACTTGGCGATTTTGGACTAATTATGGAGCAAAACAAGCAAGATGTTAAGAGTTTACTGAAATGTACAAGATCAGGATCATTCTGCTCCAGATACGTCTCAACATACTTCTTACATACGGCGTATCACTATCAAGATTTCACAAGTTACAATCCAAGACAGCAAAGGACATGCGCCGCATAGAGAAATGGAGTTACGCCGCATCTTAAGGCGGTGTACGAATATTCCTGAATATATTAATCTTGGACCCCACGCGAAGTTAAGTCAATGCGCCGCATCTACTTATCCTATGCGCCGCATCTAACCCTCAGACAGAAACTATAAATACCCCAAGGTCAGACGAATTAAAAAAGGTTGGACAGTGCAAGATACCAGACGAATTCAGACGTATTAGCAGCACAAGACACACCCTAAACGAAGATACAAGAGCTGTAAGAAGGTCCTGCATGTATTCAATTCATTAAGTAGTTTTGTTTTATTGTATTAGTACACTTTAATTCATCAGGATTGATGGGCCGATGTCATGTGACTACGGAAAATCATGCGCACCCCTTAAAATTGCTTTCCCATTAATTAAAGTTTATATGTTGATGTCTTTGGTGACTTTTATTAGTGCATTGATAACCTCTGTGTCTAGCTGAGCATTGCTTGGGTCGCCATGCCCCTTCCTCGCCTATTTAAGAGACGCTAAATAAATAGGATAGACATAAGTAATCATTAAGGGTTTACTCGCCGATAAGATTAGAGCCAACGAGAAAGGTTTAATTATATACACTTCATATAAAACTAGCAATAAAACAAGTGACAAGCTACTTAATTATCAGGACAGGTCTTTTTATTGTCTCAAGTATCTATCTGTGTACGTGTGTGCTAATCGCTGATTCGTGCTCATTAGTTTAATTTACTATTTAATCATAACCAAACCGTGCCAGTCTCTCAGGCTGAAACCCCCCTTGCGTTAGATTAGGTTGTACAGCTAACTTAAGATATCAAAATACTGATTAGAATAACTAGATAATACGTTCCACTCTTAGTGATCGACACTCTACTTACCATTATATTCATACTGACCGGGTACACTGCTCGTTAAAGTGTGTGTTTTATTGATAAGTCGGCTAAATATAAATTTAAAACTTGAGTAGGCATTAATACTGCTAAAACCACAACGACATCACGCGCGCACCAAGTTTTTGGCGCCGCTGCCGTGGATATAAAAGAATTAGAGCAATACACACGCACATCACTCCTCAAACAACAATGAAGTAATTAAGAGTGATAACTGAGAAGCGTTTCCTGAAGAACTAAGTGCCTGAGAAGAAAGGCAGAAATATCTAGGAAGGATTTAAGATAAGATCAAATCTTATCTTGTCAGGAAGAAATCCTTCCTAAGACGGCTTAAAGTCTTGGAGTGTAAGACCAACCACTCCTAAAGACTTAATAGGCCATTTCTATTGGTTCTTGGAAATGACAATTACTGTTGTAATTGTCAGACACGCTTGCTCAACAACTTGTAATATTTTAATTACTTTTACTCAGTTTACTTGTGTATAAATAGATTGAGAAGGAGAGAAGTTGGGTGTGTTTTTGTACAATAAAAGCTTAGTCTTTTGCAAAACAACTTCTCTCCTACAAAGAGTAACGTATCCCTGAGATAGCTCAGTGAGGTCGCATTGTTACCACTCAAGCAAAACTTGAGTTTAGATAGGAGACACCACCATACCTTGTCTATTCAATCCCAAGTGTTTGTTCCGCAAAACACTTGGGTATAGATTCTTTGATTCATTTCTAATAAGAATTTAAACGTTGAAAATTACCTTGAGTTTTCTATATTCACGTTTTATAACTGTTAGAATTAATCATAACATTGTATTAGTTATAAACACAAATAGATTAACTTTCTAGTTAACTCTAAGCGTGTAAGGGAACAACAGAGTTAAAAAAATAAATCCGAATAACAGTCTTAGGGTGTGTTTGTTTCATTAAGATGTTTTATGTCTGAATCTGACTACCACATCTTACCAGTAAGAGGTAGCTAGAAAGTTTAAATCTGAACGAAATAATGTTGTTTGTTTTTTTATAATTGTCCGAATGATTTTAAATGCTCGTTTCTGCAACTTAGTTAAGTAACTTATGTAAATATGAAACAAGACCTTTTATCATAAATATAACATAGTTAATAAACCATCAAATATATTATATTAACACGAGTCTTCAATCTCTTATCGAATAAAAGGCAGTAAGACAAGTCCCTCACCTTTTACCGAGTAAGATGTTATATGTCTAACTGGGTCTGACTCAAAAGAAAAAAACAAACAAGCAAAACATATGACCACCTCTTACTAGTAAGAGTAAGAGGGCTAGTAATTTTTTATTTTTTATTTTTAAAACAAAAACACCCCTTAGTAAAAAATTGTATCTAGTGTACTGACACTATTCATATTATACATATATAAACTACCTACGATTCATTTTAGACTATATCTCTTTATTTATTTTTTAATATTTCCAAAAATAGATTTTAAGCATTACAATATCTAAAGCTATGTTTATAATTATTTAATGCACCAATGCATCAACACAACACTTATAGTTAATATTATTTTAAAAAACCGCATCATTAAAAAATACAAATCTTGACTTATGCTACTAATCCATTATATAAATCTTGACTTATGCTAATTAGCAAGTACCTTTCACCGTCAATCATCACAACTTTGTAATACCATTGCCTATTGTTTTCGTATCGCCAGTGCATCGTGATGCACGAGTACTCTACCATTTTTATATGAGATAATGTGCAATAAAGTTAAATTCTCACAATCGTAAAGTTAATCACAGGGTAACTACCGTCGCTGCAACGCACGGCATCGGTAGCACAAAGTTAGGATAGAAAATTGCAAGACTTGGGGAAAAAAAGTTGAAATGTTTAAGCTTAGCTATTAGAGTTAGCCCGTTGGGCCTTAAGGACAACTCATTTGTAGTAGGCCCATGAATTGCCACATACATCCTGCTTGTGATTATTGTCTGTGTGAGAGAGAAGACTGACAAGAGAGATGCAGGTGAAGAAGGAGAAGGGGGAATCATCATCATCATTGTCAGGAGCAGTGAGTGATGTGGTGGGGTCACTCGATGAGCAGAGGCTTTACAGAGAGGTGACTCTTGCTCTTCGAACCGGCCTCCGAGACGCACGCTCTGACTTTTCATTCCTAAGATTACATGGGCTTCGTAACATCCTTAAATTCATGAGATCCGTTGCCTCTAATGATTCCACTATTAACCTTTTCGCCCACACTCAATCCATTCCCTCTCTCCAAGGTTTTTTTCTTTCTATTTATATATTTTATCATCTCAAGTAAAGTAGTAACTGAGTTTTTTTATATATTTATTTAGTGGTCCCTGTTCTGTTCCAACACTCTCTACATGAATGTGAGGATCAGATTGTCAACAATTTGGATCATATTTTCAGCGTTCATCCTTTGAAGATCAAAAGTCCCTCTACTGATGCTGAGGTTTCACTTGCGTTACGAGTCTTGGAAGGATGTTGTTTGCTCCATAAGGAGAGCACCCTTTTCGCTCATCACTTCAAGGCTATTCAGGTACACCCATCCATCCCCCTTTGACCATTGTTCATTCACCTTGCTTAGTCAAGTTTTGCTATAATACCGCAATAAGTATTTTCTAGTTAGCAATGCATAGCCGACTCTTTTTATACACTAGTCAACTTATTAGGTAATTTGGAATTCAATAAGCATATTGAGTAGAATTGCGTAATGCATCATTTATTTGTTCTGTCTGTGCCACTATACAATTTTCACATAAATTGAACTTGTAATGTCGTCTCCCCACAAATTAGTGGTCTATGATTTGGGTATATCATGACTGTCTTCCCTTTGATGGAGGTATATCAGGGGTATTTAAGTTTCACGTGACACCACTTTTGTGACATAGAGCCACAATTATTCTACAATTAATAGCCAATAAACTTCAGTTGTATATATTAATATCCCAAATTATATGTTACAAGATAAAAACAAGAGACATAGACATGCCCATGCTCTAAATGAAATGGATACATGAAACTGAAAACAGAACAGTCATACAAATGATTCTAATACTTCACACTCACAGCATACACCCATATCAGCTACATTTCCTATAACAACAATGCATATCATAGTCTTTCCGGTGAAGATCAACTATAATAGCATTATCAATAGGCCTCACTGATATGTAAATCCTTAGACATGGACCACATTTCCCTCATGAAGGTGGATCATTAAAACATTGCAGCTCACCCTCACAATGCATTTAACAGTCCAGCATCCATGAAAGGCCTCAACACATGCCAAGAATTTGTTATGCAGCTCACCCTCACAATGCATTTGTTATCCAAGATAGAGGACTACATTTCCCTCATGAAGGAAGACTATTAAGACACTGCAGCCCTACCTCACAGTGCATTAACAATCCAGCATCCATGAAAGGCATCATCCACAATATCAAGGATCCAACCATCTCTATATCTCCACCTCCCTCTGACCCAAACACCCTATTAGACACCTCAACTTCAATTCTGAACACCATTCCTCTCTCAACTTTCAAATTAGACCTTCTGCAACATTTACAATCCATTCCTGCAAAGCTTTAGCTGCCATTTCCTCTCTACATTTCTAACAGCAATACTGTTTTTTACATTCAAACACATGCTTAATAGTGTCCACCACCATTTTGAATATAGTCTCCCGATCCTTTTTCTCATCTCTAAATATTCTATTGTTTCTCTCCTGCCAAATATAGTACACACTAGCAGCAAAAACCAACCTCCTGACCACACTCCAGATATTATTGCCATTAGGGTTTAGAGCCATTTCCTTAACATAGTCAGACCAATCATAATGGAAATCTTTTAGCTCTGCCATTTGTTGAATTTTACCCCATATATCTTTAGAATACTCACATTTGAAAAACAGATGGTCATGGTCTTCACTAGCATTCAAACACAGGCTGCATCTATTCACATAGTAATATCCCCATTTGGTCATTTTATCTTGTGTGTGTAGCCTTTCTTGAATAGCTAACCATAAGATAAACGAATGTTTGGGTATAGACTGTGTGAACCAAATAAGTTTCCACCACACAACCTTTTGTTAAGTTACATTTAAGTCTTCATAGGCATTCTTGACAGCAAATGTTGTTTCACTACCATTTGACCTTTTCCATACAATACGATCATCTCTGTTTGCATCAATAACTGGCACTTCCAAGTTAATAATAGCAGGAAGCATCACCTGCCACTCAGAGGGCCACATCCATTGTCCCTCAGCAATCATATCACTCTTCAAATCAACCTGTAATCTTGCGTTATAGAGTTGTCTATGTGTGACATATTGGCATAGTGGTCCTATAGCACTCCAATTATCATACCACTTAGATTGAGACTGCCCATTCCTGATCTTACAAACCACAAAGCTCTTGATTTTATCCCTTATAACAAGCAGATTCTTCCAACCCCAGCTAGCTTTAGGATAATGTGCTTTTATGTCTCGCCTGCCAACCTTGTGCATCGTTGCCAACTTGTTTTCAAACTTCATCTCCGATAGCCTTCTTTTGTGCTGTCAATCTCTCACTAATTATCACAGTTAATCATAAACAGAAAACTGATTTTGCAGTAACTTCTCCTGTATTTTTATCATTTTAAAGTCAATTTGTTAGTGACAGTGAAATCCACAAAGCTTCCCCCAAAGGTTTCTATCCCAACATGATTATGCATATGGATTATGTGATTTTTCCAGAATTATTTTGCTTGAAAATCAAGTATACTAATACGTTATATTTTGAGGTTAATTAGCACCTCATCAGTGGCAGTGATTGAGAAAGGCATTACATCTTTCCAGTTTTGTGGTGTACTTAATCTTGAGAAGTTGATGAAAAGATCTTGATAGCCTCCCTTAATAACCAAACAATGAAAATGTAGTTGTAAACTCTCTTGAATCCTAATTATCTTAGAGAAGTCTCTTTCATACTCTCTCTTGCCATGAAAATAGTGCCGTGCTGGATTCTTTCAACTGTGGGATAACTTAATAGTTTGGGGGAGTAATTACTAAAATTTGAAGACCTCACTTTTGTAAATACAGTTTCTCAACCTCATAGGGGTAGTTAGTTATCAGACAAAAGATTAAAGTCTCTATCTAGCTAAGTCGTCTATGCTATGAGTGTGTCAATCCCATCAGTTTTTTAGGCGTCTATGCTATTAGCATGTTATACAGTATTGCTAGCCCCCTTCAATCATAACTTGTATCAACTCTAAAGCTATCTTGTTCCTGTTGGGATACATGTTTCATGTTTCAATGAATGCTGTTTTTAAGGATCGCATTTGCAGCCTTTGTCCAATATTCCTTTGGATAAATGCCTTATATACCATATTCTGACTACATATTTACACAGTCCATTCAACATGGGCTAATCTACTTTCATCTTGATAGAAGAAGCAATGTTTGTGTTACGGGGTTTGACCAGTTCTGAGTTTGTTTCGTGTTTATTCTTAAGCAATGTAGCACTTGAAAGTGACACTAGATATAGAAATTTTTATGATCATTGGTCAAAGAAATATGGGTACAGAGAAGCTCCTTTCTTGATAGTTTTGGAAGGTGAAGTTTAACAAACACAAAATATTTAACTCCATGCAGGTTTTAATGAATATATTAGCAACACGAGGAGCGCTTGAGCAAGGGGCATGCTTAGATGCTCTTATCTCATTAATGTTGGACTCATCCATCAATCAAACGGTGTGTTTCTTCATCTTGTTATATGATATTTAAGCTAACAATAAATACTACAGTTTTACAAGTAAATGTACTGATGTACTACTAAATACGATCAGTTGTTTTCCTTGATCTCTAGTCTGCAGCTTTATCATTAGTACTAGTATTTTGTAAAAAGTGCTTTCAGTTTTTACCTCCAACTATTTCTAACCAGGCAATCTGATATGTTCTGATCGACTGATTAAACCAGGTTTTTGAGGAATGCAATGGCATTGAGGAAGTTGCATTGCTTATAGGAGACAAACAAGCAGATGAAAATTTGAGGTATGCTTCCAACTCTTATCAACCCATCTCTTATTTTTTGAGTCTGCAACATTCATATGAAAGTATGCAAGTAGAAGACATACATAATGACATAAGTATGTTCTTATCAGGATGAAATGTGGAGAGTTCTTGTTGTTACTGATTGGGCATGTAAACGGGAGGGAAGGAGCACCAATGGCAGCCATACATGAGGACATAAGGCGTCTCCTAGGTGAGAAATCAGCTTCCTTAATATGGGCTGCCAGTCAATTTGGTTCGACTCTTGATCCTGAGCAAAGACTCACGGCTCTTCACATCCAAGCTCGCAGGGTCCTTGAGTCCCTAGATTTGTATTGACCAGACTATATATAAGCTTGTATTGATTTAACTCAAGTTGTAATGAACATGTGTTGTAGATACTTGATATTATGAAACCAAATTTTTGTGTGTTAATCTTGGTATATAAACTCCAAAATATTATATTTTTCACACTAGGCTTACATTAAATTGTGAGTTAATTACATAAATCATCCTTGTGGTTTGTTGATTTTTACGGATCTTGTCCCTGTGTTTTTTTTTAAGCCGGTCGTGTCCCTGTGGTTTTTTATTTTTACGGATCCTGTCCAATTTTCTACTCAAGTCCAAACGATCGTTAAAAAGGACCTAACTTGACATCGATGGACTAACATGAGGGTTAACCTTGTAATTTGGGTTTTCCCTCTCAAAATATAAACCACAAGGACGATTTACGTAATTTACTCTTTAAAAAATATAAACTTTTTTTTTTTAAATTTTATTATACGAATTTTTTTTAATTTTATTATAATATATTAAAAAAAAAAAAAAAAAAAAAAAAACTTTTTTTTAATGTATTTTTAATTTTATTAAAAAAAATTATAATAAAATAAAAAAAAAGTGAGTTTTAATTTTATTATAATAAAGTTAAAAAAAAAAAAAAAAAAAAAAAAAAAAAAAAAAAAAAAAACTGTAAGTTTCTTAAAGTTTTTTTTTTTTTTTTTTTTTTTTTAATTTATAATAAAATAAAAGTAATTTTTTTTTAATATTATTCTAATATATATATATATAAGTATACATTTTTGCAGTGTCGACACTGTCAGATTTACTATTTGGAACGAAATGGCAAGAACTTTTAACATGGAATACTTCATGGAATTTACTTTTGAGTTTAATAGGCATGATTATAAAATTAACTTTGTTGTCATGACCATAGTTAGTATTAACTTCTTTGTTGATTATCATCATAAGTCTAAACATTTCATCATACTATCGATCTATCGTACCGTGTTTAGGCTATTCGAGATTTTCTCAATCAAACCAAGAAAAATGGTGTACTTGGATTCAACGTTTCTGATAGGGATTTTCAATTTGAGAATTTCAAAAATCTGGTAGAGGACGTAAGAAGTTGTAATGAAGGCAGCCAACAGTCCTGGAGGTAGTATATATGTCATACCGTCACTATGATCCTACAGTGACCGTCATTGCACCCTTTACTGGTGAGGTGGTAGAGATTCGTTTTAAGGAAGGTATGAAAGTCGAAAAAGGTCAACCTATGTTTGTATTACTATGTTTTGCAATCTTTTTCTGTTTAGACTTATATTGGAATCTCCTTATTTCATTTACTGTACTTTTGAGATTAGCAATTGTCTGTAAATCTTTTATACATCGACTTAGATGCTTTGTTATCAGAAATAAACCCTGTTTGTGTTCTTTTCAGGTGTTGGTTAGCATGATTCGTCAACCAAAGTTGGTATATGGAATCCCTTATGATGAGACAAGATTGTTGGAGCAAGTTTCCGCCCAATATAATGCGACATACACAGATTTGTCTTAAGTTCAGGTGCGATAGTATAAGGATTTACAACGAACACATGTAAGACAGATGGTGTGTCAAAATACTTGGGAAAGAAAAGCACCAAGTGCATTGGAGCACATGAAAAATTGCCTAAATAACATTCTTAATCTTCATTTCTATTAATGCACGTAAACCTGATATAGACATGTGCCATTGTAGTCGAAACCAAAAGTTTACATATCCTCAACTCCGTTTTGTGTATATTAGACGCATAGACAAAATTTAAACTAAAAGCCTTAAGGGTGAAATTAATGTTCAAAAAATACCATTCTCTTATGTATCATCACTGCTGTACCAGATTACATAGGAATCATTCAGCACGTCAGCGATACAAAAACATATGGAAGTGCAACTACAAATAAGGTGACAGTAAGAAACATCGGCGTCCAAAATATTAGGTTAGTACTCACCCTTTTAGTTGGATAACTATTTGTGAGTTGTAAATGGGTGTTTGGTTGTCTTATAAAGTCAGCCAGTGTTGTTGTAAATACAATGCGAGGGTGTTTGGATGAGATATTGTTTAGACTGATTGTTGACTTCAATAGTCCTTATGATGTTTCAGTTCTCTATAGAAATATATAATATGTACATGTCGATTATAATGGCATGTTTCTGGATCCACTAAAAAAATACTGTGTTCACCCCGCCCGGATCCATTTTGACCCGTACAAGAAAATCGGCCATTAGAAAACCAATCCATTTTGACCCGTTACTCGATCTGCCCATCTTGCCACCACTAACAACTGCATTGACTGAAAACCACGCTTCTAGATTTGAAAACCAATCAATTTAAATTATGTTTATTATCAGTTTTGCTACTAATAAGTATAGTTCTTTCTACAAGAAAGTCGTGGTTTATTAATGAATTTGAGCTTTTTGTATTGTGCAGCAGAGAATACCATTCGAGTGATTTTGACCAAGCATTTCTCTTCCTATCAGATATCCCAGCACTTTAGTTGATCCCTCTGCATCCTTCGTCTGTAATCATCAAAAGATGTGAGCCTTCAAATATCATTTCTCGTCCGCTAAAGGGTTTTGTTTCTATATATCTTGTGACACATACTATTCAGATTACATGTTACATTGAATTTGTGTTGACCAGATATATATTTGATAATCTAAAATGTTAAAGGGGTTCATGTTTGGTCACCATAAGTTGCTCGAATAATTGGATCCAGATGTGAAACAACCCACTATTTAATCTCTTTATATGTTTTCTTTTTACATACGCGTCTACACAGATAAAAAATATTAATGATAACGTGATTCAAAGACCAACTAAACAGTTTAATATGTTGATCACTTTCTATGTTTGTTTCATCCTAACCAAGCAGACTTTAACCCAAAATGTCAATTTATAACATGACATTCGTATTGTTGTAATATAGACCATTTTGACATCAAATAATGCTTTTGTTTATATTTTTATGAACAGGTGCCAAAGGTATATCATACGACAACCTCCAAGTGGAGCTTGGTGGAGAGCCCTAGGATAGTGGTTGCTAACGAACAGGGGCGAAGCTATTAAGGGGCCGCGCGCGGGGGGGGGGGGGGGGGGGGGGGGGCGCCCGACCCCCCGAAATTTTTTTTGCGATGTAGGGGGTATATAGTTTTCGTGTAGAAAAATTTCGGTATATTCGGTTTCGACCCCCCAAAAAAATAGCGTTAGGAAAAAAAAAATTTAGACCCCGACCCCCCACTGAAATCCTCCAAGCTTCGCCACTGCTAACGAATGCCTATAATCTGGTACATCATGCATACCTTCTTTGTACGTCACCTGTTAATGTATCATCTTGACCTTTGAGCAAGCAGATCGTGCATCATATAGTAATGAATAATGTTCAGGGTTTATATAGTTTTGGGCTGAATTAGAAACTTACTAAATAAACTGCATGTATGTAGTGCAATCTCAATCGGTATAATACTGTATGGAACAATTTGCTTACTGTGGGTGATGTTATCCAAAAACAGTGGAGCATCTCAGTTAATGTCTTTACAGATATCTTTACTGATAAGCTTAACAACTGGAACAAGCATCTCAATTAATGCCTTTACAAATAAGTTTAGTTAGTTACTTTAACGATGCAGAACTCCTGTTGTAGCAGCGTTTAGAGTAAGTACATAACTTAGTATAGCATGCACCCATGTTGAATTATAGGCAGATTAGCATCTACTTAACAGAGTAAAATTCAAATACTATAGATCCCGCTAGCCTTCTCTGTTTATATATTCATTGACAGCCGCCAAAAATGACATCAGCAGCTGAAGATTTTGGTTAAATTCTTTTGTTGCCCAGTTGGGCCAATAGGCCATTGTCAATTGGAAGCCAGGGCTGACATTCGTTCCAGTATCCGTAGTTAAGCAACTAGCTCAATTAAGTTGTATTTCCTCTCATCCGATTACCATTCATTTCTTTTTGTTCTTTATTCACTGTATAAATATTCTACGATATTCGTACACATTAACAAACAAGCCCTACTTAACTAATACCTTACAAGGAATTTCATGCCCGCCCACCTATGTCAATTACTTATGAGGCAACTGAATATGAGAATACTATTCATGATGTATCCAATATAGAGTTGCTCGATTCAGGAGTAGAAAATTTTGATGATAAAGATAGTCCTAATAATGCACCTGTTAAAGAATGTGGTTGTAGTTCTAATGCAGGTTTAGATGATCTTTTAGTATATCCGTTGTTCTAATGCAAGTTTAGAAGATGCACATGTCAAAAAGAACTTAATTCAATATAAAAATTGGTATGTTTTCCTCTTATTTTTCGGTAACTTATCGGATTACCATTCACATCTTTTTTGTTTTATATTCACTGTCTAAATATTTTACTATGTTCGTAATTCATTAAACGTTACTTAATTTATCACTAGAATACTCACAAGGCTCACCAAATTAACAGTTATATATGTGCATGCAACTCATGCATTTGTAACCGGAATATATCAAAGGCACAAAAACTTCTGATTGTCTTAAATGATAAACACTAATGTATCATTCACTTACAAAGACCAATAAAAACACAAAATTAAAAATTAAAATCAATGAATACTAAATTACACCAAAATTTGAAGATATAAGAAAATATGGTTACAATCATCAATCAATAACAACTTTAAAAAACTTCAGTCCTTATTCTAAACTTACAACGCTTTCTTTCTAACATATCCACTTTTCCAGACATTTTTTACCCGACTTCTTCCACTATAGTAAAATATGCCAACAATATTATAAGTCATGCCCGCCCATCGGGCGGGCTTTGACAACTAGTATATATATATATATATATATATATATATATATATATATATATATATATATATATATATATATATATATATATATATATATATATATATATATATATATATATATATATATATTTTTTTTTTAAAAGGCAGTTTTTTTTAAAACAAATATTAATTTTATTAAAAAGAAAAAAACGTTCTTATACGCTTTCATCCGTTTATATACGTTTTCGTCCGTTTTTATATGTTTTATATGTTTTCGTCCGTTTTTATACGTACTTGTATTTTTATACGTTTTTGTACTTTTTTATACGATTTTTGGACGTTTTCTACGATTTTTTTCGTTTTTTCGACGTCATTATACGTTTTTGTACGTTTTCATCCATTTTTGTATGTCGTTCCAATACATTTTCTTATGGTTTTTATCCGTTTTCATACGTGTTTTTATAAGTTTTCATACGTTTTGTTCATTTTTATACGGTTTTGTACGAAAACGCATAAAACATACAGAAAAGTACTAAAATCGAACAAAAACGTACAAAAAGCATATAAAAACGAACAAAAACGTATAATAACATCCAAAAACGAAAAAAAATCGTATAAAAACGGATGAAAACGTAAAAAATCGTAAAAAAGCGTATAAAAACGTATAAAACGGATGAAAACGTACGAAAACGTACAAAATTGACGAAAACGCATTAAAACGTATGAAAACGTAAAAAAGCGTAAAAAAAACATACAAAAACGTATTAGAAAAAGTTTGTTTAGTACATAAGCCCAATTCTTATTAAAAATTTTTATTATAATAAAATTTAAAAAGTTTTTTTTTTAAGAATAAATTACGTAAATCGTCCTTGTATTTTGAGAGGGAAAACCAAAAATACAATGTTAGCCCTCGCGTTAGACCATCTAAGTCAAGTTAGGTCTTTTTTAACGATCGTTTGAACTTGGGTCAAGAACTGGACAGGATCCGTAAAAATAAAAAACCATAGGTACATGACCTGCTTAAAAAAGAAGCACAGGGACAAGATCCGTAAAAATCAGCAAACCACAAGGACGATTTATGTAATTAACTCTTAAAGTGTTAGACCACCTGTAATAGTGGATGGACGACTCGGTCATGGACATCGAAGACGCGTCCTCCCTTATTAGGGTCACCCAGCCTGATGTGTCTTCGAAGGAGAAAAGCAAGGACTCAGTCTTCCAATCGATCACGTCGTGGGGAGTCCTTGGCGCAAAAAAAACACACCCAACGGTCCTTTGTTCGACCGTTTAACACATTTAATAATAAAAACAAAAAAAATAATAAAAAGAAAAAAAAAAAAAAAAAAAAAAAAAACTTTAACTGTGTTTGTGTGTGTTTATGGGTTACAGCCATACATGAAGGAGTAAATGCATTTTTTTTCTTTGTTTTTAATTTTATTTTATAAATAACTAATTTACATTTGAAGTCATTGAGGTTTGTTTTTTTTTAATCATTTTTTTAATCATTAACAGCTTTGTGGTCTAGCGGTAATCACTTAGGTGGTTAAGCGTGATTGTGTGAGAGTAGTATCGATTTGGGTGACCTGCCGGGAAGTCTTCATATGAGGGCTACAAATCTCTGTTGGTATTAGACAATGAAAAGGAGAGCCTGTGAGCCAATGTTGCGCAGGTTCGAATCCAAGCCGGCCCCGGTTTTCATCCGGTCGTTACTCCAGCGAGGAAACTCGTGTGGAGGCGGTACGGTTTCTGGGCGGACGCCGTTAAGAGTCCCCATTACGCCAGCATGGACCCGGTTTAGACAACATAGTCTAGGTACGTGATGGATGAGGGCCTGCCGATATGACGGATGCTACTCCAATTAAAAAAAATGAAAGTAGCCGGTAAAAAAAAATAATAATAAAAAAAAAAAAATCATAGTGGGTGCACTTAATGATGATGCCAGAAAGTGGTGTACCATGTGCAATCTCATTTCTCGGTCTTTCTTTACATGAAGTGTCCGTATAAACTCCCACATATTCTTGATGGTGGCAAGAATCTCATGACACCAAAATAGTGGTGATAAGACTAATCACTCCTCCAATCACCACCCATTTTTGTCTATTTACTCTGCATTATTTGTCTACGATTTCAAATTTATTTCAGTTGAAACAATGTCCACGAGCTATGGATTTTTCTGAATTTGATTAACACTAGGATTTTTTTTATCGCGCGTTGCGAGGGGAAGCACATTTTGACATTAAATATTTTTTCTATAAAAAAAAATCTAGCTTGGCGTATCCATGTTAGTTACAAAAATATGTTAATTAGATTTTTATAACATTTACGCCCAAAATAATACAATTGTTGATTTTTTGTCCAACTTTATGTTTCGAAAATTATTATACAAGATGGTATAACTCTCAAAAAAATTTATACTCAACATGCTACTATTACTAAATATTTTTACCAATAAATCAGTTATTATGTTAATTACTTTATTTATATAAAAAATACTTCTACTTAAAAAAAAAGACTAAAACACAAAACCAGTTAATGTAAATATTTTGGAAAAACTATATGCCAGGTTACCCGAGAAAGCTGGTTGAATGGGTATGACGAGCACTGAAACCTGTATTTAGCATCATATGTATAAGTCAAAAATTAAATAAGGTAAATTAAAAGAAAGTGGAGAGTTATGAGTTTAAAATGTAATTAGTGTAAAGGGACAATTTCATATATATTGCTTTTTTGCAATAAAATTACATATATATCCGACCTAACTTAAAAATTACATATATATCACACATAAGTTAAAATTTTCAAATATATCCGATCTAAAATTTAAAATTATCATATTACATATGTATACATTGTTTGCAAATCTTTACTACATGTAAAACAGAAACGACTTCCGCTAGATAGCTGCTTCTTTCTCTCTTTTTACAGCCTCGTGGACGGGCCACATATCTTTCCGGCTAAGGAATAGGAAATCCTTCTCCTGTTCCATGAATCGGGATGTTAGGATTGCAAGCAACCTACTCTAAGCGAGCTAGAAGCCAAAGTACTCTTGCAAGATGCTCTTCCAAGATTGAGAAGTCGCCTATCCAACTAGCGGAACAACCCTGACATTTCTTCAATGCATCTCCACTCTCACATACGCAGGGAAAAAGGTTACGATAGCAAGACCCTCCCTAGCCGGACTTTTTCGCTATGATCTTCCCGGTAGTTTTTTGGCTTAATTTTGAAAATTTAATTTTTTTTGAAAATGAATAAAATTGTTTCTCCAAAAGGTGAAGAACGGTGGAAAAAATGAATAAAATTGTTTCTATAATATACTTCTTATTAATACCCCTCAACTTCTAAAATGTCAATTTAAAATTGCAACTTTGATAATTAATGTAAACTTAAAAAGATACATGTGACAATTTTGAAAATTTAATTTTTTTTGAAAATGAATACCCCTCAACTTTGATAATTAATGTAAACTTAATACCCCTCAACTTCTAAAATGTCAATCTAAAATTGCAACTTTGATAATTAATGTAAACTTAAAAAGATACATGTGACAATTTTGACAATCAATATTAACTTAAAATACACAAATCACTATATCGCAACTATAATTGTTTGTCGTTATAAATTTCCGTTGTTATGCACGAGTCCTCGTCTAATTGATATTAAAAGGAGATTAAGCTTAGAACATTACACACGACACATGCTTTCATGCTTAGTTAGAACCTTTTGCTTCTTAAATTTGAACTTAAAATATATTAAAGAGGTATGTTATACATACTATTCCTATAGGCTATTTGTATAACCCGTGAATCAAATGATACAATCACTCGAAGCTTGCAATCATTGAAAACCCCTATAAAAGTCCTTATAAACCACCGCTAGTTACACTCCAAGAATAGAACAATTTGTTGTACAGTTGTACTTTTGGTTGTAACTCAACATTTTCGTTGTGGGAAGTTTTTCAAAGTACTTGATTGTTGGTAAATTTTGAAGAAATTAAAAAAGTTGACCATAGACTTTACCGGGTCTCCTTGTTTTGTACTTATTTATCAAGAAACATATTAAACAACCGAATTATATTTTCTTTCGAAAAGGGTAGGAAACATTCTTACACACCTTTTTTTTACAAGATAAAAAAATTGACACTATATATATAGTAAGGCTATGCATAGTCGTAACCGGGTCATCACCCTGCCACATCGGCTTTCTCTCTCCGATTACCAGACACGACCAAGTTGCCAAAGTCGATAACCGATTTTTTTTTATTCAAATATTTTAAACAACAAATTTAAAATTCATTAATAAAAACATTACGTAAATTAAACATTAAATTGAAAACACGAATTACAGATTAACAAACTACGACACAGAAAATAAAACACATAGATTAAAACATGTAAAGTTAATCCAAGTGATCCCAAGTTTCAGAGTTGTCTGAGTGATAACAATCGTCGTAAGGAGACAAGTTCGCAAACCTGCTCTTTTCGTACTCTCGTTCCAAAGTGTTAAACAAGTCGTCCCTACGCTCTTGTGCATCCCTTTCTTCCTGCTCCCTACGAGCAGCTTCCTCATGTGCTTCGTTTTGTTGTATCTCTCTCAGTATTGCCTCATCCTGCTCAAGATCTCGGAGATATTCCTTAATATAATTAAAAGGATTGTTTTGGTGGTCCACCGGTGGAGTGTTAACCGGTTGGAATACCGAAAAGATATCTTTCGGTGGAGTGTTATAAACTTCATTTTCCGTTGGGTTGGAGCTGGGGAATTGTTGTGAGAAGTCGTGGTGACTAGGGAATTGTTGTGAGAAGTCTTTGCGAGACATTGTTGAGAATCTGTGTGTGAGTTGTGTGTATGAGAAGTGTGTTTGAGATTGGTATTTATAAGGTTGTAAAGTGGTAAAGTTTTAATTTTTTTTTTTTTTTTTTTTTTTTTTAAATATGAAACGGATACATTTTTTTAAACTTTGTGTGTGCAATTTAATCGGTCAAAAATTTGACCCATATTGCATTTTCCTCTCTGACGACTAATATATATATATATATATTTTTTGCTACAGTGAGCTTGACCGATTTAAATATCGGTCGACTCTTGCAAGTGACCGACTTTTTTTTCCCCACAGAGAGTGGCCTAACATTTAGAGAAAAAAACACTGTTCGTAAACTACTATTCATAAGCTTTTTTATTATAAAAAAAAAAATTAAGCGTAACCATCCCTTAAACACGTGTCTGACAAATATTCAACTTTCATATCATCATATGGGTAGGTAAAAAGGATTAGTAAGAACAAACTTTTGAAAGATATAACACTACTTAAAGCTAATACTTTCTCATAAAGTATTAATAAGATATAAATCCGAAGATTACATACAAATTAACATTTTTATATACATGATTTACAGTTACACTACAAGAAAATAAAACTGGCGACGAGCCTTTTAGCAACAACAAACGTCGTCTTTTTAGTGACAACAACCGTCGTTGCTAAAAGCCGATAAACGACAAAAAAATAAGTTTATTTGACTTTGACTCTCAGTGCCGCTTTTAGCGATGATCATGTCGTTAAAGGCCAAATGATTTGTTCCCCCAAATATTCGCCCGCCATAACCATTTACTTTTTCTCGTCAATTTTTTAGCAATGACATCGTCGTCGCTAAAAGCCTTTCCAATAAATAAATCAGCTAATTATCATAACCAGGATTTTAATTGTGGTGGTTTACCATTTAGCGACGACGATGTGGGCCCGGTTTCTAACTTTTACCCTTAAGACAAGTAGGTCCCACATTGTCTCCCTAAAAGTGAAAAGCGTCGTCGCTAAAGACCTTTAACTATAGACTTTTAACGATGAATTTTTAGCGAGGACAAGTCATCTTGTCTAAAGGCCTATAGCGACGACATTTTAGCTTTTACAGACAACTTGTTGTCCGTGAAAGCCCCAAATCTTGTAGTGTTAATTAGCTCTAGATGATATTTGTATTAGATGAAAACATGATGATTATAGATCATGTATTCTCATCATGTATTTGTATTAGATAACTTAATGGTAATGCTTATCGAAGCTTAGAGATGTGTCTAATTTAATGTTTAAGTATAATGCGACGGTTTTCTCTTGATCATGAAATTAGTCATATCTTTAGATCTTTCAATGAATTCGCTTATAGCCTTTATAGGATACACGTGGTATATGAACTAGTTATCTTCAAGTTGTGAGCGAATTAGCGTTATCAATGTTAGCATCGAAACGCGACAAACATCACATACAATAATACAAATACATGATCTAGATGATCTTTGTACTGAAAACTTGGAACTAGAAAGAACATAAAGGAAATATTAATTGGACCTTTTAAAGATCTTAACTACTAATACTAGTACTATAATATTTACCATGCTGAACCACCTCCACTCCAATAAGCATTACAATTAGAATCTCCTAATTGGACTTCATTTTCACTAGTTGGTGTAGGCTTCAAATCATCCAATGGGAAAAACATTCTTGCACTTGTACTAGGTGTTGTAGTTGTAGTAGCACTAACTACTCTAGTATTATCTTGATCATTTTCAAAGCCATTAGGTGAATTATTCATCATCATTGTCATCATCATGGTGTTGGAAGGCATGAATGAATTCATCATCATCATCCCTTTTGCAAAATCATGATTATTTCCATTCTTGAAAAATCCTTGATCTCCATTCATAATATTGGTGTTTGGGATGATATGCTGATCATCTCTAGGACTTTGTAAGACCATGTTTGATAATGATGGTGGTGGTTGAGGCATCATAATGTGATCATGGTGGTTAGTAGTCGTCGTCTTTGATGATCGCTTGTTGATCTTTCTCGAGCCACCACCAACCGGTACGTTCCTAAGAGTCCCACCTGCCGTCCAATATCTTCGACAAGTCTTGCAAAAGTATCTTGGCTGAGAAAGATTGTAGTTGTTGTAGTAGCAGAACTTTGTGTTTGATGAATTGCATCTTGGACAGTTTAAAGCTTTTGGCTTTTCTACCCTATTATTAACTACTGCTTTCTTTTCTTCCATGGATTTCACCAATCCTATTCCCTTCAAAATCATATAAGAAACATATATGCACATCATCATATGACTCCAAGGATATTATTATACATACATACATGATATTAAATAATCTGAAAGGAGATAAACAGAAAAAGAGATCGATGCGAAGACATATCACACAACCCTTTTTGGATACTATTTTTAAGATCATGTACCACTTTCAAGAACAATATCATGATATAGCTAGATCGATTTAAAATAAAACTCAAACACAATAACTTGATATTTAATAATCTCAAAATTAAAGCTGGCTAAATTTCCAAAACCAGGTAACTCGAGCCTAGCTATTTGATGGCAACAACTCTTGTAGGTGATCATTATGCAATTTTTTGAAACAAGTCTCATCAAGAGATGTTATTTTAGTGACTATCATGTGAAAGCTAAGAGTAAAAGCAAAAACATGTGAACTGAAGCTAATAGTCAAATACTGGAAGCAATCACAAATAACAACGTACAATCAGGAATCCTTTTTAAAAAATGAATCAAGAAATTATGTATATGTATAGACGATTAAAATGGAACTAAGGCAGAAGTAACTAAAAACGTTGCATGGGGTTAGCTAGTTTTTACCTCAGAGGACCAGCTGGTACTACTATCCATATTGAAGATCAGACAATTAACCAGACTTAGGAGAGAGTGGGGAAGGTGCTGTCTAGTAGTTTCTGTTACCTTAATATGTTTTCTTATTCACTATGTTAAAAAAAAGAGAGGCTGGGGTCCTTTGTAAAAAGGAGTGTTATACATACCCTCCTTATGGGCTATATATACAAATTGCGAAGAATATAGTACAACTGCCCAAAGCTTGCAATCATTAAATATCCTCCCTATAAGGGGGTCCTTATAAACCGCCCGTATTAAAATAAAATAAAAAACAAAAAAACAAAAAAAAAAGTCTTTTTCTTTTCACGTTATTTTGGGAAGTCGAGCCTTTTTTCACTATGATGTGATGCAGGACATGTTCGAGCTTCACCTTTTCTGTCTTAGGAACCGGTTCTTCGATCAACATGTGAAGTCATGTGTTTGATTAGTTCGAAGAGATTGAAGTGTAAAAACGACAATTTAATAATTGTCCGTGATCTATCATTCTCATATTAGTATTTATGTTATTTTTATTAAAGATATGTTTAGATTTTAATAATTATATTTTATGATTTGTTTCTTTATTTAATGTTTACTAGTGATTTTTGGATTTCTCTCCCAGACACTTTTAGACTATAAGTAAATGTAATAGGTTTAGGTTTTAAGACAATTATGATAAGTTATTAAGAAAGGAGAGTTTCTATTCAAGTCCCGGTTGGGCACCATTTGAGCTCAGGTTTACCGAATTCCTTGTTTACTTTGTTATTTATGTGGTTTATTCACAATGGTACCTGCCATCATTTGGTACCAAAGCATGGGTTCGGGAAAAGAAATCATGCAACTTGGAGAAGCCAAATCAAGAGAAACAAAAACATTTGTTTCACTTCGTCCTATTCTGCGCAGTCGTAGGATAGTTGGTAGCACGCATTCGTTCACCGTTGGATTTATGTGATTTATGGGCAGGATGCTCAGGAAACCTAAATCTACAAGCTCACTGTTCAGATTACAAAGAGATATACTTGTTCAAAGGGTTTTTTTTTTTTTTTTTTTTTAATGTAATGTCCTTAGTTACCCCACAATTCTATGAACGTAGAAAACCATTTTTTTATGTGCTTGTAGATTCGCCGGACAAGGCAACGATGCAACTAATCAACAAGGACCACGTGTTTTAAAGAGTGAATACATCCTTAAACAAGTGAAGTTACTTCAGACGGATTCCAAAATCAAGCTAACCATAGAGTTGCCGAACAAGGCAACGGTCACGCAAGTGAGGATGATGTCACTTCACCTGGATGATCTTATCGAATGATTGGCATGATGGGACCTGATTCTCCATAGAGAAGCCGTGTTAAGGAAACAGAGAGGGGTTAGAAAGTTTTAGAGTTCGAGACTTGGGAAGACAAGACTCGATGGCGAGTCTTTTTCAAGAGGAGAAGAATGATGCAGGGCATGTCTGAGCTGCAGCTCCTCTGGCTTAGCCACCGGTTCTTCGGTCAACTTGTGAAGTCATGTGTTTGATTAGTTTGATGAGATTGAAGGGTAAAAACGACAATTTATAGTTGTCTTGATCTATCATTTTCATATTAGTATTTAACTATTTATGTTATTTTTATTAAAAATATGTTTAGATTTTAAGTTTGTTTCTTTATTTAAAGTTTACTAGTGCTTTTTTGGCTTTTCCTCCAAGACACTTAGATATAAGTAGATGTAATAGGTTTAGGTTTTAAGATGGTTATGATCATAACTTGGCCATAGCTCAAGTTATAACTTGAGTTACTAAACCAACGCAAACCATAACTTGACCATAACGCATGCAAGCTCGGAGTGGAAAACGCACGTTAACATTTGCCACATAGGCCATAACGCAACTTTCACGTTACCACTCCCTTTGCTCTAAGATTGGGTCGGTGCTATTGTTTGCTAAATAATACTACTAGGACTGTAACTTTAATTGTAGTGAAAAGCTTATCCAAAAAGAATAGGAACATGACGGTGTAGTGGGATCCACTCGGAATGACAAGTTTGGTCCACCAAAACCCCCCTTGATTATAGTGTTTGATTACGACAAACATCGCTTAATTGGCGCTGCTACAAACTACAAACAAAACCTTTTATGTACATGCACATGTTTTAACATCATGCATTTGAAAAAAAATATCGGGCAAGATATTTGGACCCTCCCATAACGAGGATTTCTAATCGTTGCATGCATCGCCGGTTTATACAATGTGTATTGCGGGTTATATGGATTGACCAAACCTCTCTGATGTGACAATATATGAAGGGTTTATATAACATAACCCAAAATATATGGGGCAGTTTATAAGAACCCCCTTTATAGGAGGATTTCCAATGATTGCAAGCTCCGGACGGTTGTATTATGTGCTTCGCGATTTGTACAAATAGCTCATAGAAAGGATACGTATAACATCTCCCCAAAATATATAGAGTATATATCTACGAGTACAAGTGAAAACTATTCATATGATATGTTTATGATTTTCAATCTTCTAGATTAGTACTACGTATTTATTTTACAGATATATATATATATATATCTAGGAATGAATACGGGCCATGCATTTGGCATCCAATAAGAAGTCGAAACATGGCACCAACTGAAACTGAAGTGGAGTCCCAAAGAAGAAAAGAATCGAGAGTCCCATCACTCTTTGCCCTGTTTAATCGCAACCGTCGGTAACATAAAGCAACATATTCTTAAAGAATCTTCTCACCACGCCAACGGATTATACTTCCAATCTCCTCTCCATTTTGTTAAATAACGTATACGGACTACCTTAATATTTGTGTAATTCGAATAACAGAAAATTATCAAATTAGTACAAAAATCTATCTTTGATCCGCTATAGTCACTTTTAACATCATTTTTTCATTTTAGTCATGCTTAACTGATCAACGACTCGACTTCATCCAATTGTTGACATGTGTCTCTTACAAGTACAAGAGTTAGGTAGAAATATTTTATTGTTTTATTGTGAATTACAAATATACCCTAATTATCTATCTTAATTAATTACTCCCACTACCTCACCCACCAACCACACCATTATACCAGTCCACCACAACCACCACCATCACTGCTCAACTACCACTACCACCGCTCAACTGCAACCACCACCACTATATCCAAACCGTACTAACATCTTCGTTGATCTAATTATCTGTTGAGGTAAAGATTTACCCCGAGTTCGCTTAGCACTTTTCCTTGAGCTTGTGTGGACCTGAAACAAAAGAATCACACGTTAGCCTCGCCTTGGGTTTTATCCCAAGACCAAGCTCCGGTGTGAGGATAAGTATTTTATACGGAAGGAGTAATAAATATAGTGTGTAAGTGAGTAATAAATGAGAGTGAAGAAGTTACCCCTGCATTGAATGTACTGAAGTATTTATAGTGCCCCTAATTACTGCACCTGGAGACAAGGAGCTGGCCTACGCACAGTAACCTACAGGCTACTGTATATGTACTTGGTGAACTGTTCCTTAAATCCGGGACGGCGTACTTTGAAGGACATATCCCTTAAAACCCGGGGACGGCGCTACTGTACATTTCGTTCCTTAACAATGTCTATTTTATCTTTATTATTTATTTATTTTTGGAGGATCCGGGCCGGACGACCCGAACAAGGTTCGTCCGGTGCGTTCCGTCCGGTATGTGCCATCCGATACCTACACGAACATGTCCCCCCCCCCCAGTATTGTATTTTTGATTCCTGAATCAAAGATACAATATTTAGGAGTTGTTGGTCTGACGGGTAGACGCTTTTTTTTTTCCTGGTTGAACATAATAAATGAATCTTGTTTTATGGACGGACTGAGCGCAATAAATGCCGCGGGTTGAGATGGGATATCATGAGTCATACCTGGGTTTTCGCGGGTTGCGACACATGTCCATACCGTGTCCTTTCAACGGTTACGATGCGTTTTCTGACGTGATTTGACGTTTTGTCTTCTTTTTACCACGCCTATAAATAGGGGTGAATCCTCATTTTTACCACGCTTTCTCTTTTTCACTGTCTGCTTCAGAACAGTTTAAGATCATCCTATTCGTTTTCAGGTGCGTCCATCTTTTTCTTATTTTGTTGTTTAGACCTTCTATCTCCTCCGGCTCTTTTAGACATGTCGGACGATCAATCTGCTCCGGATAATCAAGAAGGGACGAGTGGTACTTCTTATGTTCCCAAATTTGACATGCACATCCACACTTCTATCCTTAATGAGGCTGGTGTGAGTTGGGCTGCCAAAGGCCTATGGCATTCCGCTTGATCTTAACCCACGCCCTGCTCCGGATGGCATGACCATGCTCAACGTGTCGGACGATGCGCTTGGTTTGTACATCCATTTTTTCAAACAAGGTGGCTTTAGAATCCCGATTTCCACCTTCCTCTTGAGGGTCCTGAAATACTTCAGAGTTCATATCTCTCAGCTGGTGCCGATCGGTATCAACCGCACTACTGTGTTCGAAATGTATTGCAGAGCCCTAGACATTGATCCTACCGTTCTTCTCTTCCGAGTTTTTTACAAACTTTGTAAACAAGGCCACTGGTTTTCTTTTCAAGCTCGGACAGGCCGGACGCACAAACCTTGTTTCAAAGAGATAAAGTCAAGTCTCAAAAACTGGAAGAATCAATTCTTCTTAGTTGATCGGAGGGCAATTCTCATCACCATGCCATGGCGCCATGTGGATTCGAACATTTCAGACCCTCCTCCGTCCGCTGGCTCTTACGATGAAGATTTAGTTGCCAAACTTCGAGAGATGGTCATCCCCTTGCACAAGCCCCATCCTAGCTTGTTGTATGCCGCTGGGCTTAGTTCTCAATGGAAGCATGCTGGTCATCATCCCGTGCTGAGGGGTCCGGGGGAAGATGGTAATATGCCCCTTTATGTGTTTCGTTCGCCCTTTCGCATCTGGTATTTTGTCTCACCTTTCATTGTTTCGTTTATTGTTGCTCATTGTGATGCAGTTGTTAGCATGTCCCGGTTTCTTCGCTTTCCAAGCTTTGAAGGATGTAAGGTTTCTGCTGGGAAGCCTCTGGCCGAAGGGGAAACACATGCGACTCATACTACCCTTCCGGCCCAGCGAAATAAGGATGTTCCTGCTCAAACAAAATACATGCAGGTGGTGGAGTCTCCCAATGCGGATGTGATGGCCGCTAGGCAAAAGAAAGAGGGCCTAGCGGCAGCGAAGGCAGCGGCCAAGGGGGTAGGGCCTACCAAGAAAAGGCGTGCTGCTATGGGAGGAACCCACGTTTCTAAGAAGAAAAAACCGGTCGAGGAATCTCCTGACCATGATTTGAGTTCTACCCACGTCTCCTCTCCTAACCCTATCAGCTGGGTTGCTCCGGCTCGTGTGAATGTTCAATCTGATTCTTCTCATCCTGAGGGCGAGGAAGAAAATGAGAGGTTGCACTCCCTTCGTCAACAAAGTGATGAATTTGGGTCGCCCGGTCATCGACCCCTTTCCGAGCAGCATGCTGAGAATGAGGAGGGCAATACTGCCTTGTCTGCCCGACCGCCGAGTCCCTCATTTGTCCATTCATGTTTTGTTCTATGCTATTTGTTCGTTCTTGTTTATACCAGTTGTTTTGATTCTAACAGTTTTTTTTTTTTTTTTTTTTTTTTTTTTTTTTTTTTTTTTTTTTTTTTTTTTTTTTTTTTTTGTAGGTCATGCTTCCGGACATCAGGAACGGTTTCTTGGTTTTCCCTCCAGCCATCCGGATGTAGGGGAGGGTAAGTGATCCGGTGTTCTCTTTGCTCGCTCCTTTTCCTTCGTTTACCATTTTTTTTATGTATTATGTTCGTTGTTCCGTAGGTTCTTCCGGTGGTCGTTTTGGTGATCATGTAATACCCTGTAATTTCCCATGTCATTTATTAATGTTAATCATCAAGTAATCCAAATTTAAAGTTTAATAACCTATTTTTACGGGTTATTTTTTTAATATCAAGCAATACTCACCAGTCACTCTTTATCGATTTCGAAACTTGATCTGAATAGCTCACTTACGCACCGACACTAAAAGTTATATGAACTCCGAGATATATCGAATCAATCTAATTAATAAACATATATTACAAATAAATTATTTATTTCATTATTCATTTATTTTTCCTTCTTTCTTTTGTTCTTGGGCCGATCACCACCTCATAATACAAGCCCATGATGCTTATTTTTCTTCTTGGACCAAACCACAAACAAAAGTTGCAAGCCCACCATAATTAAAAAAGAAACTTAAGCAACATATTTGTTGTCTGTCCTTACGTGGGAAACAAAGGCAAGCCAAGAGCCACCCTAGCTCTAACCTAAATGCATAAACAAATACTAAGTCCCATGCTTTTGTGTGAATCACTACTAACCAAAAGTCCATGTGTTTCTTTAACTCCAAACAACACACACCTATGCCCTCTTTCCATTATAATAATCTATGAAGTACACTCTCATATTCCATCTTGAAGGGCATGCTACCCACGTTTTTCTTTCTTTGCATTATAATAAACAGAGAGTATTCTTCCCCTTTGCCCCATCTATAGCTTAAACCAATCCCAAAAGTCTCACTATTTCATTTCATTCGACAGAAACAAAACCAAAACTGTGTCACTTCCTTTTCTCGACTAAGACAACACAACCATACACTCTTATTCCACCCTAGTACCATGCTTTGACAAAACAAATCTCTAGTAATCTTAACCACAACCCTAAACTAATACCTAAACTACACTACTACTCGACAAGACCATACAAAACCTTGACCTTTGCCTCCCATTCAACAAAGAATATTCAAACTGTGACACTTCTTGTTCCATTCGACTTGACATATCAATGCATGCTCAAGAACCGCCATTAAAATAATCAAAGAGAGTACTTGTTGCCTCTATAAAAACCCTTGATCTCTCAACTCTCATCACACATCTAAACTTACAAACATATAACAAAAACACTTCACCTTATTCTTTTCTTTCTCTACTGTCGAGCAAAGGGTTTGGTCACTTCAAGCTTTATAAATTCACTTTGGGGTATAGTTTGGATCGTAGGTTGTATTGGAAGGGAGCTTGGGTTTGCCTTGTTCGAAAGTCTCGCTGTCATCACCTCCACTCGAACACCCCACCAAAGCTTTGGTGTCGTAAGCCTTCCTCACCCTCTTCTTTCATTCGTATTCTTTCTTCATGCACCACACCACTTATATAGGAGCACACTTTAAAAACTGAATACACAAATGAATTATGAAGACACTTGAACGCCTAAACTTATGCCACGATAACTCTTTATTTAGACGTGCAACATGTGTAAAACTTCATGCCATTCGAATCATTGCTAAGTGGTTAAACGAGATAACAAAACATGCATAAGTCACGACTTTAAAATCACACGAAACGACCCTAGTTTCCACACCCAGTTGGTGTGTGTTGCGTGTATTGCTTTAATTCTTTTATATCCACGGTGTGTCGTTGTGGTTTAGCAGTATTAATGCCTACTCAAGTTTTAAATTTATATTTAGCCGACTTATCAATAACACACACTTTAACGAGCAGTGTACCCGGTCAGTATGAATATAATGGTAAGTAGAGTGTCGATCACTAAGAGTGGAACGTATTATCTAGTTATTCTAATCAGTATTTTAATATCTTAAGTTAGCTGTACAACCCAATCTAACGCAAGGGGGTTCAGCCTGAGAGACTGGCACGGTTTGGTTATGATTAAATAATAAACTAAACTAATGAGCACGAATCAGCGATTAGCACACACGTACACAGATAGATACATGAGACAATAAGAAGACCTGTCCTGATAATTAAGTAGCTTGTCACTTGTTTTATTGCTAGTTTTTTATGAAGTGTATAGTTCGATGCGACGCATCGAGAGTAAAACCTTTCTCGTTGGCTCTAATCTTATCGGCGAGTAAACCCTTAATGATTACTTATGTCTATCCCACTTATCCTAGAAACGATAGAATAAATAGGCGAGGAAGGGGCATGGCGACCCAAGCAATGCTCAGCTAGACACAGAGGTTATCAATGCACTAATAAAAGTCACCAAAGACATCAACATATAAACTTTAATTAATGGGAAAGCAATTTTAAGGGGTGCCCATGGTTTTCCGTAGTCACATGGAATCGGCCCATCAATCCTGATGAATTAAAGTGTACTAATACAATAAAACAAAACTACTTAATGAATTGAATACATGCAGGACCTTCTTACAGCTCTTGTATCTTCGTTTAGGGTGTGTCTTGTGCTGCTAACACGTCTGAATTTGGCCTTAGGGTTTTGTGGTCTTCGGTCTTCTTGTAAAACTAAGCTCTCGAAATTCGTCTGGCCTTGGGGTATTTATAGTTTCTGTCTGAGGGTTAGATGCGGCGCATTGACTTAACTTCGCGTGGGGTCCAAGATTAATATATTCAGGAATATTCGTACACCGCCTTAAGATGCGGCGTAACTCCATTTTTCTATGCGGCGCATGTCCTTTGCCGTCTTGGATTGTAACTTGTGAAATCTTGATAGTGATGCGCCGTATGTAAGAAGTATGATGCGGCGTATCTGGAGCAGAATGATCTTGATCTTGTACATTTCAGTAGACTCTTAACATCTTGCTTGTTTTGCTCCATAATTAGTCCAAAATCGCCAAGTTTCACATAATACTTGTTTTTACCTAAGAATTACAAAAGTAAACATTAACGTATCAATTCTCATATATAATATAATAAAACAAGTCAAATAAATAGGATAAATGATGATAATAAAATGTACTTATTTGAGTTCATCACCAGTCGAACCATGAAAATTTTCTTTTGAAAATCGTTTGGGCCACGATGGGCTAACTAGCCCAACAAAATCCTATTTTCTTTCTTAACTTTGTTTTGAAACTGAGGAGTATGTCGAGGATAAAACGAGCACATTGAGTCAAAATATAAACACGATTCGCTAAGAGAAGTAACGAGAGTAATAAGGGAAGTGTAACCCTTCGAAATATAAAAGTTGGATTTATTTTGCAATAATTATCGTTTAAAAGGGCTTAAATCATAAAGTTAGATAAAAGGAGGATTAAATATGAAAATGATATTTTGAGTAAAGGTCGAGGGTTTAAAGTTGTCATTTCAGAAAGTTGTGGTGAAAAATGTAAGATTTAATATTCGGACTAAATTTGCAAAGGATGCGTAACTATTTTAACTTAACTTTTATTTTGTAAAATATTTAAACTTAATATTTTACCTTGTCATTCGTACGTTAACTTGATTATCCACTACCTCAATAGATTTTAAACATCTATATCACCCGAACTCGTCACGACATCACTCGTAGCGTTCACGTCCATCATTTCCCATATTAAACCCAAAGGGTTAATAATAATCTAAATATATCATATTATTCTAGGTCGCAAGTTGGGATCTATTCATTTCACTATTTGATTCACTACCCGTTTACTACACTACTAAGGTGAGTTCGTAGTCCCACATTTTTACTATGTTTTCAAATCCCGTGGGGAGATACATGCTATAAATCTGAACACAAGTATTTTTCTGTATGCTTCCCTGATTGATATTGCTAAGTATTATTGCCTAAGTTACCACCCTGCTAAAAAGTCCCTCATATCATGAACCATTAATCACTTGCGAGTGAACGCGAATTTTGTGAATAGATCTATTGGAGGTTGACGACCCATTTGTACTAGCCGGATAGATAGCTATAATGCTAGCCGGATTGATAGACAAATGCACTTTATTCGAATTAAGTGTCTGGCAAAACTCCTACGACGAGGTCATTATCACCCACATCATTGCTATGATGTGGGATATTTATTTCAACTATTATTACCCCTACATGTTAAGGTTTGCTTGTCATGAGGCTTAGGGCAATATATCTATATGATACACAGCGATATCACCGCTGTGCTACTACCCATCTTATATCTATTTGTTTTATTTCAACGATATCACCGTTGTACTACTAATCAACTTTTGTTCAAACTAATTCAAACTATTACAAATTAAACACTATGGATTCACTCAACCTTTGTGTTAACTTTTTAAGCATGTTTTATCTCAGGTAACTAAGGAATCTCAAGCACGGAGTTTGGCATGGGCATTGAAAATCTACCCCCTTTTAATTCAAATAATTATATCATTCTTTTCAAACTCATCATCACTTTTGGTGAAAAACTACCCCTTTTGACAACTAATATGTAATCTCTGAATATTGAGTTTTCATTGAATGATATAAATTCTACTTTTAACGTTTATCTATGCTTCGATTGTGATCTAATTGGTAATTACCCCATTTAAGTCTTCCGCTGCTATTCAAACATTTTAACGGGGTGGTACAGATTGGCATCAGAGCCTAGGTTATAGAGAACCAATTGATTTTTAAAACATTGGACTATAACCGCGAATTCTAAAAGGACCATTTTTTTAAAACTCTACCACCCTATGCCCTCCGTGCCAAGACTTACGAACTTTTGCATTGAGATTTGCTTGGCAGATTATGCATAATGAATGAATATTAACACTTATTAACACACGCATTGAGATTTGCTTGGCAGATTATGCATAACGAATTAGTTTTATCACCTACGAATGTTATTATGACTAATGCATATTTATATTATTAATGACTTACACTTATTATTATTGGGATATTACAGTACCATGTCTCCCCCGATCCCCGTCATCATTCTGTCTGATGTTGAGACCGAAGTGACACCAGTACCATCAGCTACTCCACCCACTACTGTTATCATCTTATCAGATGCTGACACCGATACCACCATGCTAGTTGACCATACTACCACCTTATCCGAGACCATGTCCGGAGAGACTGAGCCCTTTGAGGAGGGTGAGGTTGCCCCTACCCCAGCTGTTACATCTCCTTGTCACCCGACTTCACCAGTGTACGGTCCCCTAACATGGGATCAGTACATGGAGACCCAGCAGTTTTTACCTGCTGATGATCTTCCATCACTACCACCAGTTTTGACTCACCATTCCTTTGGGTCAGAGGCGGATGACGAGTCGTTTGACTCCGACTCTTCCGACTTACCTTCAGCCCCATTGGTACCACCACCAGCTATCATACCACCATCACCAGCACCAGTATCCTCATCACCATCACCTGTATCAGCATCACCTTCACCACCATCATCCACACCACCTACTAAACCCGCTATACTTATCGGGCCCGGGAGGAATGTCCCATCCCATCACATTTTCCGATACTACCCCGCTGGACCCAGGATGGTACACACCAGGAGTCGACTAGTGCACCCACTCACACCACTACCACCATCATGGACCCCTAGCATGCCTACCTATGAAGATTTGGATAACTCACCGAGGATCCACCCAGAGGAGCACCAGGTAGTTCTTAGACCACACTATTATCATCAGTAGCTTCTATCCTAGCCACGGGATGTGTGGCCAAATTAGTGACGCTTGGAATACATCTTTGTTACATAACAAATTTGACACAAGTTATCATTTGGACATGTGGTTCGACTATGCTATGTATTGATATTGGTCTAAAAGAGCCGAGATTTTCCATCATATGTGTGATGATTGTATCTACTCATGTTATGATATCATATTAAGATGGTCGTGATTTATTCTGACCTTATCACGTTTGAGCTAATCTCGTTGTATTACATATGTCTATTAATAGGAACATCCTTACTAGGTCTCACTCTTCTAATAAGTACTTTCCTACGAACCTTGAATTAGTGTACGATCTCATATCAACTAGATGTGCAAATAGTCGCCCATTGCACTCCATATTTTACAAACTATTACCATGTAAAAGACAAATTTGATACCCTACCACTATCAACCAAAACAGTTCACTAACGCCTTTTTATTATCTTACACTGTGAACAAATGAACTTTTCATCCTCTTAAGAAATCTCCTTATAAATTAATAACCAGACTTACTATCAACTTATGAATTGTTTTGTTAGTTTCATATAAACCATTTTGTAAACACCTTACAGACCGTTTTGATACTATCTGGTGAACCATTTACTATCACTTTATAAAACATTTCGCTAAAACTTTTGTTTATCACTATCCCATTAGTCATTTCGTTACTCTACTTTACCACCCAATAAACCACCATTTTACTTCCATTTTTTTACTATTTGACTACCTTACTACCCTCTTATAAAAATAATAAACAGTGTCGCCATCGACATACAACCTATTTTACGAATCATCCCACAAACTATTTGATATAAACACAATAAACAAACTTTGCTACCCTACTACAAATCTATAAACCAACAAATGTTTTTACTGACACCCTGTGGACTATGTTGCAAACACCCTACAAGTTTTATTATTGACTCATAAATTATTTTGCCCCTCTGAGCACCACATTAACCGCTGATAAAACAACAAACTATATCGCAATGCATTACAAACCAATTTTTCGTTATCCTACAAACCGTTTTACTACAAAAATCAAAAAAAAAAATGCGGCCTTACTTCCAACTTTTGAATAATAAAGTGTCATCCCTATTGTTCTATAAACTATTTCACATATTATTTTATGAACTATCTTATTTTATGCAATAAATTGATTTGCTACTTTAATACTATTCCATAGACCAACAAACGGTTTCGCCAACATTTTGTAAACTAAGGTACATTTATCCAAATTTTCCGTTACCATTTTATAAACTCTTCTACACACCATTTTACAACCTATTCTATAATCACCCTATGAACTAAGTCCTCTTTGAAAAGTATTTTAAGCTACCACTTTATGAACGGAGTTACCGATACTTTCCTTTAAACTAAATCCAACATTGCATCGTTGAACTTTAATTATGCAAAGCCTGATCACCTATGCATAATTCAAGTAGGACCATGCTATGCTGGGGATAGTTGTCTAATTTTTGCCAAAGGTCAAACTTTCTACTACTATTTTTGAGAATTCACGAACTTACATAAAGTTGTGCAAGTCATGGGCATCCGTACTAATAAACACAAATAGACTTCGACACCATCTTATCACATGAAATCAGACTAGTCTCGCCACATATTCCAATCCGGAAAGAGCAATTACACCATCATCCACCATAGAAGCAACCTATCAACGAACATAGCCGCAATCAACGGGAATACCTACTGAATTCATACGAAACTTAACCTTATGACGTCTCACTTTACTCCAACATCCTCTGATTCCGAAGGATCCCACCGTCAAACAGACAACCTCTAAATTCAATAGCTACCGAATGACTCATAATTTCAAGGGTGACTAAGATGTCAATTATGATGATGATTACATTTAGCCCCAAATCGAAACCATGCTAGTTGTGTTGAACACTAAGTAAACTAACGAATCAATCGACTAATTGCTAGTAGCAACCATCACCATTCTTCAAGACTTTACCATTCGTGATAAGCGCAACACCAAACTAGCCATTTGACTACTAATAGAACCAACGTCATCACTTAAGGTTGCACCATAAACCTACTAGATACCCATAATACATCGACCTGGTGCCCACAGAACTTGAGGTCTAGACATTTTTAGTATGGCTACTGAATTATCCATGATGAGAAACTCATCAGCAGACCTTATGGTAATAAGATCTTAACAATACGATGAGGACCCCTCGAGGGAAGTAAACAATGAAGGAACCAATGGAACTATGACAAGGGCTAGGAACTTACAATGGATGACTTATAACATGACGAAAGTCTTAGGACCTTACAGAGAAAACCGATCCGCTATCTTGGAAAATTACCAAATCTTTCACTAATCCTTTTAGAGTATTAGTCTGGCTGGAACGTAAGAGTAATCCAAAGCACCATTGTTCACTAAACCAAACCCTAGGGGTAAAACAAGCATCTCTGTCCTCGACTTGGAATAACAAGATACCATGACTTGACACCGTTTTGTCAATGTACAATTCACCCTTCCTACATCGTATAATAAGAATTCCCTTATAAGTAATGGATACCTTGGATTGGACAGTCAATATACGATCATCCTTACAACGTGTCCCTTAGGAGTTCTAGATTATCCAGCCTCAAAAATCCGTTTTGAATTAACCTCACACCCACACTGAAATACCAAGCGGTCTCAATGTACCGAACGGCCATTGATACACGACTTACACTTGTAGCCAAGGAAAATGCCCCATGACACAATATCTGACTCACTCATAAGTCTTGATACATCCCAATACTGTCCTAGTGAATTAAATACCATACCTATAAATTTCACCCGATATTCAACCACCAAACACTATCAAACATTGGAAACTAGACTCCGTCCTTATAACTTTTGAAAACTGACATAAATGTCATACTTAACTATACTTCCAACTTTGATGATTTCACTTTCAAGAATCTTTCTTTAAAAACGCGTTTATATCAACTACAAAAGTATTTCTCCGAGAAACTCATTTTGTGGAGTTAAAGGTTTTCCCTGGTCAAATTATGTCAAAATTTTGAGCAACTAAGTGTTAATGTTTGTGAAGTTATTTTATCTACACCATGCTTAAAAACCCACACTACTAAATTATATAGTCAGACTTTACCAAACTTTCGTATGTTAACAAACGTCTAAACATTAATTTTTGTGGAATTGTCTTTTCTTCACCGCATTTAAAAATTCGTTTCACTAAACTTTAAATTTTTCAGGGTCGCATTAATTTACTCGACTATTAACCTCAAACAAAGAAATTTGTGTCTTTGAATTATTAATTTGGTCAGATTCGTGTAAACGCATACTCAAATGAAAATTTTGAACAAAAATTTTATCAATACCTCTAAGCAAGGAAAACGCACAATACCTGACTTGCCTAGGATTGAAATTATAGATATGCCATACCTTAACACTATTCCTTCGAAGTGCAACCTTCCCACTCATCCTGTAAGATAAAGATTCTCACCTGGTAGAAGCGCGTGAAATTGGATAAGCAATTACTTAAGAGACGATGTGCCCTTTCAGAGTTTTAGATAACATAATCGCTTTGACACGTAACATTACTTTCACATGGATTATAAGAGGTCACATCTGGCCGTAAGACCTTTAACTTCCTTCTGTAATGAAACAAACATCCCTCGACAAAGTACCCACCTGACTTAGACCACTATGCCACGATCTCGAGTCACAATACACCATAGTTTTGCCTTAACAAGTTAAGCACTTGCAATCACGAGCATTATCCGATGATAACTTTCGAGCGTTCCCAATCATTGGCATCTGAATTTTCTCTTAGTTCCCTTGACTCATGGGCCATCACTCTTGACCAGCCATGTATGCGTACTGACATGTCATTCCTTGTCATTCACACCAAGGGACTTTTCCCCTTAAATTCTCTATAACCGCCATGAGAATAATAATGATACCCAGCCTCATTGTTCTAACTCAAATGAAATCCACCATTTCATTTCAATGTCAACAACTACACCTACCTCCCTCGAAGGATGAGGTCCAATCAGGCCCTAGGAAACATATTAATAACATGAGCGAATGATTTTGTAATGGCTAGAATAACCATTTGGCGTTAATCAAAATCCTCCTACCACCACAAGGTATCTCGCTAGTAGAAGGACTCAGTAGAGTACACGACACCTTTCATGTATCAAACCTAAAGAAATGCCTAGCAGATGACACCCTTATAGTTCCCTTAACGAAAATTTGACTTGACGATACGCTAAACTTTGTCGAAGAACCAATGGAAATTTTGGAATAGAGATGTCAAACGATTGAAACAAAGCCGTATTTCCCATTGTTAAGGTTAGATGGAACTCTAAGAGAGGACCAGAGTACACCTGGGAACGCGAAGGCCAAATTCGTGCTAAATATCCTCATCTATTCGATAAGACAACCCCGACAACTATCACACCTTAGGATTCAGGACGAATCCAGTCTAACGGGTAGGTACTGTAATACCCTGTAATTTCCCATGTCATTTATTAATGTTAATTATCAAGTAATCTAAATTTAAAGTTGAATAACCTATTTTTTTTACGGGTTAATTTTTTTTATCAAGCAATACTCACCAGTCACTCTTTATCGATTTCAAAACTTGATCTGAATAGCTCACTTGCGCACCGACACTAAAAGTTATATGAACTCCAAGATATATCGAATCAATCTAATTAATAAACATATATTACAAATAAATTATTTATTTCATTATTCATTTATTTTTCCTTCTTTCTTTTGTTCTTGGGCCGATCACCACCTCATAATACAAGCCCATGATGCTTATTTTTCTTCTTGGACCAAACCACAAACAAAAGTTGCAAGCCCACCATAATTAAAAAGAAACTTATGCACATAGTATTCTCTGTTGCTCTCACTCAACCAACACAGTCAACATATTTGTTGTCTGTTCTTACGTGGGAAACAAAGGCAAGCCAAGAGCCACCCTAGCTCTAATCTAAATGCATAAACAAATACTAAGTCCCATGCTTTTGTGTGAATCACTACTAACCAAAAGTCCATGTGTTTCTTTAACTCCAAACAACACACACATATGCCCTCCTTTCCATTATAATAATCTATGAAGTACACTCTCATATTCCATCTTGAAGGGCATGCTACCCACGTTTTTCTTTCTTTGCATTATAATAAACAGAGAGTATTCTTCCCCTTTGTCCCATCTATAGCTTAAACCAATCCCAAAAATCTCACTATTTCATTTCATTCGACAGAAACAAAACCAAAACTATGTCCCTTCCTTTTCTCGACTAAGACAACACAACCATACACTTTTATTCCACCCTAGTACCATGCTTTGACAAAACAACTCTCTAGTAATCTTAACCACAACCCTAAACTAATACCTAAACTACACTACTACTCGACAAGACCATACAAAACCTTGACCTTTGCCTCCCATTCAACAAAGAATATTCAAACTGTGACACTTCTTGTTCCATTCGACTTGACATATCAATGCATGCTCAAGAGCCCCCATTAAAATAATCAAAGAGAGTACTTGTTGCCTCTATAAAAACCCTTGATCTCTCAACTCTCATCACACATCTAAACTTACAAACACATAACAAAAACACTTCACCTTATTCTTTTCTTTCTCTACTGTCGAGCAAAGGGTTTAGTCACTTCAAGCTTTATAAATTCACTTTGGGGTATAGTTTGGATCGTAGGTTGTATTGGAAGGGAGCTTGGGTTTGCCTTGTTCGAAAGTCTCGCTGTCATCACCTCCACTCGAACACCCCACCAAAGCTTTGGTGTCGTAAGCCTTCCTCACCCTCTTCTTTCATTCGTATTCTTTCTTCATGCACCACACCACTTATATAGGAGCACACTTTAAAAACTGAATACACAAATGAATTATGAAGACACTTTGTTGGATCGATATACTCTGACCAAACTAACTTGTAGCTTGTCTACGGTTTAACAACTTTGAATGAATTCAAAACTATTAATAAGGAAACACTGATATACTTTGCTAAGTATGCGGAATCTACTTCAACAAAGCTAAGAAGAATTAATAAACGACTTTGAATATTATTAAAACCTTGAACCTGCTTTCTTACACAGATTCACTAACAAACTCTAAACTCTAATACTTCTAATAATCGACTAATACTTCTCTCTAATCTCTTATATTCGTATCTCTAATCGCATATCTCTAATGCCAACCTAGGGATCCTTTTATAGGCACAAGGAAAACCCTAGTCGGTTTACAATACTTGAACGACAAGTAATTCTAATTATAACTCTAATCTAATACGAACATTCTAGAATTACACATTAGTCCTTAAACTATTTGCATAACAGTCCTTCAACGAGCAGCAGTACTTTAGTTGAACAGCAGTACTTTGACTTGAGTAGCAGTACTTTGACTTTCAGCAGTACTTTGATATTTCATAGCCCAACAATCCTCCCCTAACTTGAATTCTACTTGCTTGATTTCAAGTTCCTTTGTATGTCTGTAACTTCAACACTTTATCTTTAAGGAAAGGTTGTTTCTTTGAAATCTGACTCGTTGTTGTTTTGTCATCATCAATGCAATCAGTATCTTCAATCTTCATCAGCAACAACTCTTTTCAGCATCATATCTTTTCAGTAACACAGCATCATATTGGCAATATGTACATCAGATCTTAAAAGTTTCATACTATTCTCATCACTTCCAGGTGTGTTAACTCCTGTGAGAGGTGAATCATTGAAAACTTAATGGATTTTGATGTCTCTTTACCAAAGCCATTAACTCTGGAGTAGCCAATGTTTAGATTTAGGAAAAACCATGGTACATTAATAACCATATGATTTTTAGCAAATCATCAGCTATCAACGGATTTGAGTAGTCTTTACCAAATAGCCGTTTTCTTTTGGACTAGCTAGTTCTTTTAGTACAATCACTACCATGGTGAACTAATTACCATATAATGGTTTTCCACAGCCTTTACCACAAAGCCATTATCTTGTGGGCTAGCCAACTCTTCACTAATATAGATATGGTGAGTTGAAAACCATACAATTTTTAGTAAATTGCCAACTAAAAACGGATTTGATAATCACATCAGAGACGTACCCTCATGATGAGTCAAACTCTTTCTTGTTTATTAAACATGGTGAGTTGATTACCATTTGTTGTGTAGTACAAGTACTAACACCATGCTGTTGCTTTCAAAACCATTTGTTGTTGTTTAATCTTTGTGCTTCAAAATGTTTTTGCACTTATCAAAAATTACTAATTTTATCAAAAGACTTTACTGGTTTTATGCTGCAAGCAGTACTTTGAGAAAGTACTGTCTGACCAGCAGTATTTTGAAGAAAGTACTTATTTTTCAAAAGATTTATATAATAATTAAACCATACCAGTAGTTATGCATTAATCTTCAGATTCTGTTGTCCACTTGATGAATAATTTTATGACCATCAATGCTACTTCATCTTCTTGTTCCACTTCCATTCCATGCTCTAGCATCCTGATCATCAGATCTCTTGTGAGTGGATATCTCTGTTCTGCTAGCATATGAATCATAGTGCCATCTTCTAACTCCAAAACATGTATTCCAACTGATTCAAAGAATCTCCATCTGTTAATCTCCCAGTTGTCTTGATTTTCCCACAAAGTACTGTCCTTTGTTTCCTCTGTCTCCCAGATTGTTGTGAGATCTCCTAACAATATCAAACCTACTCCTTGTGGTGGAATATGCTCAAAATAAGTTTGTACTTGGAGATATAACTGAAGCATATCATCTCTATCAATCAGATGTAGTATATCCCATAATGAATTGAACACTCTAAAACTTCCATCTTGTCTATGAAAGATCAGATAATCTCCTTCTTTAGATTCTACAACTGAAAAAGTAGATATCTTTGACTTCTTATCAATATCTTCTTTCAATTTTGGATTTTCAAAGTCAACAACTCTAAGATAATTCCTTAGCTCATCAACTGTGTCTGTTCTCAATTCAACAGTTTCCTTGAACTTCTTTGATGGCTGTTCATCAGTTGTTCTTTTCCTCTTTGAGCTTCTTGTAACAGCTCTTTCCTTTCTTTTATCTTCAAGCTCCTTATCTTCAAAAGAAATAATGCTTGCAAGATCCTTTTGAATAGCTTCTCTAACAGCATCATACAGATCCTTCATCTCTGTATATGTCAATCTAACTAAACCTGTATATCCTTGACCTTTCAGATAAGCCATCATATCATTCCTTTCTCTAGCTTTACTAATTGGCCTTTTTGATTGAACACTCTTCCTTGATTCTTCAGCATCTATCTCTGCTTGCAATATTCTAGCTGCTTCCTCATTTTTGGCAATCTAAATTTGTCTTAACTGTGCCAATGTCATCTTCTTCTTCTTCTTTTCTACCAAGATCCCTTTGCCTTTATCTTTTGGATCTATCTCTTGTGCAGGTTGAGAAGAAGTATGATGTTGTTGTTCAACCTCATGAATACTGATGCCTCTTTGACTTGACATATTAAGCATAATGTCAGCAATTGTTTCATCATCACTGTTAGTATGAGCTATAACATCTTCTTCCTGAGCTGGTTTAGAAGGGCCAACTTCCTCTTGAACTTGAATTGAAGGACCAATATCTTCTTCAAAATCTAAGGTTCTAGGTGTAATAGTGAATTGCCTCTCAGTACCTTGTTGAGCAGTACTTTCAGCTTCAGCTCCTTCCAAGTTTATTTCCTCAGTATCACCACTTCTTACTTCAACAGCAGCTTCTTCCAAATTTATTTGCTCTGTTTCATCACTCTTCCTCTCAACAGTATCTTGAGGAATATATTCAGGTGGTGTCCTCTGAGTATCATCCATAAATCCAGCATCTTGTTCAAAATCTTGTTCAAAACCAGCATCATCTTCATTCAAATTCTCTAAATTCCTCCCCAATTGGAATGAAGATTGCTTCTTTGACTTTTTCTTCTTTGACCTAGAAGATTTCGTAGGTATCCGACCACTCTGCTTCTGAGACTTTACCCATAATCTATGGTGTTGAACTAGTGGCCAAACATACCTCTTTAATCTTTGAAACTTAGTCTTTAATTTGACTATCTTAGCAGCTTGAGCCTCACTCTCCTTTTTCAGCCTCTTTAACTCCCTTGTTAAAGCATAGTTATCCAATTCTGCCTCTTCTTCTTCAAAGTGCTTAGACATATTTGTGGAAGAATAATCATTAGGAGATGGTGGTTGATTCATACCTTGGTCTGACTCCTCATGAGTAGGAATGTCCATAGGAGCAGTATCTTCCCTAGTAGCAGAATGTGGAGAAGCAGTATGTTGAGAAGCAGTAGGTTGAGGAATACTAACTTCTCTTGAAACTGGAGACTCTTGGCTTGCTGATTCAGAATTTGCTTCTTGCTCTTGCTCTTGCTCTGCATCTCTAACAACTTGTGCAACTCCCAATATATGAGCAGTCAAAGGTGTATTGGTTCCAGAAAACTTGACACTTTGTTTAGATAGAAAAGTAAACACCTTTGGTGGAAGTTTGACAGTGGGTAACAAACTTTAAGGTTTAGGGACATCCTCAAGTTGATTGTTCAAGAATAACTGAACAAACCTTGGATACATCAAGAATGGTGATCCATTAGCAATATGTGTAAGCATACCATCAAGAATTAGTCGTGAAAAATTGAATCTTCGATCGGTAGCCAAACCCACTAATGCAGATGCAATATTTTGACCAAATTGATCAAAAGAAGTACTTTTGGGACTTAAACAATGAAGTAAGACATGAATGAGGTACTTCCAATGAGAACAAAACAATGGCTTTTGAAAAGTAAGTTTCGTCAGATCGCCTTCATAACCTATATCACTTAAAGTGTCCCAAAGCACTTGTTTTTCAAAACGAACAGCCCCCCCTTCATCATTAAACATCAAAACATCCCTAATCGTGGCCTCAGAAATCCGAATAGTTCGTCCAGCAACCGTAGCCCTAATTAAAGAATCATCTTCAATCGTTGCAGTAGCCCAAAATTCTTGCATCCAAGGACCAATAACATCAGGGTCAACTAAAATAGAATAGTTGATGGAAGACCCAGTTAAGAAATCAATGATCGCGTGAAAATCAACATTATCCCTTGTCTTCTCCAAGTTAGCGATCATATTGTGTTTGCTAACAGTGAGTCGATTAGCCATGATGAGTGGTAGAGAAGAATTCGCTTTGAGTGTGTGTTTCGATAAAAAGATTGTGGTGTAAAAGCGAATGAGGGATCTCAAATACGTTAAAAGGCGGGGAAATAGGTGTGAGTTTCTTTAAATAGAATGGAAATAAATCAAACTCATAATAATAAAGTTACCGTTTGGATTAACTTATTATCTCCGCCGTAAGGAATTAATTAACCGTAGCCCCACAATTTTTTGACCGTTGGAACAGTACGTCCACGTAAGCAGTACGTTGAAGCAGTACGTTGCTGAGGCAGTACTTTAAGCAACAAAGCAGTACGTTCCATCTTTTTATCCACAATCTATACTCCAAACTAAAACCAAGAACTTGTAAATGGTTCATGCTTAAGTTCTAACTAATAGCTGATGTTGCCTCCCCTCAAATACAACATATAGGCTAAACTAAACTACTAAAAACCAATACTTTCATTAAGAATTAATAGAAAGTATACTAACTAATACTAAAGCCTCCCCTCAAGTGTAGCCTAGTAGTTAATCATCCCAATGCTCACAACTAAGTGGTTGAATCTTGAAACATCAAATCCCTTAGTGAGTAGATCAGCTACATTATCATCTGTGTGAACCTTGACCATATTTATAAGTCTGTGCTCATAACAATCCCGAATGAAGTGATGCCTAATCTGAATATGCTTGGTCTTGGAGTGATAAACTGGATTCTTCACAATGCAGATGGTACTCTCATTATCAATATTGATAGGAGTATTTTTGAAGTTGAATCCATAATCCAAGAGTTGATTTTGCATCCACAAAACTTGTCCACAACAGCTAGCAGCAGCAACATATTCTGCTTCAGTAGAGGAGGTTGCAGCAATGGTTTGCTTCTTACATTGCCAGGAGACTAATCTTCTACCAAGATATTGACATCCTCCTGAGGTTGATCTTCTATCATAGTTATCCCCTGCATAATCACTATCTGAAAAGGCTTCCAAGTGAAAAGGTGACTCCTTAGGATACCATAATCCTAACTTTGGTTGATGCTTGAGATATCTAAAAATCCTTTTGACTGCATACATATGGGAAACCTTTGGTGTAACCTGAAATCTTGCACACAAGCAAACAGCAAACATGATGTCAGGTCTTGATGCAGTTAAGTACATAAGACAACCAATCATAGCTCTGTAAAGCTTGACATCCACAGCTTGTCCATCTTCATCCTTGCCTAAGGGTTTATTTTTATCAATGGGTGTGGTGGCAGGCCTGAGATTTGGAAGGTCAAATCTTTTAAGTATGTCTGCAACATACTTTTCTTGGTTAATGAAGATTCCATCTCTTGTTTGTCTAACTTGAAGACCCAAAAAGAAAGTTAATTCTCCCATAGAACTCATTTGAAACTCCTTCTGCATAAGATCTTCAAATTCTTTCACCATAGACTTCTTTGTGGCTCCAAATATAATATCATCCACATATACTTGGACTAACATAATATCTTTCTTATCCCTCTTGATGAACAAAGTCTTATCAATTGCTCCTCTCCTATAACCATGTTGTAATAGAAAATTTGAGAGTCTCTCATACCAAGCTCTGGGAGCTTGATGAAGGCCATACAGTGCCTTGATCACTTTGTAGACTTTGTTTGGATGAGCAGGATCTTCAAAACCAGGAGGTTGTTTAACATAAACTTCCTCAGAAATTGTGCCATAAAGGAAAGCACTTTTCACATCCATTTGGTAGACAGGAAATCCCATGTATGATGCAAAGGCAAGAAATAACCTTATTGCCTCTATCCTTACAACAGGAGCAAACACTTCATCATAATTCACTCCTTCTTCTTGGCGATATCCTTGTGCAACCAATCTAGCTTTATTTTTGATAACATTCCCTCTTTCATCTCTTTTGATTCTGAAAACCCATCTTGTACCAATGACTCTTTTGCCATCTGGTAAATCACACAATACCCAGACTTCTTGAAGCTTGAATTGTAGAAGCTCCTCTTGCATGGCTTCAACCCAACTTTCATCAGCTAAAGCTTGAGCTACCTTCTTGGGTTCTTCTTGAGATAAAAAGCAAGCAAACAGGCATGTTTGTTGATCCTTGTGATTCATCCTGTTTTGTTTGTAAACAAAGCTAAGTAAAGCAGTATGTTGCTTAGAAAGTCCTTTAACTTTGTTTCTTGTAACCACTCCGGAAGAGGGTGATCCAATAATGTTACTTTGAGGATGAGCTTTATGAACTCTCAATGTAGGAGTTGGTGGTACTGGAAGATCAGACTCCAAGTTAGTAAAATCAATGCCTTCATTGGAGAAAATACCTTCTGGATTAAGCTCATCATCAATTTCTTCTAATCCAGGAATGTTAGCATTAACCAAATCATCATCATCAACATTGGAATCATCAGCATTGTTCCAATTTGATTGCTCTAACACACCAGAAGTGCTGTCAAAAGGATCAGCAGTATTTTGATCTAAAGTACTGTGGGCAGTATCTTGAAATTTATCCTGTTTCTTTGCAGCCTCATAAGCCTTCCTTTGTTCATCTTCATAGGATTGTGTTATAGTTTCTTGAAAAAGCATCCTATTAAGTTCATCTTGTATGGCTTGATCTTCATCAGATACTGTATTAGTTGGTTGAGCAGTACTTTGTTCCTCAACAGTAACTTCAGGTTCTTTGTCAGGAACATCTTCTGGTGTAACATTGACTCCATGAACAATGTACTGTGAATCATCTTCTTTGTAATTAGCCTGATTCTCTTCTCTAACAGGAACATAATTCATAGATGGTGTGAGCTTGAGATCAAGATCAAACATCCAATCAGGACCTTTACCTTTCTGAGTTTCCTTATCTTCCAAAAATTCAACATGAAGACAATCTTGTACCTTTTTGGTATTCCTGTTATAAACTCTAAATCCTTTGCTATTTGTACAATAACCCAATAAATATCCTTCATCTGACTTACCATCAAATTTTCCCAGAGAGTCAATGGTATTTAGAATAGTCAAAGAGTAGCCAAAATGGTATTTAGAATAGTCAAAGAGTAGCCAAAAGGTTTTAGAAAACGAATGTTTGGTTTCTTTCCCATTAGTAACTCATAAGGTGTCTTCATCTGAGGTTTAGTTACTGAAACTCTATTTAACACATAGCAAGCAGTACTTATGGCTTCAGCCCAAAAGAGAATAGGTAATTGGGAATCTGCAAGCATTGTTCTAGCTGCTTCTATCAAAGTCCTGTTCTTTCTTTCTGCAACACCATTCTGCTGTGGTGTTCTAGCAATGCTAAACTCTCTCTTGATCCCTTTCTTGGCACAGAATTCATCCATATGCTTGTTCTTGAATTCTGTTCCATTGTCACATCTAATACCTCTTACTTTGAGTCTTAATTGATTTTCAAGGGCTACTATCAGGTCATGGATAGCATCAAAGGTTTCATCTTTGAATCCCAAGAAAAAGACCCAACTAAATCTGCTACAATCATCTGTTACAACCAAGCAGTACTTCTTCTTATTTAAACTTTCTACTGAAACTGGTCCAAACAGATCCATGTGTAGCAACTCCAAAGGTTCTCTAATATCTCTTTCCCCAAGCTTCTTACATGAAGCTTTATGTTGTTTACCCTTCTTGCAAGCCAAACATGAATGATCAGTCTTGAATGTTTTGGAAGGTAAACCTCTAACTAAATTTCCTTTGACCAGCTTGTTGATGTTCTTAAAATTAACATGACCTAGTCTTCTGTGCCACAGATGTGCTTCTTCCAATGATGCCTTTGCTACTAAACATGTTGCTCTTCCAGCAGAATTGAGACTCTTTAAGTCTAAACTATATACATCATTGGTTCTTGGTACTCTCAATGTTACCAAGTGATCATCAACAAATTTGAACTCAGGGGAGAGAATGAGACATTCTGTATCAGTGAACAGAATTGGGTACTTCTTGTCACAAATTTGAGATACTGACAAAAGATTGAACTTGAGCTCCTTCACATATCTAACATTCTCAAAATCAATACATCCAGCCTTGATTGTTCCTTTGCCAGTGATTCTTCCTCCATCAGGATCATTACCAAATGCAACTCTTCCTCCATAATATGCCTTAAAATCTGACAGGATCTCCTTGTCCCCTGTCATGCTGCCAGAGCAACCACTATCAACAATAATATGATCTTTAAGCTCCTCCTCTGGGTTGCCCTGCACATTAAAGAAAAGGGTTAGTTTCTTTTAGGAACCCAAGCCATTACTGACTTGTGTTCCCCTTTTGGAGTGACATACTTGAATTCCTTCAGTATGTAATCTCCACTTGTTTTAAAGGCATGGTCAATGATTATTTGAGTTGGTCCCATGTCCTGTGTTGTAATATCAACAACACTCCCTGTTTCACCCTTATCTGATGAAAGTACTTCTTGTTCCCCACCAGTACTTCCTTTCTTAACCCAATTTCGTTTGACCTTAGGTTTTTCTGATTTAGGTACTCTGTTTGAGTTGTAAGACCTTTTATATGAATTGAATCTCTTAGGTCTTCTATGTGAAAAAGTGTTAGCAGTACCATGAGTGGGTGAAAACTTATCAGTCCTTTGAGAAGGTACTTCTTGAGACTTATCAGTGTGTGAAGGTACTGGTGATTTGGAAAACATTCTTTTCTGGTGAGGGTACCTATAGTCTTTTGAGAAGTTACTATGGTTGACCCTATTTGAGTGATTCCAAACTGGTCTAGTCTCTCTTGGCTTATGGGTGGTAGATCTATTCTTTGGAAACTGACTTAAGTATTCTGAGTGTAAGTCACAGTGCTTAATCAAGTGATCAGGACTATAACATACATAACATAACTTTCTCTCCATATTCCCAAATCCTCTTCTATGATTAAAAGATTTCCTATAGTGAGCAGTATTTTGAAAAGTTTTTCTTGGAGGTACTGATGAATGTCCAGCAGTACTTTGAAAAGTTTTTGGAGGTACTGCTTGTTTTTGAAAAGCTGTAGGAAACTTTTGATCATTACCCCTTTGAAAATCATTCTTAGGTTTCTCAGAACTAATTCGACCATTAAGCTTCTTCCTAAACTCTAGGTTGTCTACACCACATAACGAGAAACATCTGTCCTAAGAGGTTGAAACTGACCAGTGGGTGGAGGAACTGAGTGGTACTCCTTATCTTTCTTAAACTTAGGAGGTGATTCACTAAGTGGTTCCTCATTCCTAGATGTGTTTTCTTCTGAGCTTGTAAGGTCATCATCACTTGGTGGAATCTCTTCCTTAGCACTAGGTGGGGTCTCTTCCTTATCACTAGGTGAGGTCTCATCTGAACTACTATCTTCACCATAACCTAGTCCAGCTTTACTGTTTATGACTCTTTGTTTTTCAACAAATTGAATATGTGATAGACCAGCCTGTTTAATACTACCAAGTTTTTCTAACAAAGTATCTCTTTCCTTAGTAATCTTTTCTAATTCAGACACCTTACATCCTAACTTCCATTCACTTAATTTCAATTGATAATCTTGTTGCTCATATTTTTCTGCCCAAGCCATTTCATTATTTTCATGTGTTAATATTTTGGCTTCCATTGACTCTAAAGTTAATTGATAACCAGCTACCTCAGACCTAGCTGTTCTACAATTATCTCTTTCAGTCACATATTCTTTAAGCAACTTTTGATAAACATCATTACACTTAGAGCATACCTCAGAGACATTGGATGAACTTGGTGAAGTGGCTACCATAGCAATCTGAACAGGTTCATCTTCATCCTCCATGCTCCAGTCAAAGCTTTCAAGACCATCTCTTGATTCCAAAGCAGCATATCCAGGTTCCTCATCAAAAGTTGTGCCCCAATCAAACTCTTCCATTGCAACCATAGAATAGGTTACAGGTTCATCATCAAATTCAGCACTCCAGTCAATCTCTGCTAAATTTTCTTGAGCTACCAAAGCTTTTGGTTGTGATTCAGTAATAGGAACCTCCTTTCTTTCAACCTTGGGTTGTTCAATCATTCTGTTTGCCTGATATTTTGCAAACTTGCATTCCCGTGCAAAGTGTCCAAGCTTTTGACAATTGAAACATTCAATCTTGGATTTGTCAAAAGTTATACCTTGTTTGGCTTTGAAATCAATTCCCCTTCCTGTCTTGTTCATGAACTTCTTGATCCTAGCAGTGATCATAGCTACTTGCCATCTTATGTCAATCTCCTCTAAAGCATCTTCTTCAATCTGCAACAAATCTTCTTGATAGGTAACAGGTAAAGTGGCTTGTTGTGCAAAGAAGGAACATACAATTTCATCAGAATTGGTGTTGTTTGTTGGTGATGGGTTGGGGGTAGTTGTGGTTGTGCAAACATGCTGTGAATCACCAACAGTACTTTGAGAAGGATAAGCAGTACTTTTAGTGGAAGTACTGCTTCTGTTTTCAGAAGACACAAAAGCTATGTTGTGAGTTTTCTGAGAACTGTGACCATTCATCTCTTGCTCGTACACTTTCAAATTGTTATAGAGATCATCAAAGTCCATAGACTCCAATCCAGGTTGTCCTCTAATCATAGTAGCAACCACATGCCAGACAGATGGCAAACTCCTTAAGAACTTCAAATTTGCATCTTCAACAGATACCTCTGCTCCATACAGTTCTAGCATACTAAGTAGATTTTGGAATCTGTCATAGGCAGCATCAAGACTTTCTCTTTCACCAACAGTGAAGGTTTCAAACTGCTGCTTCAATAAGTTTCTATGCATCTTCTTTGAAGCATCATTACCTCCAAATCTTGTCTTGATCGCAGCCCATAATTGTTTTGCATCCTTAGCATCATGGAACTTCAGTAGGTGACCATCAGGAATAGCAGACAGCAGTATGTTGAGAGCCTTATCTTGATTTCTCTTTGTAGCTGCTGGTAAGGTTGGTTGAGGTGGTTTGGGTTGTCCTTCAACTTGTAGAGGTTCATCAAGAACAACATTACCATTGACAATTACATCCCATAGAGCATGGTCAGTAATAGCAAGGTACTGTCTCATCTTCATGCTCCAGAGATCATATTCTCCCTTCTTGATGATAGGAATTCTGAGTGAGGTGATGGATGGGATAGGTGCAGCTTCAGTCGACATTGTTGAGGGTTTGTTGATAAATCGGTTTTAAGGGTTTCTCCTTAATCAGAGTCTCCACACAAGCTCTGATACCACTTGTTGGATCGATATACTCTGACCAAACTAACTTGTAGCTTGTCTACGGTTTAACAACTTTGAATGAATTCAAAACTATTAATAATGAAACACTGATATACTTTGCTAAGTATGCGGAATCTACTTCAACAAAGCTAAGAAGAATTAATAAACGACTTTGAATATTATTAAAACCTTGAACCTGCTTTCTTACACAGATTCACTAACAAACTCTAAACTTTAATACTTCTAATAATCGACTAATACTTCTCTCTAATCTCTTATATTCGTATCTCTAATCGCATATCTCTAATGCCAACCTAGGGATCCTTTTATAGGCACAAGGAAAACCCTAGTCGGTTTACAATACTTGAATGACAAGTAATTCTAATTATAACTCTAATCTAATACGAATATTCTAGAATTACACATTAGTCCTTAAACTATTTGCATAGCAGTCCTTCAACGAGCAGCAGTACTTTAGTCGAACAGCAGTACTTTGACTTGAGTAGCAGTACTTTGACTTTCAGCAGTACTTTGATATTTCATAGCCCAACACACTTGAACGCCTAAACTTATGCCACGATAACTCTTTATTTAGACGTGCAACATGTGTAAAACTTCATGCCATTCGAATCATTGCTAAGTGGTTAAACGAGATAACAAAACATGCATAAGTTACGACTTTAAAATCACACGAAACGACCCTAGTTTCCACACCCAGTCGAACCATGAAACTTTTCTTTTGAAAATCGTTTGGGCCACGATGGGCTAACTAGCCCAACAAAATCCTATTTTCTTTCTTAACTTTGTTTCGAAACTGAGGAGTATGTCGAGGATAAAACGAGCACATTGAGTCAAAATATAAACACGATTCGCTAAGAGAAGTAACGAGAGTAATAAGGGAAGTGTAACCCTTCGAAATATAAAAGTTGGATTTATTTTGCAATAATTATCGTTTAAAAGGGCTTAAATCATAAAGTTAGATAAAAGGAGGATTAAATATGAAAATGATATTTTGAGTAAAGGTCGAGGGTTTAAAGTTGTCATTTCAGAAAGTTGTGGTGAAAAATGTAAGATTTAATATTCGGACTAAATTTGCAAAGGATGCGTAACTATTTTAACTTAACTTTTATTTTGTAAAATATTTTAACTTTTCATTCGTACGTTAACTTGATTATCCACTACCTCAATAGATTTTAAACATCTATATCACCCGAACTCGTCGCGACATCACTCGTAGCGTTCACGTCCATCATTTCCCATATTAAACCCAAAGGGTTAATAATAATCTAAATATATCATATTATTCTAGGTCGCAAGTTGGGATCTATTCATTTCACTATTTGATTCACTACCCGTTTACTACACTACTAAGGTGAGTTCGTAGTCCCACATTTTTACTATGTTTTCAAATCCCGTGGGGAGATACATGCTATAAATCTGAACACAAGTATTTTTCTGTATGCTTCCCTGATTGATATTGCTAAGTATTATTGCCTAAGTTACCACCTTGCTAAAAAGTCCCTCATATCATGAACCATTAATCACTTGCGAGTGAACGCGAATTTTGTGAATAGATCTATTGGAGGACGACCCATTTGTGCTAGCCGGATAGATAGCTATAATGCTAGCCGGATTGATAGACAAATGCACTTTATTCGAATTAAGAGTCTGGCAAAACTCCTACGACGAGGGCATTATCACCCACATCATTGCTATGATGTGAGATATTTATTTCAACTATTATTACCCCTACATGTTAAGGTTTGCGTGTCATGAGGCTTAGGGCAATATATCTATATGATACACAGCGATATCACCGCTGTGCTACTACCCATCTTATATCTATTTGTTTTATTTCAACGATATCACCGTTGTACTACTAATCAACTTGTGTTCAAACTAATTCAAACTATTACAAATTAAACACTATGGATTCACTCAACCTTTGTGTTGACTTTTTAAGCATGTTTTATCTCAGGTAACTAAGGAATCTCAAGCATGGAGTTTGGCATGGGCATTGGAAATCTACCCCCTTTTAATTCAAATAATTATATCATTTTTTTCAAACTCATCATCACTTTTGGTGAAAAACTACCCCTTTTGACAACTAATATGTAATCTCTGAATATTGAGTTTTCATTGAATGATATAAATTCTACTTTTAACGTTTATCTATGCTTCGACTGTGATCTAATTGGTGATTACCCCGTTTAAGTCTTCCGCTGCTATTCAAACATTTTAACGGGGTGTTACAGATCAGGTCTTCACACCCTAGTGGGGTTTGACAGAGAGCTCCCGGATGAACAACGCTGCCAACTGCAGGGACATGTTGAAGAATCTGTTCACTCCGGCAGATTATGAGTTTTACACTGACGGGATGTCTGATGAAGGTGCTTTCAAACGGTCATGGCGTTCACTGGGGATGTGTATGCAGAATCAAACGAATGTGTTGCTGCGGTTTGAGGAGTTGTCTGAATGGTTTGCTGATCTTTCCCATAAGCACAAGTCTTGTAAGGATGTTGAGCTCCGATACAAGGAGTGCAAGAAAGAGTTGCTGGGAGCCAAAGCCGAGAGGGATGCTGCCCTTGCTAGGGCTGATAGAGCCGAGCAGGAAAAATTTGGCCTAATCACTGTTGGGGCCGAGCAGGCCATAAAGATCCGGGATCTGGAGGCTAAACTAGCTGGATCGGAAGCTGAGAGTAGGAAGTTGGCCAGAGAGAGGGAAAACTTTGCTGTGGAGTGTGGTCAAACAGTGGTCGCTAAACAGCGTTTGATCCGGGATTATTTCCCCACTTTTGTTAGGCGTCTGCTTCAGAGCGAAGAGTACAAAAGGAGTTTGGTTGTGCCGTTCAATACGGCCATTGCTGCCGGATGGCTCAAGGGAGTACAAGAGGGACGTTCACCCGAAGAAGTTAAAACCATCCTTGATGCTCCTACCGGTTTTGATCTTGACGCCGGCCCGAAACTTGACCCATTGTATGATGCGCTGTTTGACACAAGGTATCCCTATGTTGAAAAAATTGCTAGCGCCTATCTCAAGACTCCAGCTGAATTGCAAAACTTACTTCCGGATGAGACTCCCCCTACTCCTGGCCAAGTATCCTCCAGCTCTGCGCAGCCTTAACTTTGTAATAGCTTAGTTTATCTTTCTGTTGGATGATTGTATGACACTTGTTGAACAATATCATCTTGTAACTTTGTTTGCTTTCAAATGATTGTTCGTCCGCTCGGTCGGTCGAAAGTTTTGTTTTTACGATTTCTTAGATTATTATTCCATATATACACTTTTTTATTGATAAGTGAAGTTTTTTGTCATTCTTATTCGGACCTTTGTGTAATATGTAATGGAATGTGGCCGCTCGGTGAGTAGCACCTGAATTCTTTGAGTGAGTAGCACGTTTGAAGAATATAACCGTTCGGTGAGTAGCACCTAGGTTCTTCCCATGTGAATAGCACGTTTGGGGAATGCAACCGTTCGGTGAATAGCACCTAGGTTCTTCCCATGTGAATAGCACGTTTGGGGAATGCAACCATTCGGTGAATAGCACATAGGTTCTTCCCATGTGAATAGCACGTTTGGGGAATGCAACCGTTCTGTGAATAGCACCTAGGTTCTTCCCATGTGAATAGCACGTTTGGGGAATGCAACCGTTTGGTGAATAGCACCTAGGTTCTTCCCATATGAATAGCACGTTTGGTGAATAGCACCTAGGTTGGAAATAGACATTGACTACGCATCGATCGGAGGTAGCTAGCCGTCCGTCGGAGTCATTAACAACTTATGTCTTAACATTAGTTTGCCGGAAAATTGCTACCATCCCAACTTGGAATGCAGCCCATATTTAATTTCATATAGTTCTAGTACATTTGGTTAAGATTACATTGCTTACATATAACATTTTCTTAAATTCACAGCATTCCAAGTGCGCGGCACTTCTCTGTCTTCCATCGTCATTAATTTGTAGGAACCGTTCTGAAAGGCTTCTATCACCCGGTAGGGACCCTCCCATGTGGGCCCTAGCTTTCCCAAATTTTCCACTCTGCTTGCTTCGTTCCTCCGGTAAACAAACTCTCCAACTCTAAAGGACACCGGACGGACTCTCTTATTGTAATATTGTTCCACCTTAGATTTGTACTTCGCCTCCCTTATGGCCGCTGCTTCTCGCCTATCTTGTAATAGATCCAAGTTCTGTGCGTCGGCATTCCAATTTCCGCCGGGATCACCGCTTCGCTTCCATAGGTGAGGCTGAAAGGTGTTTCCCCATTACTTGTCTTTATGGACGTTCGGTGTGCCCAGAGGACATTGGGGAGTTCATCCAACCATCCGGCCCTTTCTCTTCCCAGGCGTGTTTTTATGCCCTTCATCAGACTTTTATTTGCTCTTTCTACTAAACCGTTGGCTTGTGCATGCGCTACAGCTGTGTTTATCTGCCTTATCTTCAGTTTCTCGCACCAAGTCTTGAATGGGTCTTTGACAAAGTCGTCCCGTTATCCGTAACAATGACGGCCGGAAGACCGAAACGGCACACTATGTTATTCCATACGAACTTAATGACCTCCTTTCCCATAGTTTAGGCCAAGGGTTTGGCCTCAATCCATTTTGTGAAATAGTCAATTGCTACTATGACGTACTGGACCTTCCCTGGTGCAGCCGGAAGAGAGCCAAGGACGTCCATTCCCCATTGGTAGAACGGCTACGGTGCCATGATAGATGTCATGAGGTTTTTGGGCAGTTTGGGCACCGGAGCGTGTATCTGGCAAGAGTCACACTTTTGTATTTCTTCTCTTGCATCCCTATGCATGGTCGGCCAGTAGTATCCCTGCCGGATCGATTTTGCTACGACCGAGCGTGGGCCGGAGTGCATCCCACATGCTCCCTCGTGTAGTTCTCGAACAACGTAGTTTGCTTGTAGAGGACCCACACATCGCAACATAGGCATCAAGTAAGATTTTTTGAAAAGTACGTCCCCTTCCATAACGTATTGGCTGATTTTCATGCGAAGGGATCTGGCCTCGTTTTTGTCGTTCAGCCATATCCCTTCTCTGAGACACTTCACAATCGGAGTCATCCAATTGTCCCCTTCTTCTTCAACTATTGTGTTAACCTTCGCCGTTTCCACAGACGGTTGACTTAGCACTTCTACTAGAATTTCTTTAGTCAGATGGTTGAATGCCACTGAGGTTAACTTTCTGAGGATGTCCACCTTCTGAGTTTGGTTTCGAGGGATGTTTGCTATCCGGAATTTCTGAAAATGGCTTATGTTGTTTTTTGCTTCGGCTAAGTATTTGATCATATTATCACTACAGGCCACGAACTCGCCGTTTATCTGTCGGGCGACTAACTGGGAGTCAACCTTTACAGATAGTGCCGACACCTTCATTTCCTTGGCCATCCTCAGTCCGGCGAGCAATGCCTCTTACTCCGCCTGATTGTTTGTGCTTTCAAAGTTTAACCTGAGAGCGTATGTGTATTCCGTTTTTGTTGGGCTAATTAGGACCAGGCATGCTCCCGATCCACTCTTCCCCGATGCCCTGTCCGTATAAAGTGTCCACTCATCCTCTCCGTCAGGATTTTTGGGCCCGTTCGTCCCTTGCTCCCCCATCTTCCCGTTGTTGTCTATGGGGACTTCATTTATGAAATCTGCCAATACCTGGCCCTTGATCGCGTTCCTGGGTTCGTACACTATGTTATACGTTCCCAACTCGACCGAATATTTTGCCAACTTCCCGGAGGATTCCGCCTTGTTCAGGATCTGCTTTATTGGTTGATCGGTGATAACCTTGATTGGGTGTGCCTCGAAATATCTCCTGAGCCGTCTGGATGCATGGAGTAGTGATAAAGCCAATTTCTCTAGGGGAGCATAGTTGCACTCGGCCTCATGCAACGTTCGGCTGACATAATGCACCGGGAGCTGTCTTCCGTTCCGTTCGACCAACAGGACGGCACTGACCGCCTCTTTTGCCGCGGCCAAGTAGATGCATAGTGTTTCTTTCGGCCTGGGGGAGGCCAATGACGGGAGGTCGATAATGACTTTCTTAAGTTCTTGGAAAGCTTTTTCTGTTTCCTCCGTCCAGCGGTATTCGTCCTTGTTGATCTTCGTGATATTTTTCAAAGTTTCGAAGAAAGGTAGGGCTCTTTCAGCCGATCTGGCGAGAAACCGGTTTAGGGCGGCTAGTTTTCCTGTCAAGCTCTGCATTTCCCTTAGTGTCCGGGGGGACTGCATATCTGCGATGGCCTTCGTCTTTGCCGGGTTGGCTCGTATCCCTTCGGACGTTACCATGTACCCCAAGAACTTTCCTTCCTCGACGCCGAATGAGCACTTCTCAGGGTTAAGCTTCATGTTAATCCTTCTTAGGTTGTCAAATGTTTCTGCCACGTCGGCCAAAAGTGCCTTTTCGGTCGAGTTTTTGATCACCATATCATCGACATATGCTTCTAGGTTCCGGCCAATCTGAGACTGGAAAGCCCCATCCACCAATCGCTGGTACGTGGCTCCTGCGTTCTTGAGGCCGAACGGCATCTTAGTGTAGCAGTAAGTTCCTTGGTCTGTGTAAAAGGCTGTTTTTTCCTCGTCATCTTCGGCCATTTGCACTTGATGATATCCCTTGTATGCGTCTAAGAAGCACTTATATCTGGAGCCTATTATCGACTCCACTTTTAGGTCAATCTCCGGGAGAGGGTAGTAATCTTTTGGGCATGCGGAGTTGAGGTTTTTGAAATCAATGCACATCCTCCAACTTCCATCCCCCTTCTTCACCAGTACCGGATTGGATATCCAGGTCGGGTACTTGACAAGGTCCTTATTTTTTGAATTATGGGAGTGATCGACGGGTTGGCGTTTAGCGTGTGCTCTATGATCCGCCGAGGGACACCCGTCATGTCAGCCGGTTCCCATGCGAAGATGTCTTGATTCCGCTTGAGGAGGGCTTTTAAATTTTCCGATCCGGACAAAGATAGGTTTCGTCCTATAGTCACTAGTTGGTCCGGATACGCCGGATTCACCAGGACTTCTTCAGTTAGGCCAACTTCCTTTTTAACTTCTTTTTGTTCTTTTTTCTCTTCCTCTTCTACCATTCTCCTTTTGTCTAAACTTCGGCATTCATATACCGAGGCCGTTTGTGTGACCAACGTAGCTATTCCTCTGGGAGTAGGGAATTTCATCATCGAGTGAATTGTTGAAGGGATGGCTCGCAGCTTTTTTAATCCTGTCCGACCAATGATTATGTTAAAGGGAGAAGACGTGGATGCCACAACGAACTTCATGGCGGTCCGGCTGCACAAACCGTCACTTCCGAAACACACATCTAGCTCTATTTTTCCTAGCGGCTTCACCTGTTCTCCTGAGAAACCGGCCAAGGTTGTTGCTGTCTCCACTATCTTTGCCCTGATAGACGGATGTAAATTGTCGAAGCAATGTTTAAACATGATCTCACACGAGGCCCCTTCGTCAATGTGAACTCTCTTTACCAAATACCCAGCGACTTCAGCTTCTACTACTATGGCCTCTTCGGATAGTTCGTCCGTTGCTATCGGAGGAAAAGTTATAGGTACATTCATCCAGCTTTCGGTGGTGACCATTGTTTTTCTCTTCCGATCTTCCCCTCGGCTATCGACCATGTTGATTATCTTTCCCTTCTGTGGACCGTCTTTTTTCTGCTGACCCTTCCCTCTTTGCCGCACATCTTTGACTAGATGGTTCAACTTGCTAGACTCCAGAGCTAGCTCTAGTTGCTTCTTCAGCTGATAGCAATCGTTGGTGTAATGACCCTTTTCGCCGTGATAGTCGCAATACCGATCCAAGTTTTCTTTTCGGGGAGTTCTGGGCAGTGGGGGTGGTTAGGGCAGCTGGAGGTGATGTTCGGTTGCCCAGGATTTCCTTGGGTGTGCGTTTTAATGATTTCAACGTTGATCTATTTTTATCGTCTTTGACTCCGTACTTGAAGTTCCGATTGGGTTCTGGCCTCGGAGTTACATATGGGGTGTGGTGTTCCTTCTGACGGTACGGGGATTTCTGTCCCCGTCGTTTTCTATCTTCAAAGTTCTTATGGTACCGATTGTTTCTTATGGGCTGTGTTCCTCCCCCGTCCTTCCTAGCATATTCCCCTTTTGGCAGCTCGGTGCTCCGAAAGGCTTCCTCCGAACGGATGAAATCTTCGAATCTTTTCAGCATTTCATCCACCGTTTTAGGGATTTTGTCCGAGAATTTATTTGCCAATTCCGGGCAATGGTGACCATTCATAAAGGAGGCGATCTGCATTACCTCCTGAGCGTCCGGAAAATAGTTCGCCTCGCTCACCCATCGTTCTTTAAAGTCCGGGAGGCTCTCGTTGGCTTTTCTATGGATCTTGTTAATTTCTGTGAGGTCCTTGACACATGCCCTCAATATGCTAAATCGGTTAAGGAATTTCTTCTGAAGGTCGTCCCAGCCGTCTATGCTTCCGGCTGGTAGCTTGTCGAACCAACCCCTAGCCTTTCCATCCAACGTTTGTTGGAACATTCGGCACCACACCGGCATATGCCACTCTTCTTGATTCCCCGCTCCCGTGAAGCGGTTGATGTGGTCATCCGGGTCAGTTGTTCCGTCATATAGCTTAAGATTCGTCGGTATCTTATGCTTCGGGGCGAAGAACTCTATGATCCTCTTTGTGAATGGACACTTTATCACTTCCTTGAATGGTTTGCTCAAGTCGTCATTCGCCACTTTCTTTCCTTTATCTTTCGCCCTTCCTCCGACATTCTCTTCTTCCGTATCGTCCGGATCCGTCAGGTCGTCTTCGAAGTCCAAGAGCATCGGTTTTACTAGATCACGGTTGGCTTGTATTTTAAAATATTCCTTGAGAGCTGACACGTGGCCTTCTATGATGGCTCGCGTGTCTAGGGGAGCATTACCTCCCCCTCCGGAGCCTTGGCTTCCTCCCGAGCGGTTGGGTGGAGGGGTGGCTCGGTTGAAACCACTCATTCTATGCTTTTGGTAGATAGAATTTGGGTCCCACGGATGGCGCCAGTTTGTTGAGGTAAAGATTTACCCCGAGTCCGCTTAGCTCTTTTCCTTAAGCTTGTGTGGACCTGAAACAAAAGAATCACACGTTAGCCTCGCCTTGGGTTTTATCCCAAGACCAAGCTCCGGTGTGAGGATAAGTATTTTATCCGGAAGGAGTAATAAATATAGTGTGTAAGTGAGTAATAAATGAGAGTGAAGAAGTTACCCCTGCATTGAATGTCTGGAGTATTTATAGTGCCCCTAATTACTGCACCTGGAGACAAGGAGCTGGCCTACGCACAGTAACCTACAGGCTACTGTATATGTACTTGGTGAACTGTTCCTTAAATCCGGGACGGCGTACTTTGAAGGACATATCCCTTAAAACCCGGGGACGGCGCTACTGTACATTTCGTTCATTCCCAATGTCTATTTTATCTTTATTATTTATTTCTTTTTGGAGGATCTAGGCCGGACGACCCGAACAAGGTTCGTCCGGTGCGTTCCGTCCGGTATGTGCCATCCGATACCTACACGAACATTATCCACATTCAAAAACTCCGTAACTATAATTTAGTCACTAAAATTGAAACACAAATTGATAAGGAAAACATTTAAAATGATTAAAATTAGATACTATCTAAAAATGTTGACTGTTGGAAGTTACATAAAAATCACAGACCCATACACAAAACTCACTCTCTCTCTTCACGGTTTCTCTCTCTATCTCTCTCGCCGGTTCTCTCTCTAGAAATACCGGTTTCTTTTGCCAGTTTTACACACTCTCGATGGTGGTTTCGTTTTATGGTGGTTTCTTGCAGGATCTAGCCGTTTTACGATTCGTTTATGGTCGGATCTTGCCGGATCTAGCCGTTTTATGGTCGTTTATGGCCGGATCTAGTCGTGGTTCGTTTATGGTGGCTTAAACCAATTGGCTATGATGTTGCGATCTCTAATAACGTCCATCATTATGGATATTGAGGGGTCACGTATGGTGCAAAGCTTATAAGTGAATCATTTGAACTTTCAATCATAAGTAAAATATGATTTTTTTTTTTTTTTTTATTATTATTATTATTATTATTATTTTTTAAATTTCTATGAACCAAAATATGGGTTTGATTTATGTTATTTTTTATTTATTTATTTATTTATTTGTATGTCTTTTCGAATCTTTGTGGTGGTTGTTATTAAGTTAGATTTCAAGAATAAGGGTTTTGTTTGACCAAAAAGTTGCAAGAAATAGTGGCTGCCGGAATTTGGAGATGGTGGTGATCGGAATCTGGATGTGAACATATGAAGATGATGAATACATGAAGATGATGAATACATGGAGATGGTGGTGGTGAAATAATGAAAGAGATGGTGGAGTTAGGTGGGTACAATTATATAAGCACAAAGTACATGTACTAAAACATAAATTGAAAAAATATAGTTAATAAAGCATAAGGGTATTTATGTAATTTACAATAAAACAATAAAATATTTCCACCTAACTCTTGTACTTGTAAATGACACATGTCAACAATTGGGTGGAGTCGAGCAGTTGATCAGTTGAGCATGACCAAAATGAAAAAATGATCCTAAAAGTGACCATATAGTGGATCAAAGATAGATTTTTGTACTAATTTGATAATTAACTCCTTGAATAAATGATCGTATTTATTAATGTATTTTTGTAAAAAGCTGTATTTGAGATTTTGGTCATTTTAGTGTGCACATAAATTTTTTGCGCATCAAATTTTAAAGAATGAAGATTCATCATCATAAACTACCATAATTATAAACAAATGATAATGGAACACGTCACACTTGAGTGAGCAAAATAGGTATATTGTGCACCAAAATTAATGAGAATTGTTTGGAAATTTTAGAGCATCATAATTAATTTCTAATTAAATGAGAGGTGGACACGTCATATTTGGTACGCAAGTTTTAGATTTTGCGCACCAAATACCATATTTGCATAATAAACAACGAAAAAAAATGCATTCACATTTCCGGATACTGTTTTCTTATCCATTTGAGATTTTGTTTAGATTTTCTTATCCGAGTGCTAGATTTTCTTATATGAATGCTAGACTTTTTTCTCATAAATTAAGAAACATAATCGGTTGGTAATCAATGTTTATAACACATACTAAATTCATATGAGTTATTCAAGGGGAAATTTTCATTATGTCTTGTTAAAGATGACGAAATTAGAAATGTTTTCTTATAAAAAACGATTAGTTATGATACTTTAAAAGATTACGTGTGTCAAAATTCAATTTAGATGTTGCCGCCGGGGGGGGGGGGAGGGGGGGGGGGTTGGTACGCTTATCATACCGTTATCCGCCGAACAACAAGGTTTACGAAATCACCGAAGATGACGAGTTAAGGTTTTTAATCAATTATATAACTACGGAAAGTCAAGATCATATGGAATTGTTAGTTAATGGGAATCGTCTGTGATTTTTGTTTAAGAAAACAAGGAAGATTGAATTGAAAGTTATTTTGGTTAATGAAATAAGGAAGATGAATATATTTTTGAAAATTAGGATGAAGATACCGTGGATAGGTTATAGAAACAAATAAATGAGCATTGAAAATAGGTGGGTGGAGTTTATAGTTAAAAGATATGAGTCGTTGGGGACTATAGTCAATGCATTTATAATTTGGTGCACAAGCACCATTTCTTGCTCACCGAAATTAATTTTTTGTGTACAATGTAAAACGTGTATTAATCTGGACCGTTGAAATAAAAATGGAGTGCAAGCACCACTATTTGCGCACCACATTGGCTAAATTGGTGAAAAATAATATTTTGAGTATTAATCGGTAAACTAGTAGTGTATTTGGATTGTATTGGTAATTATTTTTTAATATTCTGTTCACAACTTTATTTAGATGCAAAGAGTATTTGTTACCAAGTAATTTTGTTGATAGAAACCTCTACTGGATTGTATATCATACCAAATGACATGTTTTTGTTATACAAAATTGCCCATTCCAGTTCCTCACTCTATAAGATTATGATGAGGAGGCGATACATATTTTTTTTGAACGGCGAGGTGATACATATAAAATGGTATGTTGGCTAACACGAAGAAGAAAAATGAGCTTTCAAGTTTCTCACTTCAGATTATTATAAGTACACTAAGCAGATTAATTCATAGCAGCAACAAATGATACAAAAATGTGTGAGGTGTATCAATCACTGTCCATATAGATTATAGACAATAGTGAGTGTGACTACTGTTTGGCCCTGTTCAGCTTAACGAAATGTAACAAAATTATAAAATGGGGGATCTTCTCCACAGTATACTGGTTGTAATTATATACTACATCCTTGGACTTTCTTATAAACCAAAAACCTAGTTTTGACTTTTGACAGACTCAGAGTCTCAGACTCCACAACCAACAAAGCGGTGGGATTGAAATGGTTCCTTTCATATGCCGTTGAGCAAAAGGCCTCACTGCCTTCAATAAAAAAACTACTACACTGTTACACTTAAAAATTTGATAATAGAAAGACAACAAACAAAACAGCGCCACAAATCCACAACAATTAAAGCTTAAATAGCCATGAGTGCTATGCCATCACACGGTCAAGCTCTTCTTTCAAGCAGTTGAGCTAATCTTACATACATCAATGAATTTCTGCACTGCATTGTGATATTGTGTTCCCTGCAATCCAAACATAATCATTAGTAAAACGTAACACAAATGCTGACATTCAAAGCTCAACTTCCTGTATGATCACCCATTAAGACACCCCCCCCCCCCCCCCCCCCCCCCGCGCGCAAAACCCACTCTCCCTCTTCCCCGTACGCCCTAGCTTGGTTTTGAATCATGAGAATGAGATTTTAGAATTCCACCTTAGATTCAAAGCCACACGAAAATGATTTTAAAAGACCATAGTCAAAAATACCTCCCAGTAAAGTTGATTGCAGTCTGTGCATTGCCAGAACTCGACGTTCCTGTCAAACAAACAGTTGGGGATCACTTGAAATCCCTTTGCTGCTTCAATGGCCTCTTCAATTGACAGTGGTTTCTGGATGAATCTGCCATTGCATTTAGTGCACCTTGACATCAGTTGACCCTCACAAATATTCAATTGGAAAGTTTCAATCACCTGCAAATAAAAGAGTGATTCAGCATCCAAACTATAGTTTCATCGCTTAAAAGATTTATGAGGTCTTAATCTCAACCAGAGATGAAAAATTAGCTGTAAGATAGCTCTTAGGATAACATCCAAAATCCGACCTCATATATTGTTTTATGCTAATAGTCTTTCTAACTTTCTCGACTTAAATTCATAATCAACTTATCGTCAATACAATAACTGCAAAAGTGAGGAACCTTACATTATAGCCAAGGATCCCAAAAACCACCTATAGTTTTAACAACAATTCCAGGTTATTCGCAAATATATTCCAGTTTCTATATTGTAACAGTGTCCTATCATAAGACAAGCATAAATAACATGATGTGCCATCTACCATTCTGCAATCAATTTTGTCATCTCAAAATTTGTCAAATATAAAAGTTCACAACTCCATTAACATTTCTAATCATTCATAAAATTGTCAATCCCATCCACATCAACAGGAAAAAAAAAAAAAAAAGGTTGAAAACTGCTAATGGTCGGAGGACTAATTTCAAAATGAAATGGATTCTCCCGTAACACAGCACATGTAACCTAACAATCTTGTATTTTCATTCATAAACTAGCACTAGCCAATACCTCATTGAGCTGGTCATTTTTTAGAAGACTCTTCACTCTATATATCTGATTTTTTAACAGATACTCATGTCTCAAGAGCTTGGCATCTCTTGTCAAGAGAACTCTCTTCTCTTTGATAGCTTGATCTATCAACTCCCTGAAAATGAATAAAATATTTCAGGAAGACACGTTAAGTACAGTATTCAGATGAACTAAAATATTTCATAAATCAGGATTCAGGATACCATATGCTCCTTGAACCCCAAAACACTCATATTTAAAAAAAAAAAAAAAAAAAAAAAAAAAAAAAAAAAAAAAAAAAAAAACAGCTTCCGATTTAATCTTGAAGCATGCCTAAATCTGATTGGGGAAGCTGGAGGAATCAGATTGTAAAAAGGGGGATACGAGATATATGTATCTAAAGAAAACATTGTTAGTTTGTTACAATATTATGTTTACAGAGTGATTAGAACAAAACAGACTCAGACAACTCGGTGATGGTAGTAGGTTGCGTGGAGTGAAGATGACACTGAAAAGATCCATGCTACTTCACTTAAAGCAATAACAATCCCTGATTTTTTTGAACTTGATTAAACATGATCTACTTGTTTTTTTTAAGGAGATGGCGCCTTTTGCAGTAGCACTACCTGGTTTCTGGCTTTTTAGAAGAGGGAACAGCAGCATCAATTCCAACACACCTTAGATGTTTCGCCAAGCCCTCCACCTGAGGGGGAAAAAAAATTATGAATCAAATACATCGGACTATTATTTCGGAGTCCTACAAACAATTCATTCAATGAAGAAGACAAGGACAAGAAAATTGGGATCATCCATTGACCACCTAAAACCAATCATACAAACTGATCACCTATAAAAACAAAGTGTGGACAAAGAAACACATGCTGCCACTCACTATCTTAGCTTCATTGATACCTTTGACCTCTAATATTACTCTATTGGTCCAACAAAACTGCAACAATCTTCAAATTAAGATGTCCAATCACATGAGTTTTTTTGGATAATTTTAAGCTAAGCATGTTTATATACTCTGCGTTTTTAAATGTTGAGCAGTAGTTTTAAGAGATGACAATAATCAAATAATTCTCTAAAAACCTGCTTACACACTCTTGCTTATTTGTTAATGGTACTTTGACATTGATAGTATATTGGTATGAAGGGACTAACATTATGCAAAAAACTTGGATATGTCATAAATGTATAAAAACTCTGCTGCTTACCATAACATCACACAGAAACTTTGGGCACCCATCACCACCCAGCAAAGAGTCCCATGGTGCTGGGCCTTGCCATTGATCAATATAATCTATTCGTCTTTCTTTAACAGGAAACCCATTAGAGGACTTGCTTTTTCCTTTCTTTTTTGATGTTCTTGGCTTTCCATCTGATTCCGTCAATACTATTTTATCACCGTATTCTCTTACAATCTGCAAGAGCGTGTAATTCATGGGCATGGAATTGCTACTTGATTTCCTCAAAATTGCTCCCAGTTCATCATGCAGCTTTTGAGGGTATTCTATCATAGTAGCTCTGACCATCTCTACAGCTTCGGGATATGTGGTTCTCAATATTCTAGTAGAAATATCATTTTCGCTAAGTATCTGTTTCAACCCAAGATCAAAACTTGAATTATCAAGTTTGGCAAGATTTCGAAAGGCTCCTGCAGTGATAAGAAGTATGTTTCAGTACATAGATAAGAGTTTCAGTGCCAGAAAAAGTCACGAATATAGACGATAACAATCTTTCATATTTCACGAATATCTTTCGGTGGGTTTGATAATTCGTCCATGAAACATAGCTATATCACAAGTAGTATCTACGTCCAGTTAACCTGAGCATTTTACTTTCTAAAGTGCAAAAGTATAATGCAGCCTCTTGCCTTATTACAAACTGAAGCAAACCAAACATCCAAGTAAAAGTGATTCTATAGGCTGAACGTTAGAAAACTAACTGTTTTGCACTTATTGACTTCCATAACATGCTAAAAAGTTTACCCCAGCTAATCCAAGATTGTGGCCCAGCGCTAAGGGTTTGGGATTCAACAAAGGAGTTCCTAAGTTCAGATGTTGTAGCTGTGATTCCTTGCGGCCACCCAGCCCAGGCTAATAATGTGCAAGCATGAAGGGCTGGTGATCTACAAGGGTCCATGGGTTTTGCAGGGTGGTGTGTGTAATCCGGGGTTTACCTGCCAGGCAACCAAAGGTAGCTCCGGGTGGGTCATAAAAGAAAAAAATTTCCCAGCCCATTATATTCAACAATATCTGATGTATCCTATTTTCTAAAGTTCTGTGTTTGATAATGTTCCTTATTGTTTTGGTTTAAATGTTCCTTATTATGGGTAACCCAAAGATCATATCATGTACTACACTGCCATTAAGAATGCTTGTCCTTTTTCTATCAAACTGAAAACAAAGGCATATAGCAGAGCAGGAAATAGGAATCTAGGAGGAAAACGTCAACTAAACTAACTGGTATAAAGCATAAGCTGTATGCTTTCAATGTAGAAGGAAAGATATTATATCTACACAACGTATACAGTGAATGTTAACTTCATCGTGAACAGGTACAAGTTGTCATGATTTCTTATACATGAAATTAAAACGGTTTAAAAAAATTTCAATCACAATCACAGGCGAAGCAAAGCAGCAACAGCCAATGTAATTGAAATAAGAGTTTATCTTCCTATGATGTATTGGTGTGTATCTACCCAAAGTTCATTTGACAGCATAATAACCTTCATTGAGGAGTCTGTGCAGAAAGACGTTGAATATCTGAATCAAACAAAGAGCGTCAAGAGCAGCGTAAGTCTTTTGTTGGTCTGTAAGAGGACGCAGTGACCAATCACTGCATTGTAGCTCCTGAAAGTAATCTTGATAAGCTAATAATAAATAGTGAAAAGTGAATAGAAGTAATATACTACCTTAGAAAGAGAAATGCCGAGAAGCTCGTTGCATATGGAAGAGAGGCTCTTGCTACATTTGGGCTTTCTTCTAGTTTGCTTGTGTTGTTGTTGTTGTTGTTGATGTAGTAGATATATGTTTGCAATATCCAAATAGGGCTCCACCTTAATAATAAGTAAATCCATTAATATAGAAAAAATATCAATTACAATAAGATGGCGGGCAAACCCAATCCTACTAAAGATGAAATTTTGTGTCTTAGGGGTCGAAATATTACTTTGCACAACCCGTTGAACTTTCTAACGGATCCGCTTGAAGGGACGTATTTTTAAAAATAAATAAACAGAAACTAGAAAATAATCAGACAGGGTAGTACCCTGTCGAAACCGGCATCGCATCCGTGTTGGCGAAAAGTGGAAGACAAGTAAAGGAGGTCCTGCTTAAATCGAAACCCTAACTTTAAAATATCAGGAGAAATGAAAACGTGTTTTAGCAAGTCGTATATGGAAGGGAGAGTGATTTGAGATAGGTCTAGAAGGAAAACCACAATTGAGGAGGAATTGATGATGAGTTGGCAAGCGATTTGGAGAAGTAAAACGGGTGGGAATTTTTGTTGTTGGTGAGAACGGACGGGCTTCCATTCGGCGTCCAGTCCGATTATTGATGAATGACTGATTGCCCATTTGAAATGAGTGAACTCGGGTGACTCGGTTGAGGTAACCAAATGAATGTCAATGTCATGATTGTCATCTTCCATTTCTATTCTTTCCTTCCTTCTGCAAAAGGGGCGGTGTTTGGGTTGGGATCACTTTCATTTCTTTAAGTTACACCTATGGTCCCTGGGTTGGGATCACTTTCATTTCTTTGAACCATGGTTTTTAAGATAGCTCATGCCTAGCATCGTTTTCGTCTTTGCAAAATCGTGGTCGTAAGATCGGATCAAGATCCTACTATAATGTCATTTTTTATTAATCTTTGTAATATTATTTAAATCTACAAATTATTACATATCATAAACATGAAATTATATGAATGTTTCATGGAAACGTTGTTATAAATTATGAATATGGAATGTTTAAGAAGAATCACATGTTATTTTTTAAATTATATAAAAACATAAACCATAAATTTGTAGTTTTTTAGTTTGCGGTTCGAGAAAAGTAAGATCGGATCGGAGTAGATCTTAAGATCATATGGTCAAGATCGGGATCATATAAGATCTTAAGCTTGTTAAGATCCTACGTAGGATCCGGATTGTTTTTGCTTTGTAAAATCGTAAAATCGTAAGATCCTAAAATCAGGATCGGGATCTTAACAATTATGTTTTAAACACTTAACACCCCTCTATCATAACATGGAATAACATGTTAACACCCACTATTTTTGGGACCCATCATTTTTTTATATTTTTCATTTTTCAAACAATACATAAATTTCATTCATTCAAATTAAAATACAAATTACAATACATAAACCAAATAAATAATACGAAGAAAAAAAGGCATCGAAAAAATACGAGAATTTAAAAATACACCAAATTATCGATAAACTAACTTTGTTGTTATTGAATTTGTTGCCAAACATGCTCCACAAGATCTTGTTGTAGTTTTTTGTGTACGTCTTTATCACGTAGTTCTTTGATTTTTCGGCGGTGTGTTTCGCACCTTTCGATCCAAGTCCGTTGTATGTGTGGTTGCGGATTAACATACAAGCCGTTGAAGTCATTTATAGCATATCCTTCATCTTTCAAAATCATGTTATGCAGTATGATGCAAGTATACACGATTCTTCGTATTTTGCTAACATCCTAAGCACGCGCCGGTTTTTGTATAATACCCCAACGTCCTTGTAGGACACCAAATGCCCGTTCGACATCCTTTCGGGTACTTTCTTGTCGCCTTTTAAATATGCCATGTTTTTCGGATAGTGCCACCGTAAATGATTTGACAAACATGGCCCATTGTGGGAAAATATTGCCATCTAGATAATATCCTTTGTCATAACTCATCTGTATTTCCGTTTACTTGAAACGGAGCTTCAGGGGCTATGTCATCAAGTAGGTTGTCGAATAAAGGAGAATTAAAACGTTAAGATCGTTATTCATACCCGCTACCCCAAAAAAATGCATGTTAAATCCAAAGATCGTACGAAACAATAGCTTCAAGCATAATAGTTGGGTTTTTTTTGTCACCCCTTCCATATTGGCCGTGCCATGGTCTCGGATAATTTTTTCATTCCCAATGCATACAGTCAATGCTTCTAAGCATTCCCGGTAACTCATGAACCCTCTTATGACATGCGTATATATTTTGAATGTCGTTATAGTCGGGTTTTCTTAAAAACTCGGACATATACAAATCAATAATGCACTTAGTAAAATGATCTAGAAAATTGCGTGCACAATGTTCACCCATTTGTAAATATTCATCTAATGAATCGGGTGTCGTACCATACGCCAATTAGCGTATGACAGAAGTGCAGATTTCATAATCACACTAAAACTCAATACACACGTACAATCGGGTCTAACTCTAAAGAAATCAAAATGTGCAGGAAGATTATCGTTAGTTTCGATAGAAGTTTCAATACCTCTGACTATTTCTAAAAATGGTCTAGAGCTTATACGATATCGGCGTCTGAAATAAGTCTCTAGATATTTTGGATTATCACCAAAATAATCCTTCAACAAACGTTCTTCAGCAACGTCACGTTCCCGATATATATAATTATGTGTAGCATGTCCGATGGAAGTTTCAACTTGTTCCAACAATTGCATATACTGCATCGCGTTTGTCATGAAGAAAATGTCGGTTTCATCATCGATATCGGAAAAGCTAATAATATGATCCATAGTGTATAAATTTAGAAGAGTGTCTGTTTTGGTAGAAAGTTTGGTGTGAAATTTGGTTAATAAGGGGATGATATATATATAGTTTTGTTTTCTTTTAAATAAAATATTATAGCTGTTAGAATAGCCAAACGGCTATTTTTTTTCAAATTCTTCACAAACCAAAACGAGTTGATTTGTTAATATTTCCGGCAACGTCGTTGCCAACGCACACCCTCTGATGTGGTAATGACGGTAACGCTGTTGCCACGTATGCGTTACCACACCCGACCCTCTTATCCTATAATAAATTAGTCATAGTATACGGTGTTGGCAATAAAAATACAAACAGATATCTCGGCACGTTTGATAAAATACTTGTATAAGTGATTAATGAACAACAATCATGTCATTAAGTATTCAAATTTGTTTGTAACTTTGGAAAATTAAATGGACGTGAAAACTTAGCTAATTGGCGGCAAAAAGTGAGCACACGTGCCAAAAGGGAAGGTAAAAACTTATGGATGATGACACGTGTGTAAGTTAGTTAAGATAAAAGGAACGGACGGTCAAGATGGATTGGAAATGAATAATGTTAGTTAGTTTGATCTACACGGCACGCACGGGGATATGACGACATGTATGAATTACGATTACACATCTAATCTAATCTAATCTGCATCTACTACAACTTTCCTTATTCTTCTTACATAGTACACTAGTTTGTTACTCTTGAAAGAAACAATAATAATAAATGGAAAGAATACCGGTTGATTTGTGTATGAAAATATTTTCTGTTTTGGATCATCATGACCTCGTTGCTGCCCACCAAGGTATCTATCTTATTATTTTTTTTCATCACTTTGATTCACTCATTTATTTACTTTCTCAATTTCCTACACTTTTTTTTTTTTTTTCATTCGAATTGTCTGTTACTGGTCCGAATTGTTTACAAATAGAATTTTGGTCATTTCGAAACAATTTGATGTTTTTATTCATTCATTTTGATTGTTTTTAAAAAAGAGCAAGGTTCGATCCTCACCCCTTGCAAGGCCGGAGGTCCTTTTCTACCTTTGGTAGAACCGGAAGCAGATACACTGTGGAAGACGGTATTGGGACGCATAACCTGTGGATGACGGGAGTTACTTTACTTTCTTTTCTTTTTTTTTTGATTGTTTTTGTGTGTCATTTGTCTTGTATAAATTATCTAAGATCTAGATTCAAATCAAAGTCAACAACTGAGATAATTCAGATTTCATAATTCCTCTAACCATAGGTTTCTCTAGTGTGCAGGAAGTGGAAGCTCTTGGCTTCTGAAAATCATCTTTGGTCTAACCTTTTTACCCAACGATGGGGTGTAGACCGCGCCGTATTCTATGCACCAACTGATTCTAAATCATGGAAAGATGTATACGCAGTTCAAGATCGCTGTGATCGTGTTGGATTGTAAGTCGTTGATCACCATTTATCCTGTTCACTAGTCACAAACAATATATATATCTTGTTGAAATGGTTTTTTGTGCGCAGGGGACTCAAGATCATAAGGGAAGGCGATGACTGTTTCCTCATCCACCAGGGAGAAATCCAAAGACATTTGGGTTCAAGAACTCTGCAACTTGGAACAGAGGACGTTTCAGCAAGCTCGAATGCAGGATTCACAAGGGATGAGATTATGAGTAGAAACGACCGTCAGATGGGGATTCTTGACAGAATCTTGTTCTTCATTGGGGACTTAGAAACTGCTTCAGCACCTGCAAAGCGAGGTCGTCGATTGTAATTATGTATTTAGTGTTGTTATGTGTATGTTCTATTGCTGTCATGTAATTGTTGGTCATATATCATGTCAGAAAATAAGATTCAACTGTCCATGCTCCTATTTGTATTTGATCAAATCTGTAATTTATTGTTTGTCTTTCTTCTATAATTGTAACATAAAAATTATTGTATGACTGGTGATTGTTGTTTCAATGTTAATTATGCATTGACCATTCTTCAATGATGCAACTCTTCTGCTGCAAACTATAGTGCTCAAGTTTGCTGTTGCATGTGGGTTCAGTTGCAATATCAGTAAGTGGGCTCAAATGTTTTGCTGGTTCAAAAGCGTTTCAAAACTTGTGGCACCACTAGTTCAGATGTTTGATTGGTCGGCTTTTAAATGTTCAAGCTAGTAACTTTGTACAGGCATCTTGCCCCATGTTTGTATGTGGGTTCAGTTGCAATATCAGTAAGTGGGCTCAAATGTTTTGCTGGTTCAAAAGCGTTTCAAAACTTGTGGCACCACTAGTTCAGATGTTTGATTGGTCGGCTTTTAAATGTTCAAGCTAGTAACTTTGTACAGGCATCTTGCCCCATGTTTGTATTCTCAATCATATCCCAAATGATGTATAATCCATCCATATACTGACATACACAAGTTTACAGAGTAGAGGGTCGTTTGGGTCTTTAAATCAACTAGTGAGCATGGAACTAACCACCAACTACACAGTATGTTTATGTTGCAATCCAGATCAACTGGATAATCAGTAAGACTTCAAATTGAGGTATATAATCTTACGATTCCATGTATGTATACTGTAGGCATAGCGGTAAGACTTCACATGTTATAAAGAATCATAGTATGTATTGTGCACACTGAAAATCATACTAAAGACCAAAGTTTTTGGACAAAAATACAGTCTCAAACAATTGCTTTATCTGAGACCTCTACAAAAGTAGAAAAATAGTAGCAAAAAGTATACATCATATAAATAAGATGGTCTGGTGCCGAGACTCCAAGTAGGCTACTTTAACCTAATTTTTCCCAGTCTTCCTGTAGCCATGCGAACGGGCTCCTTATAGACCTCTGTGTCAATAAAACTAACTTCCTTCAACAAATGTGTTCCAAGTTGTATGATACTTGTGTAAATTTCTATCGCGATCCTAATCGTCATTTAGCGGCTCAGTCTCAACATCTCTCTCTTTCATTGATGTCCATTCATCTGACTCTGGAGTTGGTGATAAAACCGGAAATGAATGCATTAGAGCAAACACAAGAGTCCAAAAAACATCTTTAAAAAACGATAACTGATTGTCACAGCTGCTTGATCATATACAAGTAAGGTGGAGTAAAGAGAACAGAGTTAAGTACTTACTTGACTTGTCTGTTATGACCATTAATCGTCTCTGCAGCACCGCAGCCACAAAAAGGAATATGGAGCACATTCCAAACATGATTGTTATCGGGAATGCATTCACCTATAAACACACAACCAAAAGGTTGTTAGGCATTCTAAAAGGATATATGTTTGTGCATATGCAGAAAGAGTTATGTGCATATGGCTTCCAACTTTATTATAAGGTTAAGGCAAAAAAGGCAGATCAAATTCAAAAGGCAAAAAAGAAAATTTAAGTCCAAGAAAGCATACATTGTAGAGGACGATGCACACAAACATATTCAAAGGAATGCGGAAGAAGTTCATGATTGTGCTTCTGGCCTCCTCAGGTATGTATTGTGACCTCATCTTCATGATGGATGGCCAAAAGATTCCAACACAACCCTCAAAGGCACAAAACCCAAGAAGCTGAATACTGCAGCCCAATGAGATGCCTCCACCTTTCACCTCAGAAGGAGCTATGAAGAACTGTCACAATATCAAGCTAAGTTAAAAATGTATCATATGGGCATATATAGGTTAAGAGATGTGAAAGGTGTAAATGCTGGCATACGTTTGTCACTATAGGAAGCAAAAGTGATGCTGCAGAAACCAAAAACACAATCTGCATGTAGCTCTCAACTCTAGGTGTTGATCTGGCCATCAATCTAGATGCAAATGAACTTCCCAACATTGAAGCCAACATGAATGTGGCAAAAATGAAACCATGTGGAATCTCCTCGTCATTTGGACTCAAGGCAGGAGTCCATAAGAAAACAAAGGTGTACATTGACCCTTCAAACAATGACTGTATAGCTCCTAGTAATGCAATCTTTTCATCTGATACAGAAAATACAACAATTATGGCCCAAGCAGATACATTTAAAAACTTTATGCACTTTGAATAACTCATGAGAGTTCCATAAAAGAAACATCTACCTGAAGCAATGGCAACAGCAGCACCCTTAAACTGGGAAAGCAAGTCCTTGTTATCTGAAGGGTCTCCGTAATTCTCACCCCATGAGGACAGTATAATGGCCATCCCAATTGCAAGAATACATGCTGCAGCATCAAAGGGTGCCACAGGCCCTAGACTTGCAATGTCAACTAAAAAGTTTCCAAACAACCCCGAGACAATTGCAATCAGACCATTACCAAGGAATATGGCCTTAGAAAAAGTTAAAGAGAGCCATTGTTGTTCAAAACCTCTCTGCGTGAAGAAAAAGTGAAATATAAGTTTTAGCTCCTGAGATGGTTTCCTTCAAAAGCTAAGGGTGCGAAAGTATTTAATGTTCAAAAAAACAAGAAATTGGCTACAGGTGCTACGTGAGAAAGCAATAATAGGCCTCCTAACTATTTATTTTTTCACTGGTTATCTATGTTCTTCAATTTTGCATCTCGATTAAAGGATCAACAAGTAATAAGATGTGTGTGCTCAACGTTGCTATCAACACTCTTATTAGTATGCGCAAAAATGCCTGATAATGATCCAAACTTCAATGAGCATCATCATTCTAGTTCATAAAGAAGCTTACCAAATACTAAAACAGTTTCTCGATTATGATGTTAGGTCAATTAATCGAGCATACATGTACAAGTAAGGAGCCATGAAGCGAAGATAACATTGATTTCTAACCTTGTTGTGTTCAGCAACAAGCCACGATTCAAAAGCTGAAAAGAGGAGAGAAGTAGCAACGCCGCCCAAAATACGGCCCAAGAGCAGAACCTTGTAGTGAGGAGAATGCTTAGTCATGCAACTCAGGATGTAAGTAATGCAGTAAGTGATACATGCCCGCTTCCGCCCTCTGAATATTTAAGCGAGAAAACCATTATTAGCACTATGAAAAAGTAACAACAGCATAATGACTAGTGAGGGTAGTTGAGATCTGCTACTGTTTATCAGCTAAAGAACCAACGATGGTGCCAAAGAGCATGGAAGATCCAAAGCCAGCAATGAATAGCTGACCGATATCACCCTTGCCGTATCCATAAGTGGTGTAAAGGTAGTAGACATACGGACCCTGCAACCAATCCCCGGCTATTTATGTATAGCCAAATAAAGCATCAGATCCAAAGTCCAAAAAAGTATTCTAAAAATGGAAATTGTCTACTAAAAGGGTTTTAATTAAGAAGGGGTTTTGGGATTAATGGATCTGGCATTTGGTCGAACAGATGATGAGCAATTGAGAAAATGTAATAAAGTAAAAATAGTAAGTTACCCATCATGAGAGAGTAAACAAGGAGATAATTGTTCTTGAAGGAAGAGAAAGCCTGAGAAGTTGTAATCCGATCTTTGTTGTTCTTACTCAACTCCAAAACTGCAACAATTATTCCCATTCCCCCAAACACCATCCAATAAAACACCTCCATTTTATGATAATTATCTGTTACAACAACAATTAATCGCAGGATCTTGTCTCTGTGTGTGTGTTTGAGTGCCTCACAGGATCAACGCGGTTTATGGCTTCCTCATATCACCCACAAACAGATGTTTTATTTTAGAGTAAATTGCAGAAATCATCCTTGTGGTTTGCCAAAATTGCATGTATCGTCCCTGGTCTTCAATAAGTGCAGGCGGCATCCCTGGTCTTCATACTTTTGGTTCGTTTTGGTCCCTAGCACTAACGACCGTTAGTCCATCTCAGTTAGTTGATACATAAATGGTCCCTGTCTCTACGCTAAATTGCGTCCAACGTCCCTATTTTTTTTCAATTTTTTTTTTCCAACTTTTTTTTTTCAATTTTTTTTTTATAATTTTTTTTCGAAAAGAATTCTTTAAAAAAAAATTTTAGAAAAATTTAATGGAAAAAAAATTTAATTTCGAAAAAAAAAATTATTTATCTAAAAAAAATTTTTTAGGAAAAAAATTTCTAAAAAAAAATTTTTTGGAAAAAAGTTTCTAAAAAAATTATTTCAGAAAAAATAAATGGAAAAAAAATTTCGAATAAAATATTAATTTTTCTAAAAAAAAATTTCGGTAAAAAAAATTCTAAACAAAATTTCTAAAAAATTTAAGAAAAAGGCGATTTAAGAAAAATAAATGATTTCTAAACAATAAATTTTGCCAAAATTTGATGTTCTAAACAAAATTTATACAGTAACTAAACAAAATTTCTAAACGACTTTTTACATAAATAATACAGAAATCGTCCTTGTATTTCTAAACAAAATTTCTAAAAATTTTCGAAAAAAAAATTATTTTTTCTAAAAAAATTATTATTTCGAAAATAAATTTAAGAAAAAGAAATGATTTCACGAAAAAAAAATCTAAAAAAATTAATTTCAGAAAAAAAATAATTCCGAAAAAAAGTTTCGGAAAAAAAAAATTTGGAAAAAAAATTTGAAAAAAATTAGGGACGTTGGACGCAGTTTAGCGTAGGGACAGGGACCATTTATGTATCAACTAACTGAGATGGACTAACGGTCATTAGTGCCAGGGACCAAAACGAACCAAAAGTATGAAGACCAGGGAGGCCGCTCGCACTTATTGAAGACCAGGGACGATACATGCAATTTTGGCAAACCACAAGGACGATTTCTGCAATTTACTCTTTATTTTATGGCTTCTCTACATTTTCAAGGCCTCCCCTACTCTTTTACTCTTTTCTTATTCCACCCCCTTTATCTTTTCAAAATTTTTATAATTACATCATTATTTTACAAAGCTTTATGTTTTATAAAACTATCTTCACTATCATTCAAGTTATTACAACTTTGTAACCCCATCACATAACTCAAACGCATTTAATCGTGAAGAGGTTTAAAATGTAAGACCATTTTATTCTACATAGACATGAAACAAAACCTCACTCTCGATGAAATGAAATAACAACGCTTTCCATAAACCTCTCGTTATCGACGCTTTTATAAAAGTTAGAGCTTATAAGAGCTGGAGTTGAAAACAAAACTTTTATTTTTGAATATGTTTGCCAAAGTAGCTAGAGCTAAAACTTTTTTATTTTAAGATGTCTCAAAATAAATGTTCATTTTGTATTTTTAACTAAAAAAAAGTGATTTTGGTGAGTAAATGTGATATTTAATTAGTTAATGTATAGTTAGCGGAATTGCTAAAACTTTATGCAATATGAAAGTGTGCGTTTATTCTGGAAGGAGAAAGTAGTAAATTTATCTAGTTATTACATTTATGTTTACAACATAATATATACAATATGTTACATTTACATGAAAAATAATAATAATATTTAAATGAATAAAAACAAAGTCACCTTATATGTATGTTCAATTATGGGATAAGACGTGATGGCAACACCATCCGCATTCAAGGAATTAATAATAAACTAAATTAAGTGAATAAATGATTTTTTGCTCAATTATGTTATTTTAACTTGTATGGATTTATCATTTGGAATAAATGGTTTAGAAGATGTTAACATTAATTCATAAATAGATGCTAGTAGTTCATAAAACCGTGGAAATTCTCATTTCATAAACCAATCTAGTCTCTTTTGCCCTAAATAATCACTTACATTTTCATCAAAGATCTCAATATACACAGGTACATGCAGGGACGGACCGAAGATTTTTAAGACGGTGTTGCACAAAAAAAATGTTGGCTAACTAAAGTTACACTGTAAGAAACGAAAATAGCAAAAAAAAAATTTGGGGGTTGCACATACCACAAAAACGGCAGTTTTGAAATCTTTTTACACTTTGTGACCTAAAATCGGGTGTAGCCCGTGCCACACCCGGCATACATGTGGGTCACTGTACTATTCAATTTTACCATATGGAATCACTATATGGTTAAAATGGATGTGTATCGAATTCGGGTTGTAATCCACAAAGAAAAGCACTATAGTCAAGCCTCGGCGGTCCCATTTACAAAAGCCGGGTCAGCTTCTAGAAGATGCACTGTACTACATATGAAAAATGGGCCATTTGTACCATGTTTAACAACCAAAAAAAACAAAAGAAATGAAGCAAAAGTTGATTAACATCCCAAAAAAACACTACTTTTAAACCACCAGTCGGGGTCATCAAATTGTAGCATTGTCTGGACAAATAAGAAACCTACACAAATTTACTTAGGCAACAAACAAATGACCTTTACAAGTAAAATTACATGTGATAACCAACTTGAAGATTCTAACAGCAACATATCATCTTAAAATCGTCACTTACAAGTTAAAACCGGCCCCCACGATTATTTGATGTTTCATCATATTCATCGTGTGGACGAGTTTTGTTATCATGTGTGGACGAGTGTTTTTCGATTCTAAACACTAATGACATCATTGCTTTCATCTCTATCATTTCACGGAAACATGTAGGATTAAAACAGGAAGAGGTTTCTGCAGCCCGATATATTGTGATTTCCAGCTGCTTCAAGTACAGCCGATCTTCTTCATCAACAAGCACCAAATTCAAGAAAGAAATACTTCACACTGAATTTGTTGTTGATATTGCGGTGTGTAGGTGTCAGTTCATATGGGCTCAGGAACAGCCTAATTACTCTCCTGGCAATAGCAATGCATCAGCCAAATTCAAAGTTGACTTTTCAAAAATTAAGAATTCAAAAAAAGTCTTTTGCGCCAAACACAAATCGACCCATAACAAAAGTACTCATTTTGGACCATTACAAAGGCTCACCTCTAATGTGCATACATTAATATACTGACGATTTGAAGGATAGCAGCACCATGAGGTGATTATCCCTCATATCAATTATCATACTAACAATGTACTTCATAAATTTAACTCCGCACTTTAAATTGTCCAACTTTTTAACTGGTGGATTAATATAAATCACTTTTTTGGCCATTTACTTTTGCCCTATGAATTTTGCTCCACCTTTAACCCTTCGGACTCATGTAAATCATATTTTTGCCCATAGGACTTATAGATTTAACCCTGCTACAATTTGAGGGGAAAGAAACCTTGTTCAAGTCACTCACCTAGAAAAAGGTTTATTTGGGGCATATTTTGTCTAAACGGGTGAAATAGGAACTATAATAACTTAGCAAATATGAAATGGGTCAAACAGGTTAAAGGTCACCAAAGAGTATTTAAGCTCTTACCATGATGGTGCTTCAGATAAGATAAAAAGTAAAGGAAAAAAAAGAAGAGGAACTTAAAAGAATGGTTCACTTGGGAAAAGAAAGAAAAAAGCCTTTACTAGAATTACAGACCATACAAACATATATTCAGAAATATGGTGGCTTGGTTGAGGTCGGCCAACCAGACCCCGTAAGGCGTGAATTAGATGGATACTAATTGGTTTGACATCTACAATCAATCTAAGAGAAAAAGCATCTATTTAAATTGATGGCCGAATAGATATTTCTACAGGTATGGTGCAGCAGATTATCAGTAAACACCAAATAGCCCCCTTTTAGCCCAAAACTTATACCAGCGTATCCTTGAGCAGTAGAGGTTGAGACACATCTTAAGCACCAGTTACAAATAGAACTGGATTCAATGTCCATAAAAGAAGTTCAGAAGCCTATTGCAACAGCATATATTACGGCATGTTCATGCTTTAGGAAAAGATTCAGATTCAGTGCATGCGACATGGGAGATAGATGGCGAGAGATAAGCAGGGATGAGATTAATCACAGCAAAATCTTGGTATTCCACTATGCTGCCAGCATAGCTGCGGCTGATGGTTACCTTTAAGACATATCTGAGAACAAATAGTGGCATAAACATTTTAGCTTGGTCTAAATAATACCACCTGCTACACAATGAGATACATATGGGGCAAAACGATATAAAATGTGACCAAATGACGCAAGTTTGAGGTAAACTTGCAAAGTTGCAATGGATTACGAAAAGATTAAACACGTGTAAGAGTATATATATATGCAAATAAGTATGCTTTTCTTATATGCAAATCAGCAAACTCTATATTCCTGAGTATGGTTATGAACCATCAAAAAACTACACCGGGAATATGGAGCATGAAATCATATTAATGGCTTGATTATTTTATGGAAAATGACAGCAAAACGCATATACATCCTTTTTCTAACATATAAATGAGAGGTGTACCTAAGTCGGACATTCACTCCACTGTATGTCTCATACGGCATTTCAACGTACTGTTGAAAATTCGAAAGGACACGTTTTCCTTTCATATAACACCAGGAACAGGAACATCAAGTTCACGAACTACATAACAAAATGACTGTGGGTGAATATTAATGATTATGAAAAGAAGTTGATGTATGTCAACATAAAGAGCATTAAAAGGTTTCCGCTAGGTATTAAGATATCATAATGAAGATAGCCTTAGGTCAGAACATAACAAGGAAGGTAAAGTCATAGAAGTTGCCCCTGTCAAAATACATTTCTGCAAAAAGAGATAAAATTGCAAGGTATTAACAAGTGGACTCTATGTCATAGATAGATTCTTAGATAGTTTACTGGAAAAGTTAAACACACAGTCCTAAAGTCATGGATATAACTACACAGTCCTGTTCGGCCGCCAACCTAGCGACCTAGTATTGAGAAGAACACAAAGCCCTATTTGGTCACCTCCTTAAGATATGTCATGTACACAACAAATAGTTGTAAACTTCTTGTAAAAACTGCCAAGAAGTCTTTCCAATGTAGATGTGTGTAAGTTCTAATAATACAATGGACTCGTATTTGGAGTAGTTGGATCCTTAGAAGTCAAGAAATTCGAAGTCGTAAATAACCTGTCTAAATATTCAAGTATATGTGCTAATACATGTCATACTTTGGTCTAACCAAAGTATCATGCATTGTTGGTATACAGAAGAACATATAGCAAACCCAGCCCACAAGTTGAGTGTATTGGTGCTTATTTCATATTCATTCATCCAGGTAAAAGTCAACATTTGCAAAACCGGGTCGACGCGGCCGGGTTTCACCTGACCCGGGTCGACCTGTCCAGGTTTCAGCTGAACCTCACGACTCGATGTACTAATAAGTTTTATGGGCTATTATTTCCATCACTAAAAGCCCAGCTCTTTTCATCCAAACCATTCTAAGCAAATCAGCCCTTAATTCTTTTAACAACTTACCAATAGAAACGTTTTTTGTTACTATTGTTATTAGCTATAAAAATTGATTTTATAGCTTTAGATTAAGTTTTTAGTTAACTTTAGAACCGTATATATACTTGATAATGCTCAACAAAAATTGATTTTACCTACAATTAGATTAGCCATTTGACTAAAAATGGTTATTTGACTCAAAATACACAAAAACGTGTGGACGTTAACATAGAGGATATATAGCCAACTTTTTTTTTCTCTTTCTTAATAATGCACATACATAAAATCAACACATTAAAATGCATATTCATATCGTCGTCAAAAAATACATGCAGAGAAGCTGCCACAACGCGCAAGTAGGCATCCTCGTTATATGACAATTCTTGATAAATAGTTGGTTAGTTAACTACTAGTTTGTGTTCGACTAGTGGTTCTCATGGCTACAAAAACAAAACATATTGATTTTTGTTCGACTTCAAAGGTGTGGTTGTATTTACGAATAAAGAATTTAATGCAAGCACGATATCACGAAAGTACATTTATAGTAATTTACAAAAGTAAAACACAACCCACTGTCATTTATGGGACTATGGGCGATAATTAAGCTGGCTGACGTTGTTTTTTGGTGGTGTCTCTAGTCAATGTTGGCCAATTGATGTAATAATAAGACTAAAGTTATGCTTGAAAAAAAAAGAAACGGGTCGTAATGGATGCAGTATCCACGTGTGAAGAAGCAACAACAACGCGTCATCACGCTGCACTTCCAACATCATCACGTGTGATTACTGATTAGTGTGTTTTTGTGTTGGTTTGGTGGTTTCCTTCACAAAACGAAAAGAGAGAGTTGTGTGTTGAAGGGCATGTTTATGTATGTATGTTCGTTTTTAAATGTAATATGTTTGTATGGTAAGTTAGGTATTAATGAAGCACGAAATTTTGATAGCGAAAGCGTTTGATCATGGAGTGGTAAAAGAAATGAAAGGTGACAAGACTGGCTAGTGGTTTTGCTTTGTTAGAAAATTAAAGGCCCCTCCATAACGTGAATTGCGTGTGTTGTTAGAAGGTCAAGTTTGTAACTAAGAAAGGTCAATGAAATCATGCTGTTCCCTATATATATATATGAGGAAAGGAAAATGCAGACTACCCCCACCAAACCGAACATCTTCATAGACTGTCTTCTCCACCAGGTAATTAATTTCTATCATTTTCTTTTCGTCTGTTAAATATTTATGTTTTTGTTTTTGCAGATATATCTATCAAATGGCAGCAGCCGGTAACAAGACATTTGTTTTTAATGAAGTTTCTAAGCATAACAAACCCAAAGACTGTTGGCTTATCATCCACGGAAAGGTACTATTTTTCTTAAATTATTTTTTTTTTTTTGTTCAGAGGAAGGCGTGCATGTATGTTTTTGGTGGTTCTGTCAGTTCTCGCAGATAAGATGGTTCTCGCAAGAAAGTCTCTCTATATATATTAGCTACAATTTATTGTAGCTAATTGGGTACAATTTTGTATTATAAATGTGGGTCTCTAATTATTTTTGTGTGTCTCTGATTATTTTATGTGGTTCCTGATTCATTGTATCTGTATATTTTGTGAAAAATTGTAGCCAAGCTATCCCCACATATATATATATATATGAATATAATACATGGACCTAATGGGAGGCCTAATGAAAAGCCTAAAAACACTTGGCAGCATCGTGATGACTGCAGACATGGACTCACTTATTTTACAATGCATCAAAATGCTGCCAAGTGTTTTTAGGCCTCCCATTAGGTCCATATATATATGAACTATGAGTTTTGTTGTTCGTTCCATATTTGTTAGGCTCCATGAATATCAAAATGAGTACTTAATTATTTTTTAACTAATCACTTGACTCATGCCTCAGCGAGTGTTTGATTTTATACTTGTTCTTGTTTTTATTTTATAGTTTGTTTTGTTTAAAATGTTGACAGTAAGTAGGTTGATTGCATAAGGCGAACCCGGTCACAATAAAAACATACCTCACAAAAATTAATTAGAAAACACTCATATACACAAATCATATGCAAACCATTAGATAGATATTGGAAGCAAACCATTTCCCAATCGGGTGAATCTTTTGCCTCGCGGTTTCAATGTTTTCTTCTTTAGACCTGAGCAACATGGGATATAAGGTGTCACCTAAAGTCAAACAGGACCATCTGAAATAATTTTGGAATACTAAAGGCATAAATTAACCATTCCCAGACTCTCTTGTTTTTTGCGCTGCCCTTCTCGATCACGTCACATCCTACAACCATATGCTTGAATCTCTAAATCTTTCTTTCGGTAGACGAAAATATTCTTGGTCGAGTTTGAACCTAAACTGTATCAGGTTTATGACGTAACACCGTTCATGGAGGACCATCCTGGAGGTGATGAAGTCCTGCTGGCAGCAACTGGTATGTTTAGAATATCTCCAAAAGACATATGAGTGATGAAAGCAGATGCCTCACCTGGACTTCTGTATATAACCTTTGATGCTTGTCTGACTGCAGGAAAAGACGCAACAACTGATTATGAGGATATTGGCCACAGCGATGATGCAAAAAATATGCTGCACAAATATTACATTGGTGAGGTAGACAAAGAAACTGTTCCCCAGAAACGCGTTTATATTCAACCTAAGGATTGGGCCACCAAACCTGACAAGAATCCAGAATTCCTCATAAAGATATTACAGTATCTGGTGCCTCTCGTGATCTTGGCTTCGGCTTTTGCAATCAGATCCTACACCAAAGAGAAGTCTGCTTGAATTTTTACACTTGCTTTTAATGGTTTAGATGGTTTCTATGTGTCGATTTCATCCTTATGTCACGAGGTAGTTGAATAAGTGATGTTTCTGGTATTTGAATTTTTGTTCTGGTCGACATATGTGTGATAAAGGAAATAATCTATTCGAATTTCATCATTGTATTATGGGAATGGTGACTTGGTTTTGTACAGTACTTGTCAAGCAGTCGGTCTACACCTGCTACTATATACGAGTAGTTCCCAAAGACCCAAACACAACACGTTACATAAAAAGTTGAAATAAGGTATCAAATAGCATGGTATTTTTGAATGTCATAGATGAGACAATGCAGAGTTAACTCTGGCATGTCGATATCTGACTTGTTTGTTTTCAGTCAAATAGTTTTTCAGAGACCAAAACTATTAAAGAACTTGGCCTTCCTATAGCAGCCTAGGCATTATTGATGTTCCATGCATTGGTTGGGCTTAAGATTATAGGTCTTCTCAGTTTGTTAAAACTGTGTTTACACTACTGATTGTTGCCGGATGATCAAGTCGTTCATATGGAGCAAGGGTCCACTAAAGTTCCCAAACTCCTCAGCTGAGTCCGAGAAGCAGCTAAATATGTTCAAATTTATAGATGACGCACAGCAGATCAGCGGGCAAGGGGGCAATGTCTTATAAATACGTTCTTAATGTGGTTGGGAACCCTAATCCGAGAGTAACAATATTGACTCGCAGAAGTACCTATGAATAGGCCAATACCCTTTTTGACCAAATTACTTAAATTCTAGCGTTCGTTATCATTTTTGTAACCAATCGAAATTTACATAGGTGCTTCTTTTGTTGTTCATGTGCGATCAAACTATCACCATTTACTGCATTAATACAGTGCAATTTAACCCAAACTTCACGCATCGGGTTGCAATTTATCGCAAAGTTCATAAGCCTTGTCAATTTCACGCAATGTCCACTGCCTAACCATTCAGTCATTCGCTGCATTGTTATGGTGCAAGCAACCACACAAGGCCTTTTACATTGAAAAAAATAAACAATAAAATTGTTGATCATAGACATCATAGTATTCGAAGACGAGCTAATAAGAAACTTGAATCATATGATGAGATAAGAGACAAACAAAACCTGTATGGTAATAAAATTTATAATGTAGATCGTGATACAGTATAACACAACAGAATGGTTTGATACGTTCATGAGTTGCGATGAAGTATCAAGTTAAGTTTGCAGTTTCATTCTCAATCTAGTTATGATAGCTACTTGGATGAAATGTGTTTGTAAAAAACTACAATAATTTCCCCCCAACCTCCAAAAACAAAAAGAAAAAACCTCGTAAGCGCCAATAGAGTAGTACTTACTAAATAAGAGTTGCGATGAGGGTGGGAGACTAATACATCCCCCTTATGAGGGTGGTCAGGTGGCCATCGAAAAGAAAGCTGAAATGCAGTTATGAATACCAGAGGTCGAGGAAATGATTATTTAGCATGTAAAGAGGTGGTCTCAATCTTGTCATGAACCGAAACTACTAAGTGATGGGCGTCGTCTAAGAGTTTCCAAACATCCAGTTGACCTGCCATATTATTGCACTCCCTTACTATCTCATCCATGCTGCTGTACTTCTCTAGTATCTGTTTCCTCCTCTGCAACACCGATGCTGCTATTGCATACAGCAATAAATCCTCTGTTGGTGGAGCCCTCTGTCTTATCTTGTGCCATGCCGACTTACCGATCCCTGCTCTTATCGCCGCTTGATCTGCCCACATTACCTCCCATAAGCATATCGTCTGTTCAAAACTTAATTCTCTCCTAAACAGCACCACCACCATCCTGTACACAAAGAAACAATCTTCCGCCTGCAGCTTCTCCAAGTGCTTATACAAATGGGAGTCTTTCGATTTTATGATTTTGGACACCCTACTCAACTGCCTTCTAATACCCGTCTCGTCCAACCTGAAATTGTGTCGTGCCTTTTTCATGAACCCAGCAAAACACCAGAATGCTTCATGGTCCTCCATTATGACCGCAATAATAGGAGACAGTAAATCACTCATCCCTTGGCAGTAGCCAATTTCGGGATCGTATAGTGCATAAGCTTCAAGAATAGCAACTAGCCGAGACGCGTGGAAGATCCTGCATGGTTCAAGATGCTCGTAATCCTTTAATCCAACGGCCTCAGCCAATCGTAGGGCCCGTTCCTCAGATACTTCCGCCAGTGTCGGAGAGTATGGGATCCAGTCTCCATTGGCACGAATAGCATCAAGACGGATGATCCGCTGCCAAGAGGAAAAATCCTCTGTTGAATGAAGCTTTGACTGAACCTCTGACGTGGGGGTTGACACTTCGTTGTCCTCTTTAATATCACAGGAGGGGAAGGCTTGACTTACTTCAGCCTCCTGTGAAAAATCTGAGTCGGTTGACTCGGAGTCTGAAATATTTGGATCCATGAATCTTATGGAACCACCAACGTCTTCCCCCAATAATGAGCTGATTATGGGATTATCTGAACACCCGGGAGACGAATTTATTTCCTCACTAGAAAGGGACTGCCTAGCACTGACAACATCTTCCCATTCCGCAGAGTCCATGCCTCGGCTGAAAAGGTCACTGTCCCCATTGCTGCTGCTTTCACCCGTGTTGCACCTCACAAGCTTCCTGCATTGTCTCCTCAATTTTTCGTATTTCTTTCTGCAACATATATTAAATAAACATCACACCATGTGCCGGAGCTGCCTAGTTGATGAAATTATATTTGATCACCAAAAGTAAAGACTACCCAAACTAACAACAACAAATGAAAGGTCAACAACAATACAATAATATCAGAAATTAGCATACCTCCCCTGGGTTCTTACTTTATCTCTTTCTTCTTTGCAACTATTCAACTCATAACTGTAAACGAGAAAGAAAATAGAAAGGGGATTAGGTCATCAGTAGGCAGTAAGCAATAGTAAGAGTTGTAAGTAGCAAGTAATAAGCAGCATGGTACCGCAGTTATCAATGCAGCAATAAGAGAAATCAGTGACCCAGAAAGACAAGAAAAGATTTGAAGGTTATATGCAAGTATGTATCTAGAAGCCTTATACAGGGGCGGTTCAAGGGTTTAGAAGGCCAAAAGCGAGTTCTTTATTTAAGGCCTTATAGCAGTATATATTAGAGTATAAAAATTAAAAAAATTCTTAGATTTTGTTGTATGCTCCTGTATGCAAGTTTTCTTTCAAACTATCTTTGATTCAAATTCTTGAGATTAACTGATATGCTCTTGCAAAATTTTATCCGCTAACTATTTTTATTGTTACAAAATAGAATTTGGGGCCTTAAAACTTTTGGGGCCTAAAGCCATTGCTTTAGTGGCGTGATAGTAGAGTCGGCCCTGACCTTATACCACAATCTAGCTGGGGGCCTAGGGCTAAGGGTAGGCTAATAGTTAAACCCGGTAGAAACTATAAAAAGGTAAAACCCTATAGAATCTCTTCACCCTCGCTACTCTGTAATGTATATTTCATTTTACAACACAATGTTAGGCGTTCTGTGTCTACAGAAAAACAATGAACAAGAGAGGGCAAAAACAAAAATTTTAAGATTCCAAAAACCACCACTTTGTTGCATTCTTTCATCCCTAAAATAAACACAATAGTGTTAGAATATCTACCATTTGTATTATGGATGTTCCCATGCCTAAATAACGACTATTTTTATTAGAGTTTAAACTAATTTCTAAATGCATTACATGCTCAACTTTGACCATTAAAACTGGAGTAGAAGAAACACAGTAATCCCGTTCAGTAAACAGACTCCGGGTTAAATACGCAAACGTTAAAAGATAAATAAATTTTCAAAATAGGATGTATGTGAGTATGTGACTGAGTAAGCACCTGGAAGTTGTGACAGGTGAAAGTCTACTCTTTTAAGCATGTTTAATGTTTGCCTAAAACTACATACTAAATTTAGGAAGAAAGAAAATATATATACAAGAAAAGCTTACACTCCAAGTAAGAAGGGCCAAACCTCTGACCGGATACTTGCATCAACTCCCTGCAAATTAATTATTAAGAAAAACCATAAACCAAGTTACAATGCAGTAAACATTAAGGCAAGCAAAATAATTAAACCACGGTGAAACAGGAACACACCCCACTGCGAACTTTTTTGAGAAATTTAACACCATCTCGAAGTTTCCCATCTGGCGTAAACAATGTTCCCCATTGTTGAGGAGTGAGTGCATGCTTTCTCTTCCTACGTGACCATGGTGATTTGAGACGTCCCCTGAAATCAAGAACACCCATTTTAGCTCAGATGAAATACAATAAGCCCCTGAAACAGTGTGTATTTTACACGAATCAACGATGACAAGCTCAAATCCCAAAACTCACTAAAAATGGTTTCTTTTTCTTTTTTCTTCTTTCCAAAAGATAATATGCAGTATTAATAGGGCATTGAGGAAGGTTTAGTGGATATCCCATTTGGTATGTAACAGATTTCAGAGTGAAGACATAAGACAAGCTTTAGGAGGAAGGTGATACAAGTAGTATGAAAAGGGAGGGTCAAACATGTTATATACTATTATTAATCTAAGAGACGAGACAGAATCATTTTATTAATTGTTAAAGGTTGATTAATAAATAAAGAAATAATTATATAAAAAAAGGGAGTGATAGAATCGAGGATTTGATTGGAGATCAAGATCAGAAATGAAATGAAAAGAAAACTAACCGATCGGAAGAGGATGAAGATGAATATGAACAGGAAGAGGTTGGTGAAGATGAAGTTACTACGAATAAAGCAGATCTCAAATGAACCCACGATGATGATGATGATGATGTTTGACTCCGTCTTAGTGCTTCTTTCATCAAATATTACTTAATTGTTTGGTCTAGATTTGATGATGAGAAATTTAAGTTACCTAGATGAGGAAGTAGTGGTAGTAGTTGAGTACATAACAACTAGTGCATTGGAACCGCCGCCACCGATGATGATGATGATGAACACCAACAACAACAACAATAACTCACCAGCACCAGCATTAGCATCAATCAACTGGACTAGTACAAGAAACAAACAACCCCCTCAACCAACAAGAATACAATACCAGTCACTCTTGCTGTTTATGTAGTACTCGTACTAACTTTTTATTTATTGGTTTTATGAGAGAGAGAGAGAGACTAGTCTTTTTCTTTCTTTGTCTCACTCTTTCTTTTCTTTTCTCTTTTTCTATAAATAATAATCTACTACGTAGTACTACCAACCATTCAACCAATTGTAACTTGCAAGTCTAGTGGGTTTTAGTGGGACACTGCCACTCGCCATGTGACTTTTTTTTTTATTGGATTTAGGGCCGAGCAAAATCAACCGAAAATCGACTTGACTCGACAAATCAAGGCGAATCAAGCCTAATCGAGTTGAACTGACTTTATTCGGTTTGGTTTTTGGTTTTGTATAATTATTTCGATTTTACTCGGTTCGGGTCAAAACACAACTATTCAATTCGAACTAGTTTAACCGACCCGACTCGAACCAACCTTATTCGGTTCGGTTTCGGTTTCGATAGGTTTTACTCGTTTTAGTCTTCGGTACACGATTTTTAGATTTGTTCGGGTCGGATTTCACCTGTTTTTCAACCCTAATTGGATTTGTTAACCAGTAACCATAACGTTATGTGTTTTGGTTCTTATTAGTTATGTAAAAATAGTATTTAGTGGACTCATTATTTTCATATTTATACATATCTTATGATTATAACCATAAAGTTATTGTTGAACATGAAATGTTTGATGTTAATTAATTGTTTATTTTCCAAAAGTTTTTTTTTTTTTTTTAGGTGAACATATATTATATCAATCAAATAATCAACTTACAACAAACAAACTTAAAATTGTTTAGGCATACGCCCATCTAGTTCCAAGAAGCTAAGATAGAACATACATCTTATCAAGTACTAATTCGCCAAAATACAAACTAGGCTAGCAGACATATAAGCTAACACTAGACCTCTATGGAGAAACCACTACCTTTTACTATATTTCCTCAAAATATAGCACCAACCAGAGATCAAGATCCTCACATTAAGACCAACAAGAAGGTGGTTGTATGAAGGCATCACCAAAAGTAGTGTAAAAATCCAGTTCCATTGAGGCTCCAATATAGAGAGCTAATTTCCATCATTAAGCACTTAAATGCCCACAATCTTGTAGTATCATTCCTCACAATACCATATACACAGAGATATACTCAATATGGCATCACTTAATGCAAGGAGAAACTCAAGGTTACTTTCTAATCATGACTGCATATCCCTCTAAGAGCATGAGGTATCGAGAGCTGGTGAGCTCGCGCCGAAGCACCAGCCGAGAAAGATTGATGGCGCACGGTACTGTGGCTGGCGCCATGGAAGCTCGCGCCGTGGGAATTTTTATTTTATTTATTTATTATTATTATTATTATTATTATTATTATTATTATTATTATTATTATTATTATTGAATTTGAATTTGAACGTTACTCAACGGCTACTTTATCAAAAATACCATTTTTTAAATTTTTTTTTTTTACCCCTTAAAAATCCTATAAAAATCTCCTTATTCTACCATTTTTCACACTCTTCCAATTCAATTTATACTTCAATAATACTCAACTTTCTTTCAATTATGGATCCATACAATCCCAACGACACCTATTACGACCCTTATGATGTTTATTTTCAAAACGACCGGGAGCGCTATCTTCGGGATTATGCGGTGTATGAACAATTTGTAGCTCTGTGTGATCATGAAGCTGGGGGATCAGGATCGGCTATTAAGAGGACGAGGCAATACATACCACGTGATCGAGAAGAGGCGGAACAACGTTTAATCGACGACAATTTTGGCGACGATAAGACTCCTCCTAAATATCCTGAAGATAATTTTAGGCGAAGGTATCGTATGAGTTCTAGACTTTTTAATAAAATACTCAACGATATTTTAAGTTATGATGTTCATCCTCTTCCCGAGTACTTTAATTTTTTTAGACTACGTTACGATGCTATCGGTCGTTTAAGTATTGGTCCTATTTTGAAGTGCACATCCGCCAACTGGCGTACGGCACTGCGCCTGATGCGTTTGATGAGTACTTGCAAATTGGTGAACGTTGTTCACGACAATGTTTAGAGCATTTTACTAAATGCATACATATTTTATACGTTGAAAAGTATTTAAGAAAGCCCACTTCAGCGGATGTTGAAAAAATATATGCATTGCATGAAGAAAAACATGGACTCCCGGGAATGCTCGGGAGTATTGATTGTATGCATTGGGATTGGAGAAATTGCCCAAAGGCCTTACAAGCTCAATTCAAAAGACGTGATCATAAATACCCAACTCTTATGTTAGAAGCGGTTGCGGATCAAAAATTATGGATTTGGCATGCATATTTTGGTGTCCCGGGGTCAAATAATGATCTTAATGTGTTATATGGTTCCCCGTTATTTGATGATGAACTTGCCGGTAGAGCTCCGGAATGTCCATTTGTAGTAAACGGACATACATATAAGAAAGGTTACTATTTAGCCGACAGCATTTATCCGACATGGTCCGTGTTTGTCAAAACGTTTTCTGTTGCAAGGAATGAAAAAACGTTGAAATTTAAAGGAGTTCAAGAAAGTTCTAGAAAAGATATTGAACGAGCTTTCGGAGTCCTACAAGGTCGTTGGGGAATTATACGATAACCCGTACGTGCTTACGAAATCAACGCGTTGAAAATAATCATGTATTGTTGTATAATGTTACACAACATGATATTGGAAGACGAAGACCGAAAGATGTGATTTACCTGTTAGAAAAAACAAAGAACTTCGAGATAGAAAAGTGCATGACGATCTTCGACAAGACCTTGTGGAGCATGTATGGAACCTTAATTACTAGGTTTTTATTTCTATGTTTATGTACTAGGTTTTTATTTTTATGCATTTTTTTTAATGTAATGTGTGTTTTTTTTAATTAATGAAGTTTATTTTAGTTAATATTGTGTATGTTTTATTTTATGTAAATAAAAAAAAATGGACGACGGCACCACATTTTCTGGTGCCAAGGGTAACGGCCAGAATGTAGTGTCGTGGGATTTCTGGTGCCATAGAGACTTTTGCTGACGTGGCATGCATTTTTTGGCCATGGCTTGATGGTAGCTAGCGCTCTAAAGCTACCCAATCTAACTGTCTATTTGCAGCTCCATCCTCACAAAACAAACAGTCAAAAAAGCAAATTTCGAAGGCATCATCATAAGTTGGCACCTCACCATAACCCATCCAATGAAAATACTCATGACTAGGACCAAGTTGTGGAAACTCGTTTTTGTGGTTACTTAAACTAACAACAAGTTTACGTGATCGTTTATAGGCTCTAGGCTGTTAAGCCTTTATCTAGGATTTCTACGTTTTAAAGAACAATGATAATATTGGCGGAATATTCAATGAACGAATACAATACTATCACAACAAGGTTTTGTCAAACTTCACTGTTTGTTATTACTCTTAAGCCCCAATGCTATGTGATCAAATATAGCACGGTTACACTCTAATCAGGGATCAAATATCCTTGAGGCTAAACAAACCTAAACAACATTAGACCCCATGTCTAACGTTCCCACACACACTCTTTAAGTGCTCTTACATTTTAACACAACTTTGTGTTGTTGTAATTTGAGAGTACGAAGCACTTTGGTGTTGATTGTTTCAATCACAACCAAGACACACTTTTATCCAAGGGGTATGATCTTCCTTTTATAACATAAGGAGATCATTACAAACTTGATAAGTCTTTAGTCATCCACTTGCTTTTACATGTGTCATGTCAATAAGATACAACTTGTATCTTGAGTGTTCAACTTGATGACTTGATAAAATATCTAGATATTTATATTTGTATAAACATGACTCATACAAAATAATATCTTCTTCGTTCTTATCTTTGTAGCAGCAGAGTGACTCATTGATTCAGCAGCACCTTCGTTTGAACTAGCAGCAGGTTGTTACACTAGCAGCAGTCTCATTTTGTACTAGCAGTACCTTGTTGTACTAGTAGTACCTTTGTGTTGAACTAGCAGTACCTTTGAGTTTGTACTGGCAGTACCTTGCTTGTGAATCAGCAGTACCTTGTTGGTCTAGCAGTACCTTGCTCTTGGACCAGCAGTACCATAAAATACACTAACAGTACCTTTCTTGAACTGGCAGTACCATGTATTTTGCTTATCATTCAGTATTCTATATGTTTCATTCTTCTTGTTTTTGATCATCAAATCTATGGAATATTTAATTCCTTACAATCTTCCCCTATTTGATGATTACAAAACAAACACTTTCTTGTACGAATTTCCCTAGACGAAGTAGAGAAATTGAGATAACTAAATCTCACCATGAATGAAAACATACTATGTTCCCCTTAATCTATGCTATACACCACATCTCTTCCCCTTTTTGTTATCAACAAATAGAGAATATTACAAATATGATCTTTACAACTACAAACTAATATTACACATCCAATCTATCATTCTAATATCTCAAATTACCCTCCATTAAGCTTTCCGCACTAAAAATGAACTTGAGACATCAAAATTATAAAACATCAGTAGCAATACTAATCAACAATAATAAGAATCAATAACTTTCCCTTGTGGTGTTGCACATATAATAAATGGTTAAACACTTGAACATTTAAGCTTCCCCTGAAACCCATATGTTAACCATTCGAATCTTCCATTCTGTAAGCTTTTATGACTGATGAAGAAAAATCAACCATTACCAACTTGATGATGAAACAGAATAAACCAACTTTGTGTCCTATATCTAGTACTAAAACTGACTTAGAATGTATACCCATTGGTATAGAGAGACCTCAATCTCTTGACAATATTCTCATCTTCTATGAGACACTGAGCACTACAACGTTACTCCTTTAAGTGTTTGTCAATTCGTAGTCACTTGAACGAACGAACAAGTTATCTTCTCAACAAAAGATATGATAAAACACAATTTTGAAAAATTCAACCTCAACTTCAAATAAGCAATAAATAACCCTTTTCACCAATAATAACTTGATAAACGAGCCTTTAATCTTTTAAGAACCAACTCTTTTCTGTGTGTGATTCTTCCCCTATGTGTGTGTAAGCTAAGAAAGAAAAACCAAAAATTCGATAATACCTCAACTGTTTCTGCAGCAGTTTTCAACGATGCATATCTTGCAACTTAAGGCTCAGATTGAAGATCCCTTCGGTGAGAATCTACATTGATATACCAAGAACCTCCAACAAAAATTTCAGCCCGATCCAACGGTTAACGAAGGAGTTATCGCCTTTTGAAAACAGCCCTGCAGTGAGTTACGAAAATACGAACCAGATCCGAATTTTTCTTCTTTCTTTAGCTAAAACCTTCTCTTTTCCTAAATCCAGAGCCCCCCGCTCTGATACCAATTTTGGAAACTCATTTTTGTGGTTACTTAAACTAACAACGAGTTTACGTGATCGTTTATAGGCTCTAGGCTGTTAAGCCTTTATCTAGGATTTCTACGTTTTAAAGAACAATGATAATATTGGCGGAATATTCAATGAACGAATACAATACTATCACAACAAGGTTTTGTCAAACTTCACTGTTTGTTATTACTCTTAAGCCCCAATGCTACGTGATCAAATATAGCACGGTTACACTCTAATCAGGGATCAAAGATCCTTGAGGCTAAACAAACCTAAACAACATTAGACCCCATGTCTAACGTTCCCACACACACTCTTTAAGTGCTCTTACATTTTAACACAACTTTGTGTTGTTGTAATTTGAGAGTACGAAGCACTTTGGTGTTGATTGTTTCAATCACAACCAAGACACACTTTTATCCAAGGGGTATGATCTTCCTTTTATAACATAAGGAGATCATTACAAACTTGATAAGTCTTTAGTCATCCACTTGCTTTTACATGTGTCAAGTCAATAAGATACAACTTGTATCTTGAGTGTTCAACTTGATGACTTGATAAAATATCTAGATATTTATATTTGTATAAACATGACTCATACAAAATAATATCTTCTTCGTTCTTATCTTTGTAGCAGCAGAGTGACTCATTGATTTAGCAGCACCTTCGTTTAAACTAGCAGCAGGTTGTTACACTAGCAGCAGTCTCATTTTGTACTAGCAGTACCTTGTTGTACTACCAGTACCTTTGTGTTGAACTAGCAGTACCTTTGAGTTTGTACTGGCAGTACCTTGCTTGTGAATCAGCAGTACCTTGTTGGTCTAGCAGTACCTTGTTCTTGGACCAGCAGTACCATACAATACACTAACAGTACCTTTCTTGAACTGGCAGTACCATGTATTTTGCTTATCATTCAGTATTCTATATGTTTCATTCTTCTTGTTTTTGATCATCAAATCTATGGAATATTTAATTCCTTACATAAATAATCCCATCTTTCATGACTCACTATTCCTAGCCTCATAAATATATTCATTCTATCTCATAACAATGGAATTCCTCACCATATGGAGTTTACTTTCACAAAACTAGAAATCTCATCCCTTCACTTATCAAGCAGCTACATCCGCACTTAATAAAATGAAGAGAAGGATAAATTGCTAAGAATTTAAACTCCAAGATACTAGCCATCTGCTGGTAAACCTTGTACCAAACACCCAAAATACCAATTTTGCAGGAAACCTACTTTATGAGCCAAAACCGTAAAACAACTACAATTGTTCTATCATTGAATTGAAGCCACCTCCTTAGCTAACAATCAAACTAGAAACAACTCTGTTGCTTCAGATCTTTACCCAAGTTACAAGGCCATTTGCTATACCCATCCATTAATAACCACGGAGCTTCTCTATATCTACTAAACACCAAAACTCATAGTGTTGTAGTTAGCAAAACCCTATTTTCATTAATCCAAATTTTGACTCTTTTTTTTTCCTACTCTACTATTTCATTTCACCATTCGCTCTTCTTGTAAATTACCAATACTAGTTGACTCGTAACTCAAAACTTTTTCATTGTATCTAATAGAGTTCATGATTTCAAACATCTTGCTTTTTTATATGGTACTAGTGCTTAGCCAACCATTGCTACATTAGCACACACTCTTATCGTTAAAGCATTGTATTTATTATTAACATCGAACGTGCCCTATAACACACTTACACACACAAAAACAACAAAATTACATTTGATGATTTAGCTGTCCAAACCATCTCAAAATCTTATGAGTAAAAAATCATAGGCGTATTGGTAGTCGCATGTAATCAAAAGTGGTTGACACAACCACTACACAAAGTATAATACATTGTCTCTTACATATAAGTTTTTTCGCAGTTTTATACAAATGCGTTGTTTTTGATAAAATGACGTGAATATAATAAAATTAACATCTATTTATAGCACATTACTTTTGAATAATAGTTTGTCATTTCTCTCGTAACATAGAAACCATACCACATCTCCACACTATATATGGGAGGAGAGTGTTGGAAGGATATAAGCTAAGGGCTAATGTTGTAAAGTTGCAATTCTTGTTTTTGTCTTAGTTTTGTTGTGCAGGTAACAAATAAACAGAGAACAAAAGTTGAGGGACTAAAGTTGCAGCTGATATAGAAGATCAAGGGTGGATTTAGCTCTAGTTCAAGTCAATGAGTCAAGGCTATAAAAGGAGTCTCACCTCCTGATTATCGATAGTTTTTTAGGGTTTACTGTGTCGTTTACTCTCACACAGTTAGTTGATAGTTGTTAGTCTTTTTTCTTTTGTAATCAAACTCTGTTATTCTTTTGTATTGTAAAAACTATGATGAATCAACCATGGGGTGGCTGGTTGGGTTGCTTCACAATAAAACCATTTTAGTTTGAAACTGGTAACTTTTTTGTGATAATTTGATCATAACTTTGTACTTTTAACATGGTATCAAAGCTAGGTTGGCTTTGATACAAAGTTTCTTGATCAAATCGTTTTCTTGAAAAATTAGGGTTTCAACAAATTTGGGGGTTTCTTGTTTTAAGGTAAGATCTTACTTGATCTTATTGTTAATCAATCAATTAGTGGTTGAGTCGGTTGTTTTGGGTACCAATTATAGGTCAATTGGTTGTTTCAATTTTTAGGGTTTTCTAAAAATTGGGGGTTTTTTAATCCAGTGTTTTTTAGGGTGATTAACGTGTGTTAATCTGTTGATTTTGGTCAAGATCTTATAGATCTTGATATTATTGGTGTGTCGTCAAAATTAGGTTTTATTGTATCAAACCCTAATTCAGACTCTTTTCTGTTTGATTGTTTTTAATTGGTTGTTATCATTCTTGTTGTGGTTTATGTGCAAAATTTGTTTACTAATAGTATTTTTGTTGTTTTTCAGGTATTAAAGGGTTCTGATTCCGCTGCGTTTGGTTCTTGGTTGATCTTCTTGATCAATATTACTGGATTTGCGTACACTGTAACACCACTCACACTTTCTCTCTTAGGAATTTTTTTAGTGTTCTAGATTTGTAGAGAAGTGTAGGTTAAGGGATGTGTTTGTGTTGGTGTTGTTGGCTAATTGGTGGATTAATTGTGACAGAGGAGTTATAAGGTGTATTTGTTTCTTTGTTTTTTATTTATCTGTTTTCCTTTGAGTCTTCATCATGTCTGATGATGACAAGAATAAGGAAAAGGCATCTGGATCAGGTGGTAGTTCTGACCAGTTTGACCCATTGTTTTTGCATAGTAATGACACTAATGGTATACCACTTATAAGTTTTAAACTAGAAGGTCCATAAAATTATAAAGTATGGTCTGCTGCTGGTATGTGCTTAATCACATACTTTTATTTGACCAAAACCGGACCCAAATAGATCAAAAACTAACCAATTATGCCAAATATCTCGTGTTTTTGTGTTTATGATTGTGCAGGGATGGATATTGTAAAAATGGACAAATATCGAGATAAAAAGACAAACCGAGCACGGGATTTGGAAGAGGATTAAAGAGCCGAGGCCGGGGAAGAATTTATCAAATTGGATCATATTTGAGCTCAAGTTGTCAAGAGAGGCCCTCAAAAGTATTTTGCAAAAATGACAAAAGTGGTCCTTGGATTTTATCAATTGGAAAAATTAGTCCTTATGCTAAAAATCCTAAAATCCTAAATCTTATTCTAACCCAACAAAAGAAATAACCCACCACCCAGCCCATCCCTTTTTAATATTACAACCCGGATCCTACATCCCCAACCCGTTTCCCTTATAACAACCCGGAGTCAACCAAACATTAATACCCGGTCAAACCTCCCAACCCGCCAATTTAACCAGTTACTATTCCCCTTTCTTCTTCACTTTTACCCCTGCTCCCCACCAAATTAACCCTCACTTAAAGCGCTTCTAGAAGCTGACGCACATGTCAGAGGGTGCTGACACCAAAGGAATGCCAGCGTGGCAGTTTAGAGAAACTTGATTGGCCGAAACACCTCACATGATGATCCAAGGGTTATGATCGATTTTGATGACGAATTAAAGATTGGATGGTGAAGATTAGAGTTCTAGATCCTTCCTCAGCAGCTATAAATAGCTATCCTCAGTCACAGCTTAAAAAAGTTAGATAGTTAGTTAATTTAGGGTTAGGAGTAGGGTAAATTTAGATTAAGTCTAGCTTATTTCAGCTTATTGTAATTTTCATTTCCAGCTCTCAAAGTGTACTCAGTTTCAAGTTTTCAATGTAAGTCAACTTTTGGTCAAACTGCTTATTGATTTATGTTAAGTGCTTATTCTTATATTCTCTGCTATTTAGAACTTGTTTTTGAAATTTGATAATAATTTGTCTAATGTTCTTCAATAATTTCTGATTTTCCTTTAAATTAGTCTAAAGTCAAACAATAGTCAACATTGCTTATTGCTTTAATCCAGTGCTTAATTAAATTTGTTCAGTGCTTTTTAAGTTCCAACATGGTTTGATTTTCATCTGTTTTCAGTACACTTAGTTTAATTTGGTCAGCTTAGTTTAAATATCAGTTGAATTTTCTCAACAACCCTATAATAAGGGGTGTTTGGTTCAAGTTTATAATGGATCAAAATCAGTTGTCACTGTTCATTTACCAACTGCTAGTATTTGATTGAGCTTATTATAGGATAGATAAGCTGTTTGTGTTAGGAGTTTAGTTGATTTGAGGCTTTTCAAGGTTTTGAGTTGATTAAGTGAAGTTTAAGTGTGACGAACTGCAAAAATCCCTATAATTAACAACGTTTAATTATATATTAATCTCTGTCATTATCTTTAATCACCATTTTTACGAGGAAATTTGAAATTTTCTTATTATCTTATTTGGTTGTGATTACGATATTATATAATTCACTAAATGACGGAATGAGTTCTCGACGCGTACCACAAAACATAAATATTTCACTAATCCTAATTACTCCTTAATTATAATAACCGGGCCTTAACAATTCCAGCCCAATCATATTCCCTCGTTACTATTCCTTCAGCCCAATATAAAAGCCCAAAATCTGTTTTATGATTTTATGTATAAACGATTAGAAACTAGCTCCAAAATACATCTCGTGCTCTCGAATATTAAACACGACACATCTATATTTTTATGTCATCTCATTACTCACCTGGCCAACTCTAAACGTGCCCAGTTTCATCACCTAACGTCGCGCTTTACACCAGTTACGAAAGCCAATCCATTTAGATGAATTCAACCCAACTCGACAAAAACTATTTATTCAAAACTTAACCGTTTTGACTCCGGTTTGTTCCTACGTGATTCTAATATTTATTCCATCATAGTTCCATGTTTAAAGTTGAGATTTATCATCAAGTAACATGAGCTATACGATTTATACAAATCGTGTACCTATATTAAAGTTTAGTCGACATATGTTGTTGAATCACAAGGACATATTCCTTATTTCATGCACTCACACATCAATATAATAATCCTAGAATGTGCAAGTGAATTCATTCATTCACTGACATGAGCTAAGAGCTAGTATGTGAATTATTGAAAACCTTTACGTGTTCATTTAACGTCTCTATATATACTCCTTACTTACCACCTTTCTTTCACCTCAAAAACAATCAATATCACTTTTATTCTCCTACAAAGTAATCCTTACAAAGCCAGGAACTGTCACTCAATCATTTGGAAGCTATCGAAGAAAGTTTATCAAAGTATAACTCGTATACTTTGAATAATAAGTTAACGTGTGTTTTTGTTGTGTTTCAACTCATTCCTTTCGATCCTTTACTTCATTAGAAGTGTTGTAAGTATTTTGAGAACCCATTAATTCGACTCGTCACATATTTTATTTCATCATGCATCGTTTCTTTATCATACTCGAACGTATAAATTCTTACATATTTAATTTCGTATTCAATATCGTATAGAACCACAAACGTGACACGACTCCATCTTGGAAGTCATAGAAGTCACGTTACACACTCCATTCACATTTATTTTCAAGTATCATGCATCGTATAATTTGTTTTTGATCATGTTCCAATCGAATAAAAACTGCCAACACTTAGAATTATTTCAACTCTTTCACTTATATACAAACGTCTCACGTCGCCTATAAAACAACTATATATCTCGAAATTTAACTTAACGAGCGTACTATATTTTTACACAACTTGTTAGACCACCTAGCTAGCTAACACTTTCGTTAATATAACTTGTAAAAATAAGCTCGTCTCGACACTCTAAATTTGCTAAAGTAAATCGCATAAAACTAAACTTCAAAACAAATAAACTAGCGACGTGGGCTTCTCAGCCCAATAAGCTAATTTTAAGCTCTACGCATAAGCTGGCTTTTCAAAGCTTTTTTATATGAATTTAGAACTTGAAAAATGATATTTTTGATGAGCTCAACTCGTCTCACGATTTACGGATTTTAAAACGTTAACGGGCCTTAAAATGGATCATTAAACCCATTAGATAAAATAATAAACTTAGACTTTATAAGCTGTTAAAATAAGTTTTTTATAACTTAAATAAGCTACGGAAAATTTAATATAATTTTTCCCACTATTTTTGTGTAATTGGACTAAAAATGTAACGCGACAACACCTAGAGGGACTAAAACTGTTAACCGAGAAAGGACATGGACTAAAAATGTAAAAAAAGTATCATTAGATTATAAAATGACATATTATTAATTCCCAAGCTCAGAATTGTATATTGGACAAGTAGAGGACTATAATTGTAAATTATATATAATAAAGGACTAACGGTGTAACGCTAACGCCGTTAGTGTAAAAAGTGTAAAATTGGAAAAGGACAAGGACCAACATATTCTATTTGACATTCTTAGTTTATTTTCTATTTTGTCATTTCAATACACGTCACATGCATATTTATTACATTTCATTTATATATTGTTTAACTTTACGTTAATATTATATTTAACGATATTTTAACCAGTTATCTTTACGTATCGTTTCATCATAATTAAAAAGGAAAACTTTGGAAATAACATATCATGTGATAATAATTATAATCTCAATAACTTCATTTACATATCAACTTTTCATAACGATTAATATATTATTCATTAATCGTTATTCGTTATCCATTTATCGTTACACGTTACTCGTTTCACAATCACCAAATAGTATTTGGTCAGATTCTCAGACATATTTATTTATCAGGTCTTTTTTCAAAGCCGTTACCATAATCTCATCCGAACCTACTTTTCATCATTCTCAATATCACTTAAGGTGAGTCATGGCCCCATTTTTATACTTGTTTTATAAATACTTTTGGGGGAGATACATGCTCAAATATATTTTACTAATTTTATGAATAAGTATATTAATAACTTACATGATTCAAATCAATTTTCTAATTAATAATTACTTGATATGATTTATTCTTAAGATATGATGTATATATCTCACTTGCTAATTGTTTAGCTTAACTATTGAACTCAGATGATAACATTTCTGAATTGATTGATATAACATGATACTTGTCTCACTATAACATCTTGTATGTTCCCCTTATCTTTATATGTTATTTCCATGTTTCAACGGAAATATTTGCTAGGAAGAGCAATAGTACTTAAAGTTCATCGTTACCTTGATATTGCCTAAGTACCCCCTTATTGTCAGAAAGTCCCTTTATCATGAGCCATTAATCACTTGTAGTGAACGCGAATATAGTGAACAGCTTCGAAACCTGTTAGAGGCTGACCACCTATCCCACTAATTACTTGACGGAATGCCTCTGTGGCTAGTCGTATTAGTCGTGATACACTATATTTGAGTACAAATAGGAAATGACAATCACCTATTACCTGAGGGCAATTATCTTCCGTCATTGATTTGATATTGATCACTCGCCGTTTTACGGTACTGTTAACGTTTGCGTGTCATGAGGCTTGGGGCAATATCCATAAGACAATATATGTTTTCAACATATATCTAGATACAGCTGTATAGGTATTTTACCTCACCACAATCTTAGATCTAAGGCATAACATCATTAATTCCATCTCGTGTTATGGATTATGATCTATTACTTGAACTTGACTATATACATATATGATTTTATTTGTGATTATATACAACATCACTCATTTCTTGTTTCGTCACTGTTAGTATTTATTACAATCATTACTTCGTTATTGAAATTATTGAAATGAACTGTTTATCAGTACTTGGAACTCATTTTGGATAATCATATTATCTCTGAAATTATTAAAACTGATTGTTTAATCATACCTGAATTTATCTCAAATATTACTATATACTTCTGAATTCAATAAACTAAATGGTTTTCCATTAAACTCTATGAACTCACCAACCTTTGTGTTGACACTTTTAAGCATGTGTATCTCAGGTAATTAATGGAGCAGGACAAGACACGGAGCGGGCATTTATTACTCTGATAAATTAAAATGGTGTAAAAATCAAATATGTCATTCTTTCAAGCCTTTATATCTTTTATGGGATTTTTAAATCAAATGTTTCATCTTTGTATCAAAAATATTTACTTGAATGACAAATAACTTTCAAAACGCCTCTTACGAGCCGTTTTCTGTGATTTTGACTTCGATCCTCCCCGTAACACCCTAATTACTTTTCCGCTGCTATATCTCAAATTAGGGGGTGTTACAGATTGGTATCAGAGACATAGTTATAGAGAACTAAATGTTTTCAAACATTAAACTATAACTACACTTTCAAAATAAATGATTTTTACACCATACCATTTTACGCCCTCCGTGTCTGCAGACTGCCGTGCTCAATACATTATCTGATAAGATTATTTTCATGCTTGATAGTTACTCTTATATACTTCATTATTTCCCACATACCATTACATCTTGAACGTACGAATTACTCATAATTACCATCTTTGAAATATTACAATACCATGTCATCAGTTACCTCACATATAATTCTTAGCACCATAGCCACTAAAATGTTACGTACACATGTTTATGCTAATTATTTAGCTACATGACAAAATATATATAATTACCGGTTTATTACAGAATCATGACTTCCCCTACCCATTCTATTAATCTCTCATCAGACTCGGATATTGAGAATATCACAACAGTACCTAACGTCACTTCAGCCCTTAGACACGCTACGGAGTCTGAAGACATTTCCATGATTGATCCGTGCTAAATAGATATAAATATTATGCAACGACGGATACGCGTGAACAATTACAAATTACCCCTTTGTGAAAAAGGATACTTGCAAAAACTCACGTTCGTGTGTAGTGTGAAGACAGGTAAGTAATTACCCGAATCGTTTCCCAACGAGGTGTGAATGGGCAAACTGTGAAAAGCTAGGATTAGAGTGATTGAAGATTAGATATTTGGATTTTGCTTTTTAATAATTCTAAATAACAAATTAAAACAAATATGCACAAGGAAATTAAACGCGAATTATACTAAACAGAAAAATGCGTAACGGGGAATCTAAAATGGGACAAAAACTGAAATTTTAGAAAATTAAAACTTAAAAATGTAAAATGACTTAAAACTTATTTCAAAACTTAAATTATATTTTTTTACACTTTTTATTTAATTATTATTAATTATTTATTTATTTAATTACTTATTAAACTATTTAAATTTATAAAAAATACTAAACGAACAAAGAAATTTCTAAAACTTTTTCTAAAAATATTATAAGATGAAAAGAAACTAATAAAATTATAAAAATGAAAATGACTTAATTAAAATTTAAAAAGATAAATTCTATTAAATAGAAGCTATCACTATTTTTCTATTTTTGGTTTTCTTAAGGTCTAAAAATGTGATTATATTTTTCCTAGATTAAAATTGACAAAATAAAATTATGAAAATTAGATTTATATTTTTCTGATTAATATTTTATTTATTATGATTTAATTACTAAAAGAAACTAATAAAAAAGATTAAAAATATTAAATGACTTAGGATAAATCTGAAAAATTCAGGATAAGTCTAAATTAATATTTAAAAGCTATGAAAAATAAAATCAAAAGTTATCTAAGCCCAATAAGCAGATTTGGGCAGATAAGCAGTTTGCTAATAAGCCAAAAATAAGCTAAAAGACTAGAAAAATAACCAAATGATCAGGACAGGCCTAATACACTATAATAAGCACAAAACAACTTAAAACAAATAGATAATCCCACAATTAAACAAATTCAACACCAAATCAGTTGGCACAATTTAGACAGAAACTTAGAAATCAGGCCAAATTGCTGGGCACTTTAAGCACTCTAAATAAGCTGATAAGCTGAATATTATGGGGGCAAAAGATACCCTATACTACTGGCTTCACAAAAATCCAAAAAGCCCCATCACAAACACACCAATTGAAGTCCAATTTGACCCTAGATCAGGTACCAGAACTGGGATAAAACCTGATGTTTTTGACTTTTGCAGTAAAACACAAAAGTTGACTTTGGTGAGTTTTGATTGGTTCTAATTAACTGAATAAGTTATAATAAGCTATTTTAAGACTAGAATAAGTAACTTTAACAACTATTTAACTGATTTGAGTGATTATGGATCTAAAATCTTAACAGTGAACAAATAATGAGAGATTGCAAGTGATTTTGACTTTTTTTCTGAATAAGGACTAGTTTTTAAAGTTCCTCTGAGTTGTTAAGAACTAAAGTGATATGTAACAACAACAAATAACAACACAAACACTCAGCAACACAACTGAATCAGTAAGATCCAAACAACCCTTAAACAACTGATTTTTATGATTTTCAAAGGATCTACTAGATTAAGGCCACAACACTGATTCCAAACTCTTTCTTATGATTATAACAGACCAAATGAGCATTAAACAACAACAACTTAAGCATGAAACACAGAAATGGCAATTTTGCTAAGTTGACTGTGCAAATGGAGTTTTTAACAACAAGCAATTCCAAAGAACAACCAACCTATTTTAAACTTATTATCACTAAACAATTACAACAGAGACATAATAACACCAAGATTCAAGCAATAAACTACTGATATAGTGAAATGCTAAATTTAATCAAAAGGCTTACAAATGAACTTTAACTGAGAACAAAGAACAAAGACCAAGGACCACTTGCAATACCCTTCCAATCAGCTTCTGAACCCAAAGGCCATCCAAGATTTACCCTGCTCCAGCTTTCTTGATCATCTTCATTGAATTTCTGATTTTTATCTAATTATGTGATTTTTTTGGTATTTTTGGTTTTTAACTCTAAACTGATTTTTATGGTTACTAAAAGCTTTCAGAAGCTTTCTAGGAGCTTATATGATCTATTTAAGTCCTTATCATCAACTAAAGCAACATACAAGTGAATATGAGAAATTGAGCATAAAAATGGCATATACTGAATTTGAACTGGAAACTTGAAATTGATTGCTTAAAAAGATTTACAATACACTTAAGAAACTTAATTCAAAGCTTAAAAGCTTAAACATAAACTAGAAATTAGAAATTAACTTATACGACATACATAAACTACAATTAAACTAGATATATTGTTACACTGCCTCCCCTTCCTTCTTTATAGCCTTCTGAGAGTTCCCACATGCTTCTGAACATTTCCCATCAACAATCTTGACCATTGGATGAGTCAAAGTGATCCTATCCGTTTAAACCGATTTTGGCGCCAAAAGTCTTACTAGTGGATTTGAGCAGGTTTTAGCAATTAATGCGTTTTGGGGAGGTGGAGAAGAAGCTTTAAATGCTTCTTGTATTGTTAGGTAAGTGGGATGGGTTGAGGTGATAGAGCAGAGAAACTATGGGCTTGGGTGGTATTGGTGTCTGGTTTGGCGGGTTTTTAGGGAAAGGGATGAGTTTGACCGGGGTTTGACCCTGGTATTAGGATTGGGCCGGGTTATGTTTTAATTGGGTTGGGTTGGGTTTAATATAGATAGGGTTGGGTTGTTTAATTATAAAGGGTTGGGGTTTTTTTTTTATTAATAAGGGTCCGGTTGGATTTGTATAATAAACACAAGGACCATTCTTGTAATTTCTGAAAATTGGAGGACCAAACTTGTACATCTTCCAAAATAAACCAAGGGTAATTCCTGCCATGTTTCAATAATCCAGGGACCATACATGATATTTCCAACAATAATATTTCCCAGGGACCATTTTTGCAAATTCTGAAAGTGCAGGGACCAAACTTGTAAATTATTGAAACTTTTCACCAAAGGACTAAATATGACAAATATTAATTTCAAAAGGACCTTTGGTGACTTTTCCTTCAAAACAAATGCCTAGGGACTAATTTTGACAAGTTATGAAAGTTGAGGGACTGAAACTGCCAATTTTGCAAACTTTGTTCTTTTTTCAATTGTTTTTAAACATTTTGCATTTAAAACATATAAAACACAATCCCTGGGATATTTTCAGTATTTTGATGCATTTCTGAGTGTTTTTGGATGTTTTGGCAATTCAGATAAGACAAAAATGATGAGTATTTAGACACTCATCAATGATACCTGATGCTTCTTCAGCATTTGGGCACGATACAGAGCCAGAACCTTCAGATGAATCATCTGAGGATACTCAAATGCCTGATGTTGTTCCATTTCCCGACGATCCGTATATGCTAGCCAAAAAGAGGTCTCGCACTTTTTCAGATGCAGAACCATCTGAGCCAGACTCTCATTCATCCACGGAGACATTACTACCCTTACCATCACCAGAAATTCCACTAGTTCTTCCTAAAAGAATCCGTAGGACAGCACGGATAAGGACATTTCCTATGATTCTATCATCACTTTGTCCACATCCGTATATGTTACCTACTCATGAACCACCATCAGTCCCAACATCTCCACCACCACCTCCACCATTACCTACAGATTTTATTTCCTCAAATATACCATTTGAACTCAGTGAAGAAGCTAAGGCCATTGTTGCCCGATATTCCTGTGATTCTATCATCACTTTGTCCACATCCGTATATGTTACCTACTCATGAACCACCATCAGTCCCAACATCTCCACCACCACCTCCACCATTACCTACAGATTTTATTTCCTCAAATATACCATTTGAACTCAGTGAAGAAGCTAAGGCCATTGTTTCCCGATATTTTACTTTACCTAGATCACCCACTCCCGACTTCCCTACGCCACCCCGAGTCTTTGAAATAGGTGAAAGCTCACAAATGGCGTTAGATCAACAGCCTACCGTTTCCACCCTTTTGACACGATTAGAGCGTCAGGAGGAACAGATTGAGACTGCTTTAGGTCATCTAGACGAGTTACCTCTAGAACGCATTGAGGGTATTGAGTATAGAACTGAAGACCTGGCTACTAACCAAGAGAATATACAACAAAAGTTGGACACTCTTGACGAGACTCATGAAAAGACAAACGATCTGGAGAGGCGTCATGAACAGCTTAGACAGGAAATGACAAAGAAAAATGAAGATCTGATGATAGCTCAGACTAAGATTTCCACTCTAGAAACAATAGTGGGAAACATGCAAGTCCAAATCCAGGAGAATATACAGATCCTCCTCAGTATGATCGTTGAACTCAAGGGTCAATTCGGAGGAGCACCTGGTAGCCCTTAGATTAGATTTTTATCTAATAGCTTTTGTACTTTATCCTAGCCACGGGGTGTGTGGCATAAATATGACGCTTGTATTTGTTTTGTTATATATATAACAAATTTGCAAGATATTTATGACTATATGTGGTTGTGATTTTGTTGTATATCGTTGTGTTACGATATTAATTGATGTGAGCCATTAAGGATTATTTTACATATACATACTTGGGTATGTTGTGATTTTATAATCCTCATAAACTCGGATTGTGGTAATCCTATAAGGAAGAAAAATTCAGAATAAGCCTGACAAATGTAGAGAAAGTTGGCAAACTTCAGTTTTTTTTTTAGATGAATCAGTTTGTTCCTTAGCAATCCCATACCAAGAGCTAATTATTTATCTACGATAATACCCAGACATATCGTAATTTTATAATTCTCAGTTGGTTTTAATTGTAACCACATCGTTAACATTGTTATACAAACACTTCAGTATTTGAATTATTCTAAAGTGGATTCTAAGTTTGTGTTTCGTTAATGATTACAGAAGATGGCCAACATGAACAATACATATACCCCGTCAGCACCTACAACAACCATGACTCCTGAAGATATCAAGAAATTAGTAAACAAAATCGTTGCAGTGGTAATCGAAGTGACTACCATAGTTCCGCCAAGTAGCAACAACATGGCAAGAGAAGAAAAGGAGATGAGTATACCTTGTGAGCCTAACCATGAAAGTTTCATGGAAGGTAGGCCAGCTCACTTTAAAACTCCAGAAGGAATGACTAACCCTACCATCAACCGTACCCAAGAGATTAGGCAAAGAATTACACCTATGCAAAATAACCAAAAGCGAAAACTCGCTGAACGAGAAACCATCACCCCCATCTACTGCAATTTCATCAATGCTCAAGACTGCTACCACAAACATCTAGCAGATCGCATCAACTACCATCGTCAGTTGGAATACAAGCAGGAAGCTAGCAGAGACTACCTCGCCACGCCTGTTAATGAAAATGAATATCGTGGAAATCAACCTCTATGTCAGAAATGCGAGATGCATCACACAGGAATTTGCATTGTTAAATGCAGGAAGTGCTGGAAAACAGGCCACAAAACACCGAACTGCAAGGCCTTGTTCGGAAAAGAGCGACCATCAACTGTAGTATGCCACGGATGTGGTGGGAAAGGGCATTACAAGAGCCAATGTCCAAACTACAATGTCAATTGGAAAGCCAAGACTTTCACGAGAGAATGAAAGCTCTTTAAAGACCTCAACAGTGTCAAGGAATGACAACTAGATTTAAGCAGATGAATAAAATTCCTGTTGTAAATAAATAAACTCTAGTTTAAAACTTCCTAAGTTGTTTTTCTTTCTTGTACTTTACCTTAGGTACGATGGATGTAACCTAAGTGTAACAACTATCTTTCTACCGTATGAATCTCTACTTTGTAATATTTCCAAAATAATCATAATCTACGTCTATTTCAGTTCCTATTCCATTTGCCTGGTTCAAAATCGTTACGTAGCAATACGTTGATACCACCTTAGAAATATAGATAACATCATTTCTGACCAAATAATAGATTATTACTTTGTAAGAATTCTCACCCAAAATTTAAGTTCATACCAAGAATATCCTAGATTCACCCTAGAAATTCCCGACTCATCACCATAGTATGAACGAAAATTTTCTACTTACTTTTGAAAAGTAATTACATTGTCATTTTATAAAAACAACACGTTGAACGCCATCTAAAACAATTTAAAGAAATATAAATATCACTGTGACTGAGCCAAGCATCACATCATTTGGTCCTCAATTATACATAGCCTGATCAACTATGTCTAATTCAGGAAGAATCATGTTATAAATGGAACAGTTATAATTACATATTTTCTAATAACAATCTTCATTCAAAAGCAAAACTTTGGAGATGAAATAAACTGTTCATAAAACATCTCTTTTGACCAACCACAATAGATATCTACCACATATTATCCATCACCTTTATGATAGGGAACCAACAGCAGTACAAATATTAAAACCCTAGAAATTTTCAAAGACTTATGGAAAATGCAAATAGCATAAATTTTATTAACCACGAAAATTCATACATAATGATATAATTAACATCGGAAATGCTAATAGTACAATAAATACAATAAAAGGCATGGAATCTTCAATAGATTGTCCAGCCATAGCAGCAAAGACTACCATCAACCCAGCCATAGCAAGAGCCACCACAGGATGGATCCTCTTAATGGTTCTGTATCATAAATACAAGCAAAATAATTAAAAACCATAACGAGACTAGTTCACAAACATAAAGACAAATAAGTTTTATTTCATATTTATTGAGGATTACATAGAAACATAACAAAGATACATTTTAAGACAACCCTAGCTCGAGAACATTACCCCCAAAACTTATCCACAACAAAAGCTACGATCGTGAGGGGCACGATAAACCATAAAGGAGCAACCAAGATTCCGAAGTCTTCCTCCGGAGCATAAGCCGAATAAACGGCGACAGCAACGATGTACGCAATCGCTATCATGGTGATGAGATGCGGCATGTTTTGAGATGTGAAATGAGAGGAAAATGGTTGGTGTAAGAATGGAAATTAAAATGGGATATTTATAGGCTAAAATATAGCCGTTATATTACTATTCACGGCCGTTTGAATTTACTATTCATGACCGTTAATACACTGTTCACTAGCCGTTAAATTTTCACTATTCCTGACCATTATTTTCAATATTCACAGCCCATAGATTCATTAAATGAATTTATCTCGTCTAGTACAAATAAATCTAACTAGATTTCGTTTCCTTGATTTTCGGATGAAAATCTCTCAACAACCCTCTGTTCATAATACCTTACCCTAGTAATCCCTTTAAACTTGAATTTCGGGACGAAATTCAGAGTGACAGGTAGGTACTGTGACGAACTGCAAAAATCCCTATAATTAACAACGTTTAATTATATATTAATCTCTGTCATTATCTTTAATCACCATTTTTACGAGGAAATTTGAAATTTTCTTATTATCTTATTTGGTTGTGATTACGATATTATATAATTCACCAAATGACGGAATGAGTTCTCGACGCGTAACATCTTGAATGTTCCCCTTATCTTTATATGTTATTTCCATGTTTCAATGGAAATATTTGCTAGGAAGAGCAATAGTACTTAATGTTCATCCTTACCTTGATATTGCCTAAGTACCCCCTTATTGTCAGAAAGTCCCTTAATCATGAGCCATTAATCACTGGTAGTGAAAGCGAATATAGTGAACAACTTCGAAACCTGTTAGAGGCTGACCACCTATCCCACTAATTACTTGACGGAATGCCTCTGTGGCTAGTCGTATTAGTCGTGATACACTATATTTGAGTACAAATAGGAAATGACAATCACCTTTTACCTGAGGGCAATTATCTTCCGTCATTGATTTGATATTGATCACCCGCCGTTTTACGGTACTGTTAAAGTTTGCGTCTCATGAGGCTTGGGGCAATATCCATAAGACAATATATGTTTTCAACATATATCTAGATACAACTGTATAGGTATTTTATCTCACCACAATCTTAGATCTAAGGCATAACATCATTAATTCCATCTCGTGTTATGGATTATGATCTATTACTTGAACTTGACTGTATACATATATGATTTTATTTGTGATTATATACAACATCACTCATTACTTGTTTCATCACTGTTAGTATTTATTACAATCATTACTTCGTTATTGAAATTATTGAAATGAACTGTTTATCAGTACTTGGAACTCATTTTGGATAATCATATTATCTCTGAAATTATTAAAACTGATTGTTTAATCATACCTGAATTTATCTCAAATATTACTATATACTTCTGAATTCAATAAACTAAATGATTTTCCATTAAACTCTATGAACTCACCAACCTTTGTGTTGACACTTTTAATCATGTGTATCTCAGGTAATTAACGGAGCAGGACAAGGCACGGAGCGGGCATTTATTACTCTGATAAATTAAAATGGTGTAAAAATCAAATATGTCATTCTTTCAAGCCTTTATATCTTTTATGGGATTTTTAAATCAAATGTTTCATCTTTGTATCAAAAATATTTACTTGAATGACAAATAACTTTCAAAACGCCTCTTACGAGCCGTTTTCTGTGATTTTGACTTCGATCCTCCCCATAACACCCTAATTACTTTTCCGCTGCTATATCTCAAATTAGGGGGTGTTATATTAAGTTCCATAACTGGCCTAATAAGCTCTGCATAAGCTGAGCTTATTCTGACCATCATTATTGGCATATTAGTGTTCCATCTAGTGTATTTAGTGTGTGTTCAGAAGTTGGATTTGTTTCATCAAGGTTTGAAGGATTTAAGTGCAAAAACCCATTTCTGCTGTAGCAGAACACTGTGTGCAGACCTGCACAATACTTGCTTATCTCAGCTTTTTGGTTTGGACTGCAACTGCTTATTCCCTTGTCCTATTTGCATGAAATTTGGTTTACAAATAGCTAGTAGTATAGGATTTTATAATATGATTTGGGATTTCACTTTGTAGCTTATTTCATAGCATAAATTGAGTCTGCAAATAAGCCCACTAGGCCTGTGTAGACCTGCACAGTTTTATGTTCCCAATCCCATCTGATCTAGGCCTCAATTAAGCAGCAATTGATTGATAGATTTTGGGCATTTTTAGTTTGATAGTAGTTCTTGATATAAGCTTTTAGAATCTGGTCTTGGTTTCCCCAAATTGGCTTTTTCCTAGCTTCTAGAGTGGCTGAAGGTTGGCTGATCAGTCATTGGTTCCTGTCATATGGTGTCAACTGTGCATCTGCTTATAAGCTTATCCAAAGTGCTAATTTGGTCTTTTTAAGTTGTTTTAAGCTTAAATAAGTAATTTGAACGGTATTTGAACCTTTGGCAATTTTTGGTGCTTTTCAGCTTATTTTAGAGCTTATTTGAAACTGCTTATTTGCCCAAACAGCTTATTAGGGTTTAGTTTAGCTCTATTTTCATTTTTCCTAGATTCTTAGTATAATTTAAGATTTATCTGCAAATTTTCATATTTTTCCAAAATCATTTGCTATTTTTAAATCATTTAAATTCCTTATTTTAGTTTTTAATTCATAAAAAATAAAATAAAAATCAAAAAAATATATTTCTTTTTTCTAAAATTTTCTTTTAATATTTAGAATCTAGGAAAATTATTTTCATAATTTTAGGACTTATAATTTAGAATTTCACTTTTTAGATACGTTTTTAAATCGTAGCGTACGTTTTTAAATTTAGATTGCGTTTTAGATTTCGTTTGCTTAATTTGTTTGTTCTCTAAGCTTGATTTATTTATTTTAATTTGTCATTTCATATTCGTAGTGTAAAAACCAAAATATCTCACTTTTATTTACCATTCGCAACACGTTTCACGAACCCGAATCACAATTCCATTCAATCTTCGTCGGGACAACGAACTTCGGGTTTTGCATATTTCTTGTGCAATTCTCCTTGAACTAAATTGTTTGAATTAAATTTTTGGCGCCGCTGCCGGGGAAGGTTGAAGTGAGTTCGTGATTTTCGTTTATTGATTCGTGTTTTGAAGACCCTTCCTCGTGGAGTTATTGCTTTCATTTGTAAATATCTTCAAAAATATAAAAATCCCAAAAAGATTTTATTTTCCAAATTATTTTTCCTTTTTCTTTTGTGATTTTCAATGTTTCTAAAATTTAAAAATCCAAAAATATTCTTCTCATTCCTCTTATCCGTATAATTCTTTATCTCTATCCCTCTATCCGTTTAATTCTTCTTCTATATGTCTTCATCTTACCATTATGGTTGTCAATGGTGTGGAGGTCCTCATAATGGTGGGAATTGTCCCGGTTGTAGCATTATGGATTCGGGAAACGGGTTTGTCTATGACCAAAATCCCTATTTCTATAATGAAACACCCGACTTTTTCAACCAGCCCCCACAACATCAGATGGAGACATACTTGTGTGAATTTTGTGGGGGTTGTCCTCATCCGGAATTTGATTTTCGAACGGGTGACATGCTTGTCTATAAGCAGAACCCTTATAACAATCAGACATCATCCGGATTTGACACATCTTCATATTATACACCTAGTTCACCACAACAATATCACTGTTGTGAGTATTGTGGAGGTCCCCATTATGGTTCTGATTGTCAAACCGAGAACATGCACTATGAGCAAATTCCTTATAACAATCATGACTCATCCGGTTTTGACCAACCTTCACAATACACAACCCCTCAGCACCTTCTACTTCAAAGTATTACTAAACAGATGATTGCTCAAAATGAAGTCAACATGTACATTCAAACTGAAATAAACAATCTTAAGGAGTTGATTCGAAGAAAACAAAATCCTCCCATTGACTTGTCATATTTTGAGGAGAGTGATGAGGAGGATGAAGAGAATTCAGAGATCAATCCGCTTATTGAAGACCCTTCAGATACCTTTTTAATGGGGGACAAGGAAGTCGAAATCAATCCTCTTAAGGATGTTGATGACCTTGTTCCAATCCCAAGGGTATCCGAGGAACCCTTCGATCTTTCTGATTCTACTTCACAAACTTTCAGTATGACTATCACTAATCCTTTGTTTGATTTTGATTATGAATTTACTCTAATTTCAGACAATCAAATGTTTGATATTCATAACAAGGAGAGTGATGAGTCAGATACGGAGACAATAATGGACGAGGTGCAAACTTCTAGCATACAAAGTACAGCACATGTCCCACCTCCGTATATCCTTCCAGAGCCCAAGCTCGATGACGTACTTCATAAGGATCATATCATATCTCCACCGGAGTATGATTTCTATGATTTTGAGGAAGATCATTGTAACATCCCGCCTACTCAGACCACAATATTGTCCGCTTTGCCCGCAGGCTCACGGCTTTGTTTTTGTGGCCTCATTTGAAGACTTCCCGGCAGGTCACCCAAGCCAGTACTACTCTCACATGAGCACGCTTAACTGCCAGTTCCTAAGAACTCCACCCGCAGTAGACCACAAAACGCGTTGTGCCATTGTAAGGCGAATATTATCTTATGAACCCAGCATCTCTCCAGGCCACAGCCGATGTGGGATTTGCCTAGGGTGTTACAATCACCCCCCCCCCCAGGGACTCATCGTCCTCGATGAGGTTTGCCCCACCATCCCGAACGGCTTTGGAGTGGCTTTGATACCACTTGTAACATCCCGCCTACTCAGACCACAATATTGTCCGCTTTGCCCGCAGGCTCACGGCTTTGTTTTTGTGGCCTCATTTGAAGACTTCCCGGCAGGTCACCCAAGCCAGTACTACTCTCACATGAGCACGCTTAACTGCCAGTTCCTAAGAACTCCACCCGCAGTAGACCACAAAACGCGTTGTGCCATTGTAAGGCGAATATTATCTTATGAACCCAGCATCTCTCCAGGCCACAGCCGATGTGGGATTTGCCTAGGGTGTTACAATCATGACCCGGGGGGTAGATGTACTCTATCCTAAGAGTTTGATTATCGATGATATCATCCCAACCCTCCCGCCCGAGGTTTTTATTGCTGATGACCATAAAAGCTTCAAAGATAACATACAAAATGATGAAAACGGTGAAGAATGGATTCCCATTCTGATAATGATCTTTCTCCCCTTCTTCACCTATACGGTGATTTCTCCTCTCATTCACTCCTTCGGGAGTGAAGACACCATCTTTGACCCCGGCATATCTTCTTTTTAAAGCCGCGGGTATCTAATCGGAGTGGAACTTTCGTATGCTTCAATGTTTATCCAAACCTCTTGAACGAAAGTCCGATGGAGATTTTCTTTTCCACATGCTCCCCCAAGGACAAATAAATTCGGGGCGAGTCTAAGCTATACGACTCGTTAAAAAACAAGCGCTTCATGGGAGGCACCCCATGCTTATCCTTCTATCTTCTTATAAGTGACGTGAGGAGGGCTGCCTTTTTCATTTCTTGTGTTTCGTGGTTTTCTGTAATATGTCCAGGATTTTCCCGAATAATGAAGACTCTCGTGCTCGTGGTTTACTTCTCTACACTCGAGTTTCATCATTCGTTGCTCATCCGATATCCTTAATCTTATCGTTTAACATTAATCTTTGGCATAATTCATAAACGGCCTTAGATTTATGTAGGAGAACCCTTACCTTTAAGACATCGAGGACAATATCTCGTTTTAGTCTGGGGGGGGGGGGGGTAATCTTTCGATTTGATTTATGCCTTGCCTTTTTTGTCGTTTACTCATGCAACCTCGTTTTTTCTCCAAAATTGAAAAAAATTTTGAAAAAATTTAAAAATTTTTGTGCAAAAATATAATAAATTTTGACATTTTGTTGACTTTCCGCTGGTGAGAGTAGGAATAAAATTCTGACTTGATCGGGCGTGTTGAGCCCTAGCTTGTCTCCTTAACCATTCGGCTAAGCATTCGTGGATCTTATTATTTAAGATTTTAAATTTGCGAAGAACGAGAAATGATAGAGTTATTTATAAGTTAGATTGCCAAGCGTGGAGTAGTTGGTTCTCTTTAGAGCTCATCGAAGTTACTTGTGGCCTTTTGCTCCCACAAAATTGTTTCACTATATATAACTGAAAGAATAATTAAAGATGTTAGGTTTTGCCGATGATTAGTTCTTGGTCTTCTTAAAAGAATCCTTGCTTTAAAAATTGGGTACACATCAAGGTTACTTAATAAATACGTTTAAAAATAATAAGTTAAGTGCTCTAAGCTACGGATTCGAGATCGGGCCTTGGATCCTTATTTCCGGAAGGCGTTTAGGTCTTGGCTACCCTCTTGCACCGGCCCTTGGACCTCTAGTTCAGGAATGTGTGAGGTCTTGGTCTAACCACCTTGGATCCTCATTTCAGGAATGTCTAGAGTCTTGGAATACTCCGTTGTAACGGCCCTTGGATCCTTTATGCCGGAAGGTGTAAGGTCTTGGAGCTAAACCGTGAAGCTCCGTCGTTTAGGGTACGCAAGTGAAAAGTTAGTGATATATATAAAAAAAAAATGCAAAAGTCAAAAATATAAATAAAAACCTTGATGTGGACCTCATTTTCTAAGCAACGGTTCTCGAGAGAAGATTGAAAACTACTTAGCGTCTTAATTTAGTATCTTTATCAGACTAAAAATTATCGAAACGAGAAAATATGAAGCAATTCATTTCTCACCAAAAATAAAATAAATAGAGGCGAATTAGGAAAATGGGAGCAAGAGGTAATTACACAAGTAACTTCCATGGGTAGTGTTGGCATCTAACTTGTAAATAGACAATGATTTCGTTTTTAAGCTTAGTTTGGGGACTCGTGAAAAATCAGGAACGACGAATTTTATCCGTATGGTCACTTCTTTATGAGCCGTGTTTCCTACTCGTTGACCCTAAAAGTTATTGATAGATAATGATTGTCAACAAAATCGTCACGTGGAAAATAAGAAAATACAAAAATAGAATAAAAAGAAAAATCGGGGAGTTTTTAGAACTTAAAGATTTCTTAATCTCTTTTGAAAATTTTGCTACTTCTCAAAGTTAGTAAAAAGAGATTGGAAATTTTTGGTTTTGAAAACGTGTTTTTATAACATTGTGTGAGGACACTGCAATATCTTAGTCTGGGGGAATTTTGGTATGTGCTTAATCACATACTTTTATTTAACCAAAACCGGACCCAAATAGACAAAAAACTAACCAATTATGCCAAATATCTCGTGTTTTTGTGTTTATGATTGTGCAGGGATGGATATTGTAAAAATGGACAAATATCGAGATAAAAAGACAAACCGAGCACGAGATTTGGAAGAGGATTAAAGAGCCGAGGCTGGGGAAGAATTTATCAAATTGGATCATATTTGAGCTCAAGTTGTCAAGAGAGGCCTTCAAAAGTATTTTGAAAAAATGACAAAAGTGGTCCTTGGATTTTATCAATTGGCAAAATTAGTCCTTATGCTAAAAATCCTAAAATCCTAAAATTCTAAATCTTATTCTAACCCAACAAAAGAAATAACCCACCACCCAGCCCATCCCTTTTTAATATTACAACCCGGATCCTACATCCCCAACCCGTTTCCCTTATAACAACCCGGAGTCAACCAAACATTAATACCGGTCAAACCTCCCAACCCGCCAATTTAACCAGTTACTATTCCCCTTTCTTCTTCACTTTTACCCCTGCTCGCCACCAAATTAACCCTCACTTAAAGCGCTTCTAGAAGCTGACGCACGTGTCAGAGGGTTCTGACACCAAGGGAATGCCAGCGTGGCAGTTTAGAGAAGCTTGATTGGCCAAAACACCTCACATGATGATCCAAGGGTTATGATCGATTTTGATGATGAATTAAAGATTGGATGATGAAGATTAGAGTTCTAGATCCTTCCTCAGCAGCTATAAATAGCTCTCCTCAGTCACAGCTTAAAAACGTTAGATAGTTAGTTAATTTGGGGTTAGGAGTAGGGTAAATTTAGATTAAGTATAGCTTATTTCAGCTTATTGTTCAGCTTATTGTAATTTTCATTTCCAGCTCTCAAAGTGTACTCAGTGTCAAGTTTTCAATGTAAGTCAACTTTTGGTCAAACTGCTTATTGATTTATGTTAAGTGCTTATTCTTATATTCTCTGCTATTTAGAACTTGTTTTTGAAATTTGATAATAATTTGTCTAATGTTCTTCAATAATTTGTGATTTTCCTTTAAATTAGTCTAAAGTCAAACAATAGTCAACATTGCTTATTGCTTTATTCCAGTGCTTAATTAAATTTGTTCAGTACTTTTTAAGTTCCAACATGGTTTGATTTTCATCTGTTTTCAGTACACTTAGTTTAATTTGGTCAGCTTAGTTTAAATATCAGTTGAATTTTCTCAACAGCCCTATAATAAGGGGTGTTTGGTTCAAGTTTATAATGGATCAAAATCAGTTGTCACTGTTCATTTACCAACTGCTGGTATTTGATTGAGCTTATTATAGGATAGATAAGCTGTTTGTGTTAGGAGTTTAGTTGATTTGAGGCTTTTCAAGGTTTTGAGTTGATTAAGTGAAGTTTAAGTTCCATAACTGCCCTAATAAGCTCTGCATAAGCTGAGCTTATTCTGACCATCATTATTGGCATATTAGTGTTCCATCTAGTGTATTTAGTGTGTGTTCAGAAGTTGGATTTGTTTCATCAAGGTTTGAAGGATTTAAGTTAAAAAACCCATTTCTGCTGCAGCAGAACACTGTGTGCAGACCTGCACAATACTTGCTTATCTCAGCTTTTTGGTTTGGACTGCAACTGCTTATTCCCTTGTCCTATTTGCATGAAATTTGGTTTACAAATAGCTAGTAGTATAGGCTTTTATAATCTGATTTGGGATTTCACTTTGTAGCTTATTTCATAGCTTAAATTGAGTCTGCAAATAAGCCCACTAGGCCTGTGCAGACCTGCACAGTTTTATATTCCCAATCCCATCTGATCTAGGCCTCAATTAAGCAGCAATTGATTGATAGATTTTGGGCATTTTTAGTTTGATTGTAGTTCTTGATATAAGCTTTTAGAATCTGGTCTTGGTTTCCCCAAATTGGCTTTTTCCTAGCTTCTAGAGTGGCTGAAGGTTGGCTGATCAGTCATTGGTTCCTGTCATATGGTGTCAACTGTGCATTTGCTTATTAGCTTATCCAAAGTGCTAATTTGGTCTTTTTAAGTTGTTTTAAGCTTAAATAAGTACTTTGAACTGTATTTGAACCTTTGGCAATTTTTGGTGCTTTTCAGCTTATTTTAGAGCTTATTTGAAACTGCTTATTTGCCCAAACAGCTTATTAGGGTTTAGTTTAGCTCTATTTTCATTTTTGCTAGATTTTTAGTATAATTTAAGATTTATCTGCAAATTTTCATATTTTTCCAAAATCATTTGCTATTTTTAAATCATTTAAATTCCTTATTTTAGTTTTTAATTCATAAAAAATAAAATAAATATCAAAAAAATATATTTCTTTTTTCTAAAATTTTCTTTTAATATTTAGAATCTAGGAAAATTATTTTCATAATTTTAGGACTTATAATTTAGAATTTCACTTTTTAGATACGTTTTTAAATCGTAGCGTACATTTTTAAATTTAGATTGCGTTTTTGATTTCGTTTGCTTAGTTTGTTTGTTCTCTTAGCTTGATTTATTGTTTTTATTTGTCATTTCATATTCGTAGTGTAAAAACCAAAATATCTCACTTTTATTTACCATTCGCAACACGTTTCACGAACCCGAATCACAATTCCATTCAATCTTCGTCGGGACAACGAACTTCGGGTTTTGCATATTTCTTGTGCAATTCTCCTTGAACTAAATTGTTTAAATCAGCTGCTATTACTATAGCAATCCATACTAAGAATAAACTTGGTTTTATTAATGGTAAAATTAAAAGACCTGATGAAACTGGTTTTATGCAAGAACAATGGGACAAGTGCAATTCTGTGGTTCTTTCTTGGATTCTTGGATGTGTTTCACAAGAAGTGTTTATGGGACAAATTTTCTCTAAAAATGCTAAGGATGTGTGGGATGAATTAAAAGAAACATATGATAAACAAGATGGTTAAATAATCTTTAATATGCATTATAAAATACACTCATTCACACAATCTGGAATTACTCTCTCTGAATACTATCACAAGTTTAATGCTCTGTGAAGGCAATATGATTCACTTTTCAGTTTGCCAGAGTGTACTTGTGATGGTTCAACAAAACTTAAAGAGCATAACAAACTTATTAAACTGATGCAATTTCTCATGGGTTTGGATGAGATTTATGCTCCTATCAGGAGTATAATCTTTACCACTGATCCTATCCCTGATGTGAAAGGGCATTTGCCACCTTGTCCAGGGATGAGTCTCACAGAAGTACTTCTACTCACAGTACTTCCAAATCTGATAACACTGCATTTGTTTCTAAGGCTAATCCTAGAAACTCTAGTTGGTCTGCTAACAAAAACACATTCACTAATAACAATAATGAGCCTAGAAGGTTGAATAGGCCTAATTTGGTCTGCACACACTGTAAAATGAATGGTCATACTTCTGATATGTGTTTTGAAATGGTTGGTTATCCTGCTGGTTTTCAAAAGAAAAATAGTTATAATTAAAACAATGCTAGTAGCAATAATGTTTCAGGGCATAAGGATAGGCCTGCTAGTTCATCTAATTCTTTTACAGATGAGCAGTATCAAAGGCTTATGGCCTTGATCAGTGAAAAGTCTGGTAGCAACAGTATTCCTGCAAATGTTGCAGGTATAAATTGTGTTATTAGTTTCGGTCACTCTAAGTTTTTTAATCATAATACCAACACAAGCACATATCATATCTATATTGGTTGGATTATTGACTCTGGTGCCAGTCAACATATGACTTACACAATCTTGAATATGTTTAATATAGTTGATGTTTCAAAACTTAATATGACTGTGGGTCATCCTAATGGTACTAAGGCACAAGTCACACATATTGGAAGTTTGAAATTGACTGACAAGTTGGTTATTCATGATATCCTGGTTGTACCTGGATATCAATTCAGCTTGTTGTCAGTTCACAAGCTGAATAAAGATAACAAATGCAGAGTCATATTTGATGAAGATGTTTGTATTCTTCAGGATTTTGTTCTAAGGACCTAGATGGGGACTCTTAATCAAAGTAATGGACTGTATTTTCTTAATACATGTAAAAAATTAACTAATCTTAATATACAAGTTTGTTGTTTATCTAAGTGCATATTGCATAACAGACTTGGTCATCCCTCTGACCAAGTTCTAAACATTCTTAAACACAACTTAAAATTGAGAATGAATCTAAAAATGATCCTTGTGATGTGTGTCACAAGGCTAAACAAACAAGGATCCTTTTCCTCTTAGTGAACATCAAACCAATGAAGTTGGACAGATTGTTCACCTAGATGTTTGGGGTCCTTACAAGGTCCAAAGTAAAGAAGGGTATAAGTACTTTCTGACTGTTGTTGATGATTTTTCAAGAGCTGTTTGGGTGTTCTTATTAAGGGGGAAAAATGAGGTGTTTTCACAAGTTGTAACTGTTTTTAATCTGATTAAAAATCAATTTGATAAAACTGTAAAGATTTTAAGAAGTGACAATGGGACTGAGTTTGTGAATCAAAATATGGATAAATTTTGTAAAGATAATGGTATTCATCAACAGACTTCATGTTCTTATACCCCACAGCAAAATGGTTTAGCAGAAAGAAAACATAGACACTTGTTAAATGTAGCTAGAGCCCTCATGTTTCAGGGGGGGGGATACCTTTGAACATGTGGTCTGAATGTAGTATAAGTTTATAACTGCTGTTTACTTAATTAACAGGACACCTAGTTCAGTGCTGTCTAGAAAGTCACCATATGAAATGATCTATAAATGTGAACCTAATCTCTCTCTCTTAAAAGTGTTTGGGTGTTTATGTTTTTCAACTGTTTTAAATAATTCTGATAAACTTTCTTCTAGGTCAGAAAAATGTGTTTTTATTGGATATTCTTTTAACAAAAAAGGATACAAGTTGTTTAGTCTTGAAACAAAAAAGGTTTTTTATTCAAGAGATGTGAAGTTTTATGAGACTGTGTTTCCTTTTAAACATAGTTCTGAAAATAATGATTTTGAGTTTGAATTTCAAAATGTGAACAATCAAAACTTTTTTAATTCTGACCTAGGGACATCAGATGATCCCTATGATGATAAGAGAGAGAAAGAAACTGTTAAGATTCCTGAAAAAAGTGAAGGCATAGACCAATCTTCACTTGGAGGCTCATCTGATGACATCATTGAGGATGAGGTGGTGCATCCTGATGTCAACAGTGAAGGTTTGGAGAATGCAACACTTGAGGATAATGATAAAATGTCTGCGGGTGATGATGATTATTATCAAGATTTTAATGATATGTTTCATGAAACTATTGTAACACCTGTGGTGACACCAGACAGACAAGCAAATATGAAAACTTATGTTAGAAAGTCTAGTAGAAAAACTAATGTACCTACTAAACTGAGTGACTTTATGTTAGATGGAAAGGTTAAATATGGCATTGATAAGTCTGTTAACTGTAGTAAACTAAGTAAAGAAAATTATGTGTTTTCTACTAGCCTTAACAAAATCATTGAACCTAAAACATATAATGAGGCTATTAAAGATAACTGATGGGTTGATGCTATAAATCTTGAAATGGAAGCTCTTAATAGAAATAATACATGGTTTATTGTTGAACATCGTGCTGGTAGAAAAGCCATAGGATGTAAGTGGGCGTGGAAAATTAAATATAAGTCTGATGGCAGTATAGAAAGGTTTAAAGCCAGACTAGTTGCCAAAGGCTTCAATCAAAAGGAAGGTATTGACTATGAGGAAACATTTTCTCCTATGATTAAAATTGTTACTGTTAGATGCATTATTAGTCTTGCTGTGCAAAATGGTTGGCCATTATTCCAACTTGACATTAATAATGCTTTCTTATATGGTGAACTTGAGGAAGATGTTTATATGAAATTACCTCAAGGGTATTTTGATGAAAATGATAACAGAGTTTGCAAGTTAAATAAGTCACTATATGGATTAAAACAAGCACCCAGAAAATGGAATGAAAAATTGACTTGTGTTTTAAAAGAAATGGATTTTGTCAAAGTAAAAGTGATTTTTCATTGTTTACCAAGTCTGAGAATGATGTTTTTTTGGTTTTACTGGTGTATGTGGATGATATTGTTATAACTGGTAACAATGTTGCTGAAATTGAAAAGTTCAAACAGTTCTTAAGAACTAAATTTCTTATTAAATATTTGGGTAAACTTAAGTATTTTCTGGGTATTGAGATTTTAAGTGATGATATTGGGTTGTGTTTAACTCAAAGGAAGCATTGTTTGGAGTTACTTAATGAGTTTGGTATTTTAGCATGTAAACCAAGTAAAACTCCTATTGAATCAGTTAATGTATCTGATAAGAATAAACAAAAAGGTGTTGTTAAAGATGAACCTTTACTTGGTATTAATAACTATCAAAAGCTAGTTGGAATGCTCATTTATTTGACATTGACTAGGCCTGACTTGTCTTATGCAGTTCACTGCTTAAGTCAAGTAATGCATAGTCCAATGCAGTCACATTTAAAACTAGCTTTTAGAGTTTTAAGATACCTTAAAGAATCTCCAGGCAAAGGGATTTATTTTAGTAAAAGTAACAGTTGTGGTATGAAAGTTTTTGTTGATTCATATTGGGCAAAATGCAAGGTTACTAGAAAATCTATAACTGGCTTTGCTGTGTATCTGGAAAACAATCTAGTTTCCTGGAAAAGTAAGAAACAGACTGTTTTGGCAAGGTCTTCTGCTGAAGCAGAATTCAGGGCTATGTGTAATGTAACTTGTGAAATCATGTGGATTTTAAAGATCTGCAAGGATCTAAAAGTGCAGGTTGATACACCTGTTGAGATGTTTTGTGATAACAGCAGTGCAATGCAGATTGCTGCAAATCCTATATTGCATGAGAGGTCTAAACATTTTGAGATTGACTTGTTTTTTATAAGAGAAAAAATTGCTGATGGTATTATAAAAACTATTAAAGTCAAGTCTGAAAACAATATTGATGATATTTTCACAAAAGGCTTAAGTGTGTTTGACCATAGAAAGTTATGTGACATGCTAAAGCTAAGGTATTTTTATAAGCCTTAGCTTAAGGGGGAATGTTGGAAGGATATAAGCTAAGGGCTTATGTTGTAAAGTTGCAATTCTTGTTTTTGTCTTAGTTTTGTTGTGCAGGTAACAAATAAAGAGAGGACAAAAGTTGAGGGACTAAATTTGCAGCTAATATAGAAGATCAAGGGTGGATTTAGCTCTAGTTCAAGTCAATGAGTCAAGGCTATAAAAGGAGTCTCACCTCCTGATTATCGATAGTTTTTTAGGGTTTACTGTGTGGTTTACTCTCACACAGTTAGTTGATAGTTGTTAGTCTTTTTTCTTTTGTAATCAAACTCTGTTATTCTTTTGTATTGTAAAACCTATGATGAATCAACCACGGGGTGGCTGGTTGGGTTGATTTACAATAAAACCATTTTAGTTTGAAACTGGTAACTTGTTTGTGATAATTTGATCATAACTTTGTACTTTTAACAGAGAGCATGCCAAGTCACTATAACATTCTAACAAACTTTCAAATTTTAAAAAAACACAAGAATCATACTAGAAATTTAGAGTAAATGTCATAAATCGTCCCTGTGGTTTACCGGTATAACAAAAATGGTCCCTAAACTTTTTTTTCCCGGATCCAGTCCCTGTGGTTTTGACTCGTAATAGGTTTGGTCCCTTGACCACTTTTTCCGTTAGTTTGACTGTTAATTCAAGGGCAATATTGTCTTTACAAATATATTATATTGAAAAATAAAAACACATATACCTGTACAATTGGTATCCACCAACACCAAAACATAAACACACACATTTGACATCTCTCTATCTGCAAATCTCATCTCCATCTTTTTCTCTTAAAAACCACCATCTCCGTCCAGATCCACAACAGCCCACCGCAACTTGGCCAATCAGAATCACCATCGAAAATCGTCACCACCACCACCATCGATCTGGGTTGTTGGTGCGGTCTATAAAAATTCATAATCTAATGTGGGTTTTGCATATCTTTTGATGCTAAAATGGTCAAAAGGGTCTTGCTTTTGCTTATGGTGGTGGCGTGGTGCTAAAATGGTAAAAAGAAAAAGTCTCACATTTTGACCAAATCAATGTTATGGTGCTAATGGTAGAAAAAAGGTAGTGCTTTCGAAGAGGCTAGTTACATCAAGAAGGTGTGGATTGATGAAAAAGATAAAGGTATGTTTGGGATGGTGGTAGGCGGTTGTGGGGGTCGACTAAAAAAGAAAGATGATGATGGTTTATATCTTGGAGTAGTTTCATGTTATCCATCATTATAGGAGATCTTTAACCAATCTTTATTATATGTAGCTTTTGGTAAGGTTATTTGTTGGAAAAAATGGGTTTTGGTTGAAAGGGGTGTTTAGATTGGTTAAGGTTATTTGTTGAAGATGATGAGTTTTGGAAGAGGATGGTCAGATCTTTATTTACTGATGATGGTTACGGATCTGAAAACACGGGTCTTAGTAGAGTGTTATTGTCTTGTTCTTTCTAATATCTTAGATGGTTAAGATTTTTTTAGTTCTTTCGTTGGGTGAGTTTGTAATTCTTGTTTTATTACTAGTAGAATATTGGTAATATATTTCTCACTTAAATGCTTTCTACCAAAAATGTGTTCTTAGCCTTAAAAATGCATGATGTTGGAGTTGATGTAAATTGTGGTTTTTAATTGATTGATTTTTAGATATTCAAGTTTCAATGTTTATGAATCTCGGTCTTGGTTGATTTTGTTTATGTGGATGAATGAAGATGAACATATTCTGGGTAAAGAGGGTATTTTTGTCAATAAACATGTATTTGATGGTCAAACTAACAGAAATTTTGGTCAAGGGACCAAACCCGTTACGGGTCAAAACCACAGGGACTGGATCCGGGAAAAAAAGTTTAGGGACCATTTTCGTTATACCCGGTAAACCACAGGGACGATTTATGACATTTACTCAAAAATTTAAGATATACTTATCATAATTAAATACAAATATGAAGATGATTGAACTTTAATGTCGAACATTATTCTGGCACATAGTTTCATTTGATCCAACAAGGAATGGTTAATACAAAACCATCCAAGGTGTGTATGTTTCTTAAATATTTTTCAGAATCATTTGCTATATTTTTATATTCTAATGAATATAATAAAATGCTATGAAATGATACTTACAAGTCTATGTCATTTAAGTTTCAGCGAACTTCCAACGAAGTTCATTCAAAAACAGCAATCGATGATTCGACAAAAGATATACCTGTCATCTATATATCCGACGATGAAGTGGTAGGAATGTTCAATATATTTTTTATACATATACGACCGTATTCGAATAAGTATTTCCAGTTTGCTTATGTTCAACATTCTACAACCTCTTCCACTCACACAGAAACGTCAAAGATTAATAAAAAATGTTCAACCTGTAAATAACATGTTAGAATTTAATAAACGTGACAAGTTCATATATTAAACACATAATCATCACACACATGCAGAAGCATATGATCAATTTAACACATAAAGAATTGACCGAATAATAAAGTAAACGTGCCTTTGATTCTAGCTAAACAAGAATCAACTTCAATAATCCTTCAATCAAGATCAGGAACCCTAATTAGGGTTTATAATTGGATTAACGAATTACCCCTTACCGTTTTGTAATTCAATCCAAGATATTAACTATAGTGAGTTAATACCACGTTCTTGTACACACGTACTAATACCAAATTAATGTAAATGCTAGTTTAATAAAATACAAAACGATTTTGGTTTTGGAAAAACAAAAGTCGAACACCTCTTGAAGGTTTCGGCCGATTGGGACACTAGGGAAAGAGAAAAACACTTTTAGGGTTTAGTATGTGTACAAAAGTTACAAAACAATGAACCCTTGTGTTTGTTTATATAGGATGACAAAACTTTTGGAACAAGTTAGGGTTTGGGCTTGGGAAACCCATTGCCGATCGGATCTTAACCCACAAATAGGTTCTAGATCTTTCTTGTTCTCTATTTTCCATCTATAGTCCTTTCCTTTTATTATTTAACGACCGTTAGTCAATTACCGTTAATTACTTAACGCTCGTTAGTCGTTTTGTGTAATTAATAATTAAATATAACTTTTTATATTAAATTATTAATAATTAATTCTTCATACATAAAGTGTGCAATCCCGTGGTCTCGAGTTCGATTCTAGACATACACATATTAAATATTGTGTAACACCCCGAAAATCGGGTCCAGCGGAAGCACACATGTCACTGGGGTGCTACTTAATTGGTATCACAACACAAGGTACAAAGAACGGTTTTACCTCAACCGTTTAGAAGAAAATTCATTATCAAAAGTATTAAATTTTACATTATTCGAAAATAGTGCGGAAATAAGCCCATGAAATAAATAAAGCGGTCCCAAATGTAAATATCAGAGTCGTCTATGACCATGCCCCTTGCCAAGCGCCTCCAGAGATAAGCTATAGCCTTAAACCTGAAAATACATGCTAAAAGGGTCAGCTTACGCTGGTGAGTTCACAGGTTTTAGTTTAAAGCAGTATAGTTGAACCAAAAGGTTTTCGAGTTCAAATCATCGTTCACAAACAAGTCAAGTCCAACGTAGGCTAACACTGCCTAAGTCATAGTTCTAGAACCAAATCATCGAATAATAACACAGTCAAACATCTCGAACCAATATCAATCATACAAGTACTACACTCATATGTGTCATGCAAGTTTAACTGTTACGCTGGCTAAGTCACAAAAGTCAAAACACATAACAGCTTCCTATAGGTGCACACTATAGTAGTTTATAGGCACAAGAGCCCACTGGTTTTAGGCACAAAGAGCCCTTGCGTGTAGTAGTCCTGCACTAATGCAACTCATAATAATGACTCCGCACAAAAGCAGACATGGAATAATAACCTTAGCCAGCTCGCATAACAGTATCATAACAGTTTCAGGCCACATCAAATAACAGGTAAGCACATAACGCATTCAAATAGCCAGATCAGATATATCAGCCAAACAGTACGTTGGAGCAAACAAATCGCGTTTAAAATAAAAACAAGTATTGAGTTTAAGTAGAAATGAGCATGTATTCTCCCCAAAAATCGTCACCTTAGCCACAGCAATGCAAGATCACAACTGACACGACTGGCATCGAGAAGCAAGACACAATAGTCTCGAGACATACGGCCCAAAGGTTCCAAGATATACAGGCACAACGGTACACGGAGGTATAAGCACAGCGGTACACAACGGTCTAGGATCGGCACAACCTAATACGTATACGTCATCTCAAAATACGTCTCGCAAAATAATAAAGTCTATAAAAGACAATGTGTAATAGTTTTCGTGGATTACTCAGTTTTCAAAACTCATCAAAAGTTTAGTATCAACGTTTCGTGTGGTGTGTTAAGAAAACATAGACTCGACATACAACTCACGCCAAAGAGAAAAGACATCGACATAGTCGAAAGAATACCGACGAGAACTAACCAAGAAGACAACCCTAGAGGTTAACAACAAATAAACACCTCAAATAAAATAAATTAGTTTGTACGTTTCGGTATTTACCCCGATTTCCCAAATAATTTGTATAAAACATTTACGTTTTATAAATAGAAATAAGTTTAACTAATAAAATCAGTTTTCTCAAGTCGTTAAGACTTTAATAGAAATCAATTTCCTCAAAACAGTTTAATGGAATTTAATAAAAAGTATCCGTTGGTTATTAGACATTATTTCCTTATTGTGTATCCGTTACGAATCAAATATATTAAAGTCGTCGTGAGTCTAATATATTGTATTCGTCTCCAGTCCAATAAATCCAATAATGTTCAATATCCAATAACATTAAATGTTCAAATTCAAGTATTTATTCCGTTATGCATACGTATTATCCAATTTCAAATCACAATTCCAAGTTACCCAAAACCTACCAAGTAACAAATCAACCAAGTCCATATAGGAAAAACCGAGGTTCTTTCGAGACCACGGGGTATCGGCTTAACCTCATCGCGGCCAAAACCACAATTGCAACCAATTTCATTCACATAAACAATTTCTCCCTTGTGACATAATAACCCAACTTGGTCCTACGGCTCAAACTTTATCACAACCCATACAATCTATTCGGACCAAGACTTACCATGCCGAGATCATACGGTCTCGGCTTAAATCTATACGTCGACTCAACCTAACAGACCAACCCATGGTTTCAGTTTCCAAAATAAACAAATCCAACTCCCAATATAATCAAACCGAGCCACAAATATTATATACCTTTCGGACCAAGATTACTCACCTCGCCGAGACCACGGGGTCTCAGCTTCGAACCATGACCAGAACCAAACAACCAAAATAGACCAAGAACAGGTCACGACTCCAGCTTAATTTTACGTTACGACACAACAACTATAATCAAGAACATAACAACACTTTTCATGCCGACAACAATAGACCCAAACGGACCCTGTGTATACACGGCTCGAACTAAAAACACAACCAGAACCATACCGAGATCAAAACTATCGCCTGATACTAGGCAAATTCCAAATCTCATGCTGAGATTAAACACCAAAAGAATGAGCAACACTAGTTTCTATGGAGACCCAAAACTGGTCTTGACACAAAAACCCACTCGGGTTACTTATCAGTTTCGTGACCAAAGGGTTTCTCAACCCGAGACTAAGTTATGGCATCAAATGGGTCTCGACCCGACCCATTTTCAAACCCGAATCAAACAGACAGCATCTTAAACAATTCCTTACCACACGACACATTCCCAAAACATGTTTTAATCAGTGTTATAACCACGAAAATCCATATTAACCCGTTTTAAATTCCAAAATAAAACCGTTTATATACATCCACGAAAAACAGTAGCAAAAATGAGTATAATCGGAAGTAAAAATAACAACACGAGAGGTGGTTTCCACGATTTACCAATTCGAGGAAACAAGGAGAGCAACTGCTTTGGTGGGGGTTGTGGTGATGGAACTCGCGGATGGACCCTCAAACAATCTTCAAATTACTAAGAATAAGGTGGGAGAGGTGATTGTTTTAATGGTGGTGATGGTGGTGTAAGGTGATGGTGGCGGCTGGCCGGAGTTTGGCCGAAATAAGGGGGCGGCCGCCGGAATTTTGGGAGGGGGAAGAGAAATGCTAACCCTAAAAGGGATTATAATGGGGTATATATAGGCTAGCCAAAAGTTATAAAAACCCTAGGGACCAAACTGTCAATAACAAAAGTCTAGGGTTTGCGGTGAAATCTTTACTCCAGGGACCAATATTGTAATTTCTGTAATCTTTTAATAAATCAAGCTCGGGGCTCGTTTAGGCTAGTAAACGATCGATTTAAGACTCTAGGTTTTCGCCATCGCGCTCAGAATAATATTTTCAATAAAAATGACTATTCATACGCCTCGTTTCTCATAAATAATAAAATAATCAAATCAATTCGTCGGTTGTACCAGTACGCGTTGTGTACAATTTTCACGTTTCGCGATATAACTTCACGTTTTAGAGTCAAAAGAGTTCAGAAAAGTTCGTTTATGAAAAACAAATATAATCTCGTATGGAAATACGTCCGAAAATTTACGGGTTGTCACATATTGTCCATAAACTAACAGCTTCCACTTGGACATATCTTAATAGTGTAATGACATTGGTTAGTGTCTAGCAACACGCCAATGCCTCAAGTACAACTCGAGTAAGTTCTCCTGAAAAAACCTTTTGATGATTCATCATCATACTTATCCTTTTGTTACTAATAATACGTTAATAAAGATATGGATCTTAGTCATTCTTCAATTAACTATTGTGTTTCTCGTTGTTTCTGATTGAGCAAGATTACCAAATCTTCCGAATGTATTCCAGATAGATCTTGGGTGTGGCCACGCAAACATCTTGTCAACCCTACGAGGGGCCCAGTAGTATTAAACTTCAAAACAAATTTGAAGGAACAAATTCTTTCTTGACTACAAGCAAAACCCATGAACTTTGCAACACTTCTGAAAACAATCCTTATAGCTACCAGTAACGTATAGCGATAACTTGCTTTACAAAAATGCACTACATCCAAGACAGTTATCTGGTATCTCAAGTCTGAGGATAACTATATTCATGATTTACTTGATGACAAGATCCATAAAATAAAATCATGTAGTTGGGATAAGTCATATATTCAATTCATTGAATATCATGTGAAATTGGCATGTCAACGCATCAATATACTTTCAAATATATTCTACCAATACTCAGATTTGTCTTAATTTAATGATATTCCCATATCATTAATTGACAACGGACAATTTAGAATAATTAAATTATTCATGGATTAAACATGCAAATACAGGATACAATCTATTATTAATGAAAACAAACGCACCAAGTACTTTAATTCATTATAAATAATAATTGCTTAACATCCCTAATCCAAATACTAAATAGATCAATGCATGATAATTCTAGTTAATGAATTATGCCTCAAGTCATGTCAATCATACTTGTTGACAAGACATAAATCAACTAATTTTGATCTATCAGAATTTTGAGAATACTTATTTCAAGAATTCAATTAGTGAAGTTCTTGCATGTGTGCATTCAACTATCTTGATATTGCCACATAATATTACATAAAATGCGTGGCATCCTCAACCACCAATTTATGACAATTAAACTATCAAACCTTTTATAGTTTAAAGTATTCTAATTCTTTAATGTATAATGCAACTATGCTCTTAGTTAAGCATAACTAGTACACATGGCCATTAACAAGGATGAAATCCTACTATGACTAGTATTGAGTGTCATCTCAATTTCATTAGCATCATTGTATGCAAACAACAATATGCTCTTTAAAATTCCGTAAACTTTAATATGCATTGTGTAATGTTTGATGCCTTCCAATCTTTCAAGATTTGTCGGCTATAACAATCTTTCAAGATTTGTCGGCTATAACAATTACGCAACAATTTGCCATATGGTTCATACTTAGAATTTAGGAGCAATTCCAGGATGAGGATGTAATTCTATATCCAACCATATTCATTACACTTATTTATCTAATAACTTTCAATTAGATATCAATGTTGTCAAAACATCTTTCATCCAAGCATGATACAACAAATAACATGATGTACATGAAAAATCCTTGTGTCAAACTTGATTTCATTCATGTTATATCTTTTCAAAGATATGTTTCCATTTATACTTTCTAATAGTCTATCATGTTCTATTAGAATCAATTATTTTACCGCTTATGTTTATAACAATAATCATATATTCCAAGGTTGTATGTTTATTTTCTAAATTTTCAAGTGAAGTTTCATTCCAAACTAAGACTTAACATTTAACGTATATGGAATGTTACTTCCTATATGTTATACAACATATATGAAATAAGGAAATAAATATAACACTCCTACTAGCTTTCAGGAATACTAAGGAATTATCTTATTTTAATTATAAATCAAAACTTGGATTTAATAATTAAACAAAAGTATATCTCCTAGATGCATGCATTAATCCATTTATGAATTATTGCACTTTGTATACTTTCAAAGATGACTTGAATTCAAATACTCCTTTTGATTACTTATCGTCCTCGCACAAGTAATTACTCAAGAAAGAGTTTTGATATTCCATTGTTAATTTCATATTAATGAAACTAAGAATGACAATCATAATCTTTATACATTTAATGTGCCTAGAAAGAATATTCAATCACAGTTAATTGCTTAAGTGTGATTGATAATCTTGTCATAAGACATACATTAAATATGTTTACAAAATTTGTCCATATGATTTCTACACAAAGATTTAAACCACCTGGATTTTCATTCCTTTTGAAGAAACTCATCTTCATTCTATAGTATAACTATAGAGTTTAAGACTAACTAAGTTTTCAAAACTAATTATCTTTATGGACTGCATCTAAACATTCATAGTATGAGTAATTTGCCAAATTCAATATTTGCAATTCATCTTAATGACCAGCAGGTTTACCATAATCCTGTAACTCATAGTCCTCAACATATTATTCAAATATTTGAGATATCCTTATGGATCTATGAATGAGAATTCCATCATCTTGAGATTTAACATTAACATGTTTAATCCTCATCATGACATTTACTAGTGTATTTTTAGAAGATTATGTATATTGTAATTTTATCTTTTCAAGATAAAAACTCCCACTTACCTTTTTGCAATTTATAGACTATCTATAAATACTTAGCAAGTAGAGCAACCCCTTATTGTTCTCTTTTGGGACATTACAAATACACATTGACATTTCCTTACATTAGTTTGTTAATATCCTACTTCATAAGTTGTTTAACAAAATAAGAACTTCAATTTTAAGACTTAATGTGATTCATCACATTCCATAATAAATGGTGTCTTATTAATCTTCTAGGTTGGAGTCTTATTGAGTATATACACCCATACTCAATTTTCTAACCTTGATAACTTATTTGAAGAAAGGAAGTTATAGTTATCTTTAATCAAACAATACTAATAGAGTTTGATTCTCCTAACTGAACACACCACAAACTTGAGGTATTTCATTAGAACTGATATTGTGAGACAATCTAACAATATGTAAGATAAACTTATACTCCTTTTGGCTTACCTATTTACCAACTAAGTCAACTTAATGGTAAAATAGATTTTCCAAGCCAATTGCATGCTTTATAACACAAGAACTTTTTAAGTAAGTCACTTCATGTCCATGTCTCAACGAGAAGACATAAACTGTTATAATCCCACTATACGTTATAAATCATTGATCAACTCAATGACTTCTTGTATATTTCTTAATAAAGAACAAGTTAACGTCTTACTATATATTATAATAAGTCTTGTAACAATTAAAAGACTTCATATTTATAGCGTTACAATAAAGTATAAACATGTATAACTAAAATAATCATAAACACCATAATTTGGTTTCAATAGTAATTTCAAGTTAATTTATTACTTCAATTATTTATGACATTCCAAAAATACATAAATATTCAAATTTGAAGTAGTGTTAGAGTACTTCATTTATTTATGTCATTTCAATAATACATAAATATTTAGTTTGAAGTAGTCTCATTATCATATTGACACTTGTTCTAGTAGGTATCTAATTTAGCAACTGTAAATTATCCATGTACGGTCTCACGTAATCATGGAAATTCACCTTGTTATTGCAATCTAGTCAAGGTCTCACTTAAGCTAAATTTTAAAAACAAGTGTTTCTTGAATTAGATGTGTATTAGTTATATTTAGAACATTAATTTCTTACCTTGCGGTCAAGACAATTCTTTAAATCATATTCTTATATGTTGTATCTTGCACACAATAAGGATTTCTCCCACTTGTGCATGGGACAACATCATGTATCAGATAAAACAACACGTCACTCATTTGTTTATGTGATCAATATGATTGTGTCATAGATATTAGCATAATTAGTAGATATAGAACCACATTGTCTAGTAAGGAAACGTACATGACTATCCTTAAAAACACAAGTGTCTATAATTGGAAAGTAATTATCTCAAGACATTCTAGAGATAATTTGGGTTACTACCAAGATGACAAAGCTTGTAGCTCCCACTGAATTACAGATCATTACAATAATTCACTATTCAGTGATTACAACACAATGCTCCCACTGGATTTGACAACATTATAAGTGTTTCATAACCAGTCAAAGCAAATAGTGTGCTATTAACTTTCCTACACCTTTGAGAATACCCATTCGTAACAATTACTTATGTATTAAAAAGAGTGTATTCTATTATGTAGATGATAGACTATCCATCAATGCGATTAACTTGAAAATTGGGCATGCAATTTTTCCTTAATATGTCTACAATCCCCACAATGGTATGTAGCATCTTTAAGTGGTCAAAGCACAACAACTAGATAAATTATGCTAGTTTGCCTTTTACCAATTTTGCGGTAATTAGTCTAGCTTCTAATTTAATAACTCCGAAAATGTGCAATTTTCTTAACTATTAAAGTTTGATATGAGTTATTTCTTAGAATTTAGACAATTCTAATTTTCTTATCATTCTCATTCATGAAAAGGAATAGGATTAAGTCTCACTCTTCTCTCATAGAAAGGAGACTAGGTTTATTCTTTTAGTAAAGTGGACTCTAGCCAAAAACCCCTACGGGTGTAGATTAATTTACCAATAAAAGAATGTCCCACGTTTACAGTTTAATGTTGCATTAATACATTTAAAATAATTTACAAAATTCAATTGTAGTATTTTCGATAATGCAATCTTTTCAAGAAAATAAAATACCCAAGGAAATATTCATATAACTGATGAGTGTCTAAATACTCATCATTTTTGTCCCATCTGAACTGCCAAAACGTTTAAATATATGCAAATATGCTTCAAAATTCAGAAAATATCATTTGATTGTGTTTTTATGTGTTACAAGTGCAAAATGATTAAAAACAATCAAAAACGAGCTAAGTTTGCATAATTGGCAGTTTTAGTCCCCGAAGTTTCAAAAGTTGTCAAAAATAGTCCTTGAGTTTAAAAAATGGAAAATAAACTTTTGTGATCCTTGTACTATTGACACTTGACACTAATGGTCCCTGGAATATAGTTTTGATGTTTGGCAGGTGTGGTCCCTGGAATTTCAGATTATGCAAGTTTAGTCCCTAAACTTTAAAACCAACTTCATAATTAATCCTAAATCCATACTACCCTTATTAAATAAAACCCTACCCAGCTGTATAAACCCAATCCAAATAATAAATAACCCAAGCCCACTCACCCTTTTATTATAAACAACCCAATGCCGGTTTGACTTAAGTCAAACTGGTCTTCCCTCTTTCTCCCTCACACAAACCACCTGCAATACCACCTCTGCCATACCACCTCCTTAGCCCCATCACCTCACCCTTATCTCTTCCCCTTATCCCTGCTATATTACCCCAAGCATTAAATGCTTCCTCCCCCAGCAAGTTACCAGAACCCAAGTGGTTTTCCCACTAACTCAATTTTCCCGCCAAAAATACGTGGCACATGGAGAGTGGACCAAAAGCTAAGGTGAATGGTGGGATTTACTCTTGATGACACCTGGAACATGTGGGATGCTATAAAAGGAGCAAGAGGCTGAAGAGATCAACCAGTAGATAAAAAGTAGTTAACTAGTAGCATAATTGTTTTTCAATTCCAGTACTTATCTTTGTAATCTCAAGTTTCAAGTATCAATACAAGTTAAATTCGATCTCATTGTTCTTATATTATCAGTAATTGAACTCATTTTCAATAGTAAGTTAAATTTCATATAACCTGTTAATTCGAAGAAGCTCTAAGTTAGTTTAAACTACAATCAAAAGCCTCACACTACCTTGTTTTAAGCTTATATAAGCTGTCAATAGCTTATTATAAGCCTAAATAGTACCTAGCTACTCTAAATTCAAGTTTGAAGAAATAGTCAATGAAAGTCAAACATGGTCAAATAAGCTACTCTGGATGTTCACAAGCTCAAATTCTGGAAGCTTATGGGTTAGAGGTTCTGTGGAGAACCTATAGGTTGGTTCTTGGTTCTTGGTTTCATGTTTCATGTGTAATTCGATTGTAAGCAAAATCTCATTTTTAGCTTAATTTTATAATTCACTGTTTCTAGCTTGTTAAGTAGCTTATCATTATCAATATTAGCTTCTCAGTAGTCTATTAACTTAAGTCATTCAGTTTCATAGTTATTTACTGCCTTGTTCTTCAGTTTCACTTAAATAACTAGAAAAAGTCAAAAATAGAAGCTATAAGCTAGCTTGTTGAATTAGTTTTCTTTTCAGTCACATAGTCATTTCATAAGCTTAAATAACTTACTAGTACCACTAGATTTCGATTTAAAGCTCAACAGGATCATTTCACTTGGAAAACACCAAAACAGTCTCATAAGAGACTGTTTGGTTTAACTTTGCCAATCGAACCAAACACCCCATTACTGTAGCTTGACCATTGAACCAAGTTTGCACAAGCTTCTTACAGTCCCTAGAAGCTATTTCTACTCTTAGATCAGTCCTATAGCAAGTTTAAGCAATTTTGAACCCACTATGGGAGTAACAGTCCTTAGAGAGCTCAAACAAGCTCACACAAGCCACAAGCTTGTTTAGACCTTGCTTTTGGCATTTTTACATCTCATTTAGTCTACTTAGTCGATCCACAAAACCTTAGAACCATTGCACAAGTGTGCAACAAAATAGCACAACATCAGTAAGTAAACTGCATATAGCAGTTTTTGTTAGTTTTTGGAAACTTTAAGATTTTTTTACTCACACCCCACAAGCCTGAATAAGTTAGTTCTTTTTGATATTAAAACTCCACCAGCTCGACTATTGTTAGGTAATTTTGTTTCATTTTTAGTAATCCTCTAGCAGCCCTAAAATAGCCCTCGATCGAATTTGGCACTTTGGCCCTGGCGCAGGGCAAGTTGCAAAATCTCAAAAACCTTTACAATAGCCCACTGTCTCAAATAGGCTGTTTGAATCAGCTTATCTAGTTTAAAATAAAAATAGTGTCTTTATTAAAGTTTGTTATATTTAATATTTAAGTTAGTTTGCAAAAAGAAAAACTCAAAAAATAAAAAAGTTAGTAAAAAAGTACCTAGTGGGTTTCTAACCCACGACCTGTCGTTCACTAGACCAAAGCCTCAACCAGTGTGCTACCCCTCGTTTTTATTAACCATTTACACTTTTTAATATTTAATATATAGAACCAGTTTTAGTATTAATAAGCTTAATTAAGTTACTAGCTTATTTAGAGCTTAACCGCATAAGCTTGCTTTTCCACTATAATTTTATTAGCTTGGTAATCACTTAGAGTATTTATATATATAAAAAAAAAAAAAAAAAGTTTCGTAATTTTTTTGGATAAGTTTACTATTTTTAATCTATTTATTAGTTAAATTTAGTAATTAAATTATAAAAAAAAAATATAAAAGTCTAAAAAAAATATAAATCTTTTTTAGATAATTTTCTTTTGTCATTTTTTAAGTTATAAAAAAATATTAGAACACCTTTAGAGTTAATTTTACATATATCTCAGTGTTATACGCATTTTAATCCCGACTCGCGTTTTTAGTGTAATTTAGATTAAACGAAAAACAGAAAAATAGTGATAGCTTCTATTTAATAGATTTTATCTTGTTAAAACATAATCAAAAATATCTGATTCATCAATCACTCTAATCCAAAGCTTTTCACAGTTTTTAATTTCGCACCTCGTTGGGAAACGACCTAGGTGATCACTTGCCTGGTTTCACACTACACACGAGCATTCGTTCTGAGATTGCATATATTTATATATACGTTTTCAGACGGATCATATAACCATTGAATTTTCTTGAAAACTAGGATCCAAATTTTCATAGTTTCACTACATGAGTTGATTTGCTAGTAATGAAAGTATAAAATATGGTAATCTGTCGAACAATAATCGGCAAATAATTTTCGACTCCTAGATCATTATGGGATTTACATTCGCCAAATACAATTTGCAAAGTAAGCATGTTTCATCCCATCTCATGCCTTAAGCTTCTAGGTCTCACTCATAACTTAATTAAGTTGTCTAATTTAGAAATTGCAAATTCTCCATATATGGTTTCACGCATTAACGGAAATTTACCTTGTCATTGTAATCTAGTCAAGGTCTCACTTAAGCTAAATTACAACTTCAAGTGTATCTTATAATTAGATGGCATGAACTTAAATTTTAGGGTACTAATTTTGACGTGTCAATCAAAATATGTACGAAGAAGCATGCATACATCATCATATCATAAGTTTTCAAAACCTTTTTATTATCCAATTTTAAGCTAAGATTTAAATCAACAAAGTTTTAATTGAGGTATTGGGTTCACCAATCAAAGAATTACCTACAATTATCGCCCACTATATCCTACTACTGCATGAGTCAAAAGACCCAAGTTATTCGGATAATTACCACAAAGTGGCACGTGGAATTGAGGTCAATTCACTCTTAAGATGATTTTCTACATTAATAGCTTACTTGGTAGCTCCAATTAGACGCACAAAGGAGCGGAGAGACAAACGTCAGCACAAGTGCCAGTTAAAAACGCGTCTCTTTTGGTTCGACAATTTAATGTCAATCCTCCTTAAACCCCTCTTATAGTTTGTCAAAACTGGGTGAGTCGTTCACACTGTTGGTACAAAACTCATCACTCAATTAAAAGTTTATGACTTTAAGTCTTAAAAACATGTTATAAATTATAACATTGCTAGTCTCGCTTGGGAGCAAATTACCGTGCGAAGCGAACCACTATCGGCACATAAGACTTTGCAAGATTCATAATTTATCACATCAAGTTTCACAATTATTTAGTCAATTAATTTTCTATTCAAAAATCACCCTTTTTTGCTTACAACATGTCATACAATTTAAACAAAAAACAAGTAATAATAAAAATGAACAACTAAATAACACACATAACTTAACAATTAAATTATGTAAACAAATACCCACATGCAAACTTGTTTGATAAAACCTATAAATAATCTTCCATGTTTCATTATGCATATATTTAACTAAGCCTATCACTTATAATGGTAAGTGAGCCACATGCATCGACGTATCAATTGCGTTAGTTTTAGCAAATATATACCAAATTGCACATAATAGATTCATTAATATAATTAATTGAGGTCTTCCCCAATTTTAGATCTATCATAATTACATGTGTAAATCAACTTAACACTTAATCAAACCTAATCCATGACAAACATGCAGGTTTCATCATGGATTAATACAAGTCACAAGATACGTAACTTTAAACACATAAGCATGTTACAATTTTAGGGTTTCAAAACAACAAAACTAATTTTTATATAATTAGGGCATGGGGGGCGCCCACCCCCCCCCCCCCAATAAAAAATTAGGGTTTTCGATTATTTAAACCCTAAAAAATGGACTAACATCAAACCTAATCCAAGATTCATTTTTTATGTGTTTCGGTAATTAATTACATGTTAAAACGGCTCGTGATGCCACTGTTAGAATTTAATAAACATTGTTAATACAAATATCATCCTAAAAACGTTATTTATATTTTACGATTTTTACTTAGTTTTGTTAATGACAATTGCAAAGCATATCCTTAAGCAAATTATAAATGCTAGCTAAAGTCTCTTTAAAACACATTTTACATTTCACAAGTTTACTTAGAATTACATTTTACACATCTACTAGTTTATTTCCTTAAAAGGAAACTTTATTTTTAAAATGATACAATGACATCATGGCATGCATCATACATAATATATTGGCTAGATCTTCAAGCAAGATAGTTGACTTTGGAAGATTTTGATATGACATGACAAAGGTGTGGAGGATACAGCTGGATTTGGAAAGATTTCCAAAACTATTAGCTGTCATGTTGCTGTCAAGTTGGCGGATCCAATCGACATAAAGGACGGATCCCTTTTATGGGATCCGCCGGCTGTTCATCAGCTTGCCTATAAATAGCAAGCTGATCATTTGGACACACCATCACTCATAGAGCCTAACATTCATACTCATTCATTTACATATCATCTAACATTTATCATTCATTCATTTCATTGATCTTTCCTTTTGTAGCAAGGGAGATTAAGCATCAAGGTTCAACACAGACGTGTAAACCTTTAGCATAGTTACTGTGTGATATAGTTGTAGTTCACACATCATTACTTGTATCATTTATCTCAGTGAGTGTGGTTAGTGTTTTAGTCCTCAAAACACAAAGAGTGTAGGGAGTGGTTGTACCCTTGTGAAAGAACCAAACGGGAGTGGTTGTACCCTTGTAAAGAACTCGACATCTAGCTTAGTGTCGGTAATTGTATAGGCGACGTTAGGTTGGTTCTACCTTGAAATAGAACCCGGTGTTTAGCTTAGTACCGGAAAAGGAAGTAAGCGACATGTAAAGGTTTTCTCCACCTAGAAGAGAGTTTGTTTCTTAGTGAAGGATAACTCTCGAGTTAGAGGCTCGAGGAGTGGAGTAGGGCATGGAAGAGAGTCCTTGTAGCCGAACCACTATAAACATCCGTGTTGTGTGGTTTGATCTTTCCTCTCTTTACTTTTCATATATATATTGTGTGAATATTTGTTTGTGCTTGTTTCCTTTGAAATAACATAAAGTAACAAAGTGAATTAATTTTAAAACGGTAAAACTATTCAACCCCCCTTCTAGTTTTCCACAATTGGCATCAAGAGCTACGTTACTTAAGATTTTTAAAATATATTGTATTTTAAAACTTAAAACGATCCATGGATTTTGAAAACTTTAAAGAAGGGCAATCTATGCAAAGACCACCTCTATTCGAACCTAATTATTTTATTTATTGGAAAAATCGCTTTGAGACTTATGTGAAGTCAAAGGATATTGATCTATGGTTTATAATTGTTGAGGGTGATTACAAGGCCATAAGTAATGATATTTCGGGTGGTCGGGATGTAGAAACTTCTCTTACTCGTCACAGTGATGAGCAAAAGAAGTTGATTGCCAAAAATAATGAAGCCAAAATGATGCTTTACAATGCTTTACCTAAGAAAGAATATGAAAGGGTTTTTATGTGTAAAACGGCTAAAGATATTTGGCAATCTCTAATTGTCACTCATCAAGGAATCTCACAAGTCAAAGATAACAAAATTGATCTTCTTGTTCAACAATATGAACAATTTGTTATCTCTGAAGATGAGATCATTGATAGTGCGTTTGCTAGGTTTAATACTATTATTACATCACTTAAAGCACTTGACGAATCTTTTTCTAGTAAGAATTTTGTCAGGAAATTTCTAAGAGCACTCCACCCAAAGTGGAGAGCAAAAGTGACAGCTATTGAAGAATCAAAGGATCTTTCAAGCATGACACTAGATGAGCTCATAGGAAATCTCAAAGTTCACGAAATGGTGATGGAAAAAGATTCAGAAATACTTAAAGGCAAGAAGGAGAAAATGAAGTCCATTGCTTTAAAAGCTAGAGCTGAGTCAAGTGATGATGAAGAATCTTGTTCTAGTAGTGAAGACGAAGAATATGCCATGGCCGTAAGAGATTTCAAGAAATTCTTCAGGAGACGAGGAAAGTTCGTAAGACCACATCGTGAAGAAAAGAAATCCCTTCTTAAAGACCGTGATGATAGAAAAGGCAAGTTAGAGAGGAAGTGCTATAGGTGTGGAGATTCTGGTCACTTTATAGGTGATTGTCCAAAGCCTCCAAAGAACAAGTCTCAAAATACATTTGTTAGTGGAGCTTGGAGTGATAGTGAAGGAGATGATGATGAGCATAAGAACAACGAAGTTGCCCTTATGGCTCATGACACATAAGAGGTACATTCTGACTCATACTCCTCTATAGATGATGAAACCTTAGAAGTAGAATATAACAAACTATGTGATATAACATTAAAAATCATCAACAAAAACAAATTCTTGAAAACTAAAACAACACTTTTAGAAAATGAAGTGTATTGGCTTAAAGAAAAAGAGACACGAATGGAAAAAGGCAAAAATAGTAAAGATACATGTGTCTCTTGTCAAGAACTAAAATTAGAATTAGATGCACTAAAAACCACATAGGAAGATCTCATTAAGCAAAACTCTAAGTTTAAAAAGTTTGATAAAAACATAAGTTGTGCAGATGAGATAATGAAGATGCAAAAACTTCCTCATGATAAAACCGGACTAGGTTTTATGAAACAAGGAACCTTAGGTGACTTTAAGAAACAAACTGTGAATGAAAAAGAAACTGTTTCAACTGTGTCAGAAGCCCATGGATCCGACGGATCCAAAGTTTTGGATCCGCCAGTTGTACCCAAGGGATCCGCAGGTACAGAAGTTGAACAGAAGGATCTCAAAATGAACCGTACTGAATTCGTTAAGGTCACTAGAAAACCTAGCACTAGTATAACTAACAACAAGCTAAAACCAGCTGTTTCTGTAGGAAGAGGTCAAGCTAGGAATGAGTATAGAGTTAAAACAACTCAACAGATACCTCAGACTAGGTTTCCCAAATACCCCTTTCCTAAGAGTAATGTTAACTCACAACATAATTATCAAAATAATTGGAACCAAAATATGCCTAGAAACTTCCAAGGTCCCAATTACATGTCATGGAACAACTATCCTCCATTTGCTTACATAAACCATGATAATGTTATGTTTAACCCAAACGGACCCATGAGATATTGGGGACCAAACGCTTGATTCTTTCTTGAACTTAGGTATGCTTAAAGGTTGATCTAGAACCTGATGAGTGGATCAAGGATAGTGGGTGTTCAAGACATATGACAGGAAACAAAAGCCTTTTCTCAACTTACCAAGTGCACGACGGAGGTAATGTCACATTCGGTAGCAAACTTAAAAGTAAAATCATTGGAAAAGGTACGATCTCTCATGACTCTCTCTCTATTGATGATGTTGCTCATGTAGATAATTTAGGATTTAACTTGCTTAGTATAAGTCAATTATGTCGCAAAAAGTATAACGTCCTTTTCAGTGAAAATGGAAGTAAAATACTTAAAGACGGCATAACCGTAGGAAGAGGTGTTATAAAGAATAACGTATATGTTATGAAATTAGATAAAACACCTAAAGACAAGCTTTGTCTTACATCTCTGGATGAAAACTCTACTCTATGGCATCGACGTATAGGTCATGCCAATATGAGGCTTATTCAATCCTTATCTTCTAAGGAACTCGTTAGGAACCTACCCAAGTTGAAATATGACCAACACTTTTGTGATGCTTGCAAAATTGGGAAACAAATGCATAATAGCCATAAGGCTAAAAACATGGTATCTACATCTAGGTGTCTAGAATTATTGCATATGGATTTGTTTAGCCCATCGGCTATACAAAGTTATGGAGGAAATTTTTACACATTAGTTATAGTAGATGATTACTCTAAATATACGTGGACTAAATTTTTGAAAACAAAAAATGAGGCCTTTGATAAATTTGAAATTCTAAGCAAGAAAATTCAAAATCAAATAGGAAGTAACATAGTATCTATTAGAACCGACCATGGGAGAGAATTTGACAACGAAATCCAATTTGGAACTTTTTGTGATAATAATGGAATAATACATAATTTCTCGGCTCCTCGAACTCCATAATCTAATGGTGTAGTAGAACGGAAAAATAGGACAATTCAAGAAATGAGTAGAACTATGTTAAATGAACAAAACATACCTCAAAAATTTTGGTGTCACGCTGTAGATACATCTACATATATTCTAAATCGAGTTCTAATTAGACCATTTTTGGGAAAAACTCCATATGAGTTATATAGAGGCAAAAAGCCTACTTTAGGATATTTTAGAGTGTTTGGAAGCAAGTGCTTCATTTTAAACACAAAGAACTATCTCACCAAATTCGACCCAAAGTCGTATGAAGGTGTGTTTCTCGGGTATTCACAAAATAGTAAAGCACACATAGTGTTGAACAAAGAAACCTCAAGAGTCGAGGAATCATTGAACATAACATTCGATGAAAGTCCACCTCCCTCTAAGACATCACCTTTGGTAGATGATGACTTAGTTGAAGACCAAATGGTTGAAAACTTAGAGGATGAACCAGAAAATAAAATAATCAACATTAAAGAATCTAAAAGTCATCCATTAGAAAACGTCATCGGAAAACTTAATGAAAGAACATTAAGATCTCAAGCTCAAAATGAAAGTAATTTCTTTTGTTTTGTTTCAACAGTTGAGCCTAAAAATATAAATGAAGCTATAAAGGATGAATCATGGGTTATTGCTATGCAAGAGGAATTAAACCAATTTATTAGAAATGATGTTTGTACATTAGTTCCACAACCTAAAAATCAAACCATAATTGGTACAAAATGGGTATTTAGAAATAAAATGGATGAAAATGGCATAGTATCTAGAAACAAAGCTAGGCTAGTAGCTCAAGGCTACAATCAACAAGAAGGTATAGATTACGATGAGACATTTGCACCCGTAGCTAGACTAGAGTCTATTAGGATACTACTTGCATATGCATGTGCACATGATTTTAAATTATTTCAAATGGATGTCAAAAGTGCGTTTTTAAACGGATTTATAAATGAAGAAGTATATGTCGCACAACCTCCCGACTTTGCCGATTTTGAAGAACCAAATCATGTCTACAAACTTAAGAAAGCATTATATGGACTTAAGCAAGCACCAAAAGCTTGGTATGATCGACTTAAAACCTTCCTAGTTGACCATAAGTATACCATGGGCCTAGTAGACAATACTCTCTTCACCAAGAAAAAGGGATCACATATTATCATCGTCCAGATATATGTGGATGACATTATATTCCGCTCAACTTGTCAAGAGTTATGCAACGATTTTTCAAAAATCATGCATGATGAGTTTGAAATGAGTATGATGGGGGAACTAAACTTTTTCTTAGGTCTCCAAATAAAACAATTAGAAGATGGGATATTCTTCAACCAATCAAAGTATATCAAAGATATGCTTAAGAAGTTTGGTCTTGAAGACTCAAAACCAATGAAAACTCCCACGTCCTCAGAAACCAAACTCACAAAGGATGAAGAAAATGAATCCGTAGATAGCACTAAATATAGGGAATTGATTGGTAGTTTACTCTATCTTACGGCTAGTAGGCCGAACATTATGTTTAGTGTTTGTCTATGTGCACGTTTTCAAGAAGATCCCAAAATATCCCATCTTGAAGCCGTTAAAAGGGTATTTAGGTACATTAAAGGCACTACACATTTAGGATTATGGTATCCCAAAGGGACAGGTATAGAAACCATAGTGTATGCCGACTCAGACCATGCCGGTGACTATGTTGATAGAAAAAGTACTAGCGGTATCTGTACTTTTGTAGGACATTGTCTCACCTCATGGTTCGCTAAGAAACAAACAACCATCGCAATCTCAACAATAGAGGCAGAGTATGTGTCTGCAGGAAAGGCGTGTCAACAAGCACTGTGGATGAAACAAGCTCTCGTAGACTATGGAATTGAACTCAACGACATCCCCATTCTTTGTGACAACAAAGGAGCAATCGACCTCAGCAAAAATACGGTCCAACACGCAAGAACCAAACACATTGAAATTCGTCATCATTTCCTACGCGACAATGTTCAGAAGGGAAACATCTCAATTGAGAAAGTTTCCTCAGAGGACAACATTGCCGACATCCTCACAAAACCTCTCAAAAGAGAACCTTTCAACTACCTTAGACTTGGATTAGGATTAATGGAACATAGTGATTAGATAAAACAGTAGAGTAAACCTTAGTTTGACCAAACTCTAAACCAAAAGTTGTGTTCTGATCCCGCGGATCCAAACGACAACAAAGGCGGAACCTTTGTTTTGGATCCGCCGGATCCGTCACATGCACGGGTTGTTTTATTATATAATAAACAACACCAAGTACTATTCATCACTCTCCTAAAACTTATCACCTACTGAATTCGTTTCATACTTCACCACAATCATAATTTAGGCTATTTTCTTCCACAAATTTGCGCTCCAAACATCACTGTAAGTATCTTTATCATGTTTATACTCCTGATCTGCGCTAGGATTTCTATTTCATGCACAAAATCAAAACTTGGGGAATATGCATAATTCTTGAAAAATCATGAAACATAGTTACTGAATTGCACTTCAAATCATATTTTTCTTAGTTAGGAATTGCATCTTGTAGTACATTATCATTATTTCATCAAAAACCCCATGAGAAATTTTTTCTAAAATCTTCTCACGACTAAGAAAAATGGTTTTTGAACATTGTTCATACAAATATAAAAACGTTAGTTTTTAAACATCACTTGCATAATGTCTCTTGAATGCTAAAGGGAATACATAACTAATATGTATTTTCGGGTACATTCAAATGTAGCTACATTGAAGTAGAAGCGTTTGGGTTATCTCTCGTTTTATCATAAAACTTGCATAAAACAAAATTTTCATGCATCTAAATGAGTCGAGATAACCATATCTCCACATAGTCCCCATGTAGGCACACACTAGACCTATACATGTATTTTCGATAATTTCAACTAAAACTATATAATTTCTTGTGTTTAGGAAAATCATGCCTCCCGCGACCAACTATGATCACAAACACACCATAAAATACCTACCTAAACACCATAAAATACCTACCTAAACACCATAAAACCAAAGGACTCACCGAACAACAAGTTGAAATTTTCAAAGCTATAGAAAAACACTACGTACATGAGGGTAGGTTTGTATATCCCTCATTCTATGAAGGAACCTATCTTAGGGAACAACTAGCGGCTATTCAATTCGATTCCCTCCTAGACATCGATGAACCATTAATTCCTCGATTCATTTTAGAATTCTATGCTAGTGTCAAACTAGAGTCAAACGATCAAGGTTACATAAACATTCGCTTTAGCGTCAATGGACATCAATACAATATCCCATTAAATCAATTTGGAGAAGTCATAGGAGTTCCAAGTCATGGAACAAGTGTCTATTCTGATAAATGGTCATTGACCATTCTTGAGTCAAATCTTGAACGAGCGGCACCATATGCCACTCCCTTGACTTCAAAAGAAATCATTCGTCAGCATCTCTTCATACTTAGGAACAACCCAATAAGGTTGTATCGAGGGAAACATGTTCCTAGAGATCCATTTGCTATGGAGCTAAATGAACTAAAACCCGAATTTAGGAAAATGGAAGAAGTCTTAAGGGCCAATGTCATGTGCACGGTAGGAAACCGCGATCACATCAATGCTTGTCTTTGACACATGATGTACAATGTGTCAACCCATCAACCTTTCAACCTTGCTTACTACATCGCCAAGAGAATGGCCGATATTCCAATTCAAGGAAACATGGCATTGCCTTATGGAATGCTTTTGACCCGTCTCTTTAGAGCTTTTGCACCCATTCCTAGAAATGCCTTAGGATTTGTTCCTGAATATGATGAGATAGAACGCACCTTCGTTCCTTTGAGCGACTTTAGGGTATCGGTTGACAAGGGCACACGTCCTCGTGGTCAAACATCATCATCATCATCATCTATGAGTGACGATGATGGAATGACAAACTCTAGGATTCCCCCTCCGGAGTACTTGACCCAACTTCCATCAATCCCAAATGAATCAGCCGAATATCGCAACATCAAAGGAATGGTGAAGAATTTAGGACGTTGGGCGATGAAGCTTCATAAGGGCATGAAGAAATTAAAGAAGAAGTTGAGTTAAAGGAGTGTTTGGGTCGAAACATTATTAGACAATGTAGTATTAATAATGGTTGTTTCTTAACTTGTTATGATGATATTTGATGTGTATCTGAACTAACTAAAAATTGCAGGAAGATAACACTTGATGTTATCAATTTTATGAGTTTAAGTCTATGTTTGGCTTAACTCCTCATAAGGTAAGTTCCGATGAACGGATTAATCTATGATTAAACATGTGTTAGTATTATCATATTTGATTGTCTTGCATTACATATTAGATGATAGATATGCTCCAGGAGAATTTTCGGGTTTTCGTCGAAAAACGACAAATATGCACATCTCTCTGTGTCATTTTAGTAGTTTTGATCCACGGATCTAGCGGATCCCTCATTTTGCATCCGCCATATGTTAGCGTTGGATCCGCCATTCTTTAACCTACGGATCCGGCGGATCCTAAAATTTGGTTCTGCACGCCTTATCGATTGGATCCACAGGGATAACAGTAAACTTCTTAAAATTTTTTGACTCATCCCGATTCTTAGATTTTAGTTTCTAGTATTCTTTAGAATAGGTTCACTGATCATTATACATCTTCGAATTATTTAGAAACTCTTAGAAACTTAAGAACAACATTTCCCACCAAAATTTGAATTTTTAAATTTAAGGAGTGAGTTACCTTTCCTATACAAGCAAGGAACCCTTTTTAGGGATCCTTCAAATTCGTGGGAACATCACATCAGAAGCTTTTCCACTATCTCTTTGCATTTACTGCATATCTTCTTCATATTACTCAACATAAGTTCTATGGATTGACTTATGTGATGTGATTTTCACAAATTTTTGTTCCAAATCATTAGGAACCAACATTCTCTATTGGATTTACATCAAATCCAAACACTAGTTTCCATAAACCATCTGCCTATATATTAGGATCATATCTTAGAGCAAAACTCACTCATTCACCTTCTTCACAACATACAACCTGCACATCTTAGTTCTCTTAGCTCACCATGACCAAATCAACCAACTCCTCCACCTCTAGACCACCAAAACGCACTGCACGCATAAGTGTTAAGCCCTGTTGCTTCATAAATCTTGCTAACTCATCATCAGAGGAATCATCTCCTCTTTATATCTCGTCTCCTATAGCAAGTGAAAATTTCCTTACTTTATCCACACCTACACCATCCAAATGTTGTCATACAAACTCCACCTCCATCCATAACTCTAATAGCAACCACACCACCACCCGCTCAATCACAGACTGTCAAATCTCAATCACAACCAAACTCACCCAAACTCCAACCCATGGAGCTATTTAGGACTCCACCTACATCACCTCATCCATACCTTGATGACTTGGAGGATCTCCCACCAAGATCAAACAATCCTCCACCCATGACCTTTGAAGGTCAAGCGCCTAGGCTTTTTCATCCGATTTTCCCGGATATCCATGGTCCTTTATACCATGATGCACCATCATCCTAACCTCAAATACCACCTCTCTCACCCACATCAACTCTCATTGCCATAGATGAGGCAATTTGGATCAATTTGCCTCAAACCCAAGATGAGATTAGTGAAAAGCTCAAACGTCTCTGCACTCTCTCGGGTATGGTAGATCACCGCCTAAATGAAGCCATGGACCTCCAAAACATACTCATGAACTCCCTCCAAACACCACCACCAACCAATGAACAAGCACAATCACCACCACCCAACAACCAATCTCAACCACCACCACCACAACCAAATGAGTCTACTCTTCCGCCCGGTTTTGCTTGCCATGATTGCAACATGTGCGAAAGAACCGCTCACATAGCTCAAAGGACAAACATTTTGGTGCACGAGCTCCAAAATGAAATGAGGTTCATTTTGAACCACATTCTTGAGCGTCTAAACGCCATCACTCATCCTCCTCAATAGGAGAATTTTAGTGTCATTATATAGGACCTTCTAGATGTTGTTGTGGGACTTTTTAATTTTTAGGATGTATTTTTTTTTTTTTTTTTTTTTTTTTTTTTTTTTTTTTTTTAAATTTTCTTGTAACATTATATTATATTTGTGACTTTTGTCACATAATTTTCAATGAATGAATGTGATGTTTTTATGCTTATGAATGATCAACATAAAACATATTATCATTAGTTAGGTAACTAACATCATTATCTAGCTATTTGGAATCTATATTATAGTTTGATTACTTGTACTTTAGGTACAAAATTTTGATCGGACACTACACTTTGACTTTTTAAAGTCAACTAGATTATCATTCTTATTTGAATGAACATATCATATGCATTATGCTTCTCCATTTGAGGCTATTCACAACTAACATTTCTTTTGCAACATCTCATACCCTTTTCTTGTATACGTTGGGACTCTTGTAATGGGGAGTATACATCGAGGGGGAGCATTTCATTTTTCTAACCATTTTTTTTGTAGGATCATGCATCATTACCTTGTTACTCCATTTAGGGGGAGTATCAAACAAGGGGGAGCTCTTAAAGTTCTCAAAATCGCATTCCGCTACGCAACTCTTCTTTTTGTTTCGACAAAAAGGGGGAGAAAGGATTAAGTTTGCATAACTGTGAATCATCACAGTACATACACTTTTGCATAAAAAGAGTTTTTAAAACAAACTTAATCTATATTTTAAAGAACTCATGCTATATTTATTCCTTTGCTCAAAAATATACTTTATGTTTTGTCATCAACAAAAAGGGGGAGATTGTTAATACAAATATCGTCCTAAAAACGTTATTTATATTTTACGATCTTTACTTAGTTTTGTTAATGACAATTACAAAGCATATCCTTTAGCAAATTATAAATGCTAGCTAAAGTCTCTTTAAAACACATTTTACATTTCACAAGTTTACTTAGAATTACATTTTACACATCTACTAGTTTATTTCCTTAAAAGGAAACTTTATTTTTAAAATGATACAATGACATCATGGCATGCATCATACATAATATATTAGCTAGATCTTCAAGCAAGATAGTTGACTTTGGAAGATTTTGATATGACATGACAAAGGTGTGGAGGATACAGCTGGATTTGGAAAGATTTCCAAAACTATTAGCTGTCATGTTGCTGTCAAGTTGGCGGATCCAATCGACATAAAGGACGGATCCCTTTTATGGGATCCGCCGGCTGTTCATCAGCTTGCCTATAAATAGCAAGCTGATCATTTGGACACACCATCACTCATAGAGCCTAACATTCATACTCATTCATTTACATATCATCTAACATTTATCATTCATTCATTTCATTGATCTTTCCTTTTGTAGCAAGGGAGATTAAGCATCAAGGTTCAACACAGACGTGTAAACCTTTAGCATAGTTACTGTGTGATATAGTTGTAGTTCACACATCATTACTTGTATCACTTATCTCAGTGAGTGTGGTTAGTGTTTTAGTCCTCAAAACACAAAGAGTGTAAGGAGTGGTTGTACCCTTGTGAAAGAACCAAACGGGAGTGGTTGTACCTTTGTAAAGAACTCGACATCTAGCTTAGTGTCGGTAATTGTATAGGCGACGTTAGGTTGGTTCTACCTTGAAATAGAACCCGGTGTTTAGCTTAGTACCGGAAAAGGAAGTAAGCGACGTGTAAAGGTTTTCTCCACCTAGAAGAGAGTTTGTTTCTTAGTGAAGGATAACTCTCGAGTTAGAGGCTCGAGGAGTGGAGTAGGGCAAGGAAGAGAGTCCTTGTAGCCGAACCACTATAAACATCCGTGTTGTGTGGTTTGATCTTTCCTCTCTTTACTTTTCATATATATATATATTGTGTGAATATTTGTTTGTGCTTGTTTCCTTTGAAATAACATAAAGTAACAAAGTGAATTAATTTTAAAACGATAAAACTATTCAACCCCCATCTAGTTTTCCACAAACATGACAAGTTCATATATTAAATACATAATCATCACACACATGCGGAAGCGTAGGATCAATTTAACACATAAAGAATTAACCGAATAATAAAGTAAACGTACATTTGATTCTAGCTAAACAAGAATCAACTTCAATAATCCTTTAATCAAGATCAGGAACCCTAATTAGAGTTTATAATTGGATTAACGAATTACCCTTTACCGTTTTGTAATTCAATCCAATATATTAACTATAGCGAGTTAATACCACGTTCTTGTACACACGTACTAATACCAAATTAATGTAAATGCTAGTTTAATAAAACACAAAACGATTTTGGTTTTGGAAAAACAAAAGTCTAACACCTCTTGAAGGTTTCGGCTGATTGAGACACAAGGGAAAGAGAAAAACACTTTTAGGGTTTAGTGTGTGTACAAAAGTTACAAAACAATGAACCCTTGTGTTTGTTTATATAGAATGACAAAACTTTGGGAACAAGTTAGGGTTTGGGTTTGGGAAACCCATTGCCGATCGGATCTTAACCCTCAAAGGGGTTCTAAGTCTTTCTTGTTCTCTATTTTCCATCTTTTTTTTCTTTAAATTTACGAAACTTTTTTTTTTCTATATCAAATTGGTCTTGATTTTCTTGATGTTTTTTTGGCATTTTTGACCCTATTTTTGGCCCTTATAAGTGTTGAATCATAAAAAACTTAAAACATGAAAGTTATAGATTTTGCCTCATTCTCTACACAGGTTTTTGAATCACTCAAATTCGATGACATATGAGCGAGATATCACACGTTAAAGATGACGTTTTAGTTATATTTGTTGCACAAAAGGCATTTGATGAAATGTCTAGCTTAAATTTTTAGCGTTAAAATTGCGTCTAATGCATTAATTTTTGTACCACAACGCATCATTAATTATATTATTAATGTAAGATTCAAAAAGTGATTTTTTTTAATTGTTAATTTAAAAAAAAAATGTTCATGGGTACTTAAGGCTATTTGCAGAAGGGTCGATCGACCCTTGCTAGATCGAGTTAGGGAATCGATCCCCTTACTGCCATACTCGATCGAGTAACTCGATCTCCTTGAACTTGGTCACTCCCACGATCGAATGGAAAAGAGAATATTGCCCTTTTTTTGTAACGGAAACTTGCTACAAATAAAAAAACAAAAAAAAAAAAAAAATCTTTCAAAAACACTATAAATACATACACATATTTAACACACTTCACTACACCAAACTCTCTCAATTCTCTTAATCAAAATCTCACACATCAATCCTTAATTCAACATTTCTAAGAAAATACCACAATCAAAAGGCCGAAAATCCCGATTGACTCAAAACATGCCGCAATTAACACCGGATTCGAATTTCCGGTTAACCGGTATGTCACCAAACATTAATTTCCGAGCTCCTAGTTTTGATTATCAATCGCAACTTTCTCAACAACAACAAACTGAAAATCCATTTTATGTAAATCGTCCTACAAATAGTCCATTTATTCCACCATATCAACAACCACCTCCACAACAACGACAGCAACCACCTCCACAACAACGACAACAACAACAACAACAACCCTACGGCTCACCCGAATCCGTGTATCGTCCAACGATAGACTCGTCAATGTCTTCATATTCAGGTTATCAAGAATATTCTCCGGTTAACCGTATGAATTTTAATGCTTGTGATTTTGATGAACAATTATATAACAATCCTGACTTTTATATGGGAACCGGTTCGGGTTATCCGACTCAAGAGTATCACGGTTCCGGTCAAGGTTCGGGTCATGGATCGGTTCCAAATGACGATGAAAACACTATCTTAGAAGAGACGTCGCCGGTGAAACCAAAAAAACGAGTAACGAAGGGTAAGAAGAAGGCTGTGGAGAAGGAAACAAAGAATGATTCTTCGCTTTGGTCACGCGAAGAAGAGGTCGCATTGTGCAGAGCTTGGTGCGATGTGTCCGAGAATAGCATTGTGGGAAACAGCCAAAATGCCAAAGGATTTTGGCGAAAAGTGATTAAGTACTTTGAAAATGAGGTTGGTGCAGAAAGAACTTACAACTCGATAGTTACCAAATGGAAAAATAGGATTCGTCCTAGAGTTGGTCAGTTTTGTGCCATTTACGATAATTCGTTTAAGAATTATGGAAGTGGTGAGAATGACCTCACTGTTTACAGACGAGCGTGTGAAGAATACCTATTAATGTATGAACATGCGTTCTTATTGGAGCATTGTTGGGAAATTCTGAAGGACCATGAGGTTTGGAAGGACAATGAGATGCCGGCTTTTTTAAGCCAAGATGTGTGTCGAAAGAAGGCAAGGACTTCCGAAACGGGTTCGGATGTGCCTGATGATGAAGAAGTAGTCGTTCGAAATGAGCGACCAATTGGCCGAGACGCCGCTAAGAAAAATAAGAAGAAGTCCTCGAGGAGTTCTTCCAAGTCTTCTTATATGGCAGATGTAGCCGACAAATGGCAATGCATGCAGAACGTTGCTTTGGGAAAGAAGCAGGATCTGACAGACGGCTACTACGAGTTGAAGAAAAAAGCGTTGGAAATAGAGGCGACTAAAGTTCAAGTCGAAAGAGAAAGACTTGAATTTGACTGGTAAAAAAAAAAGGGATAAAGACATCTTATTCTATTTAACACCAATCGACCCGTCTTTTCCAGAAAATGTAAGACAAAGGATTCAAGAAATGAATGACGAAATCAAGGAACGACACAACCTTAATTATTAGTTTTTAATAATAAGTATCGTAATGTTTTAGTGTGATTTGAATTTTATTGTAATGTTTTTATTTTATTTGAATTATTATGTAACGTTTTAATTATTAAATAAAATTTGAGTTTGTGTTTAAAAATATATATATATAAAAAAAAAAAAAAAAAAAAATTGAACTTGTTTGCCCTTACTGGAGCACCTAATCGCTTGTAAGTCGCTGGAGAGAGAAAACTAACATGACAAAAAAAAAGGGAAGATTTAGTCGCTTACTGCACATAGCCTAATACCACTTTGACTTGTTATATGGGTATATTATTCTCACTTTTTTCATGATTAAAGTTGACTGATTCATGAGTAAGTTTGACTGATATCACCACCCATGTTAATTTTATCGAGTGCAACTGTACAAGAAACCAAAAAAGATGCAATCATGCATATCCGTTGCATGTTTTACGTATCTTTCTTTTGTTAAAAGTAAGCAATGAGCTGCTAGACACCTATATCTCTTTATCTGTAGACTACAGTACATCAGCATAAAAATCTTTATGTTAGTTAACAGATATTATTCAAAAACTAACAATAGGCTGCGCAGCTGCGGTGACACTTAACGAACCAACATTTAGTTTTTCTTATAACCTGTAACAATTTACAGTTGATGATTTTATATAGTAGTGTTAAAATGGGTGGGTAGGATAAATGGGCTATTTTAATTGATGAGGTGAAATTATTTTAATTTTATATAATTTGTGTAGTTCGATTAATGATTGATTTAGTATTTTTCACCAGTTCGTCAATTTTCTAATAAAAACATATTTTTTATCAGTTCATCAGTTATTTTTGATATTGTTCATCAGTTATTTTTTATAACTTTCATCAATTACTTTGGATAACGTTCACCAGTTATTTTTTATAACGTTCATCAGTTATTGTTCATCTTTAACGTGCGATATCTCACTCATATCATATCGGATTTGAGTGATTCAAATTTTTGGGTAATGAATGGCCAAAAAGCTACAACTTTCGTGTTTTAAGTTTTGCAAAATTCGGCCTTTAAACTAGTCAAAATTAGAGCCGAAAATGCCGAAAATATCAAGAAAATCAAAACCCACTTAAAAAGTTGAAAAAAAAAGGTTGTGATTCATAATCATAATGCATACCAAATTAAAGAGAATTAAATTTTAAAAAATTTGGCGAAATCATTTTTTTATAAAAGTTTGTCGTTTGAAGTTTTGGGATTGAATAAAAAATGGTTTAAAAGGGCCAAAGTGCCTTTAACCGAAATTAATAAGAAAAAAAAGAGAGAGTTGTTAGAGGACACATGACACTAGATAATAGGCTTTCTAGATTTTTTAATTTATTCCACTTTTTAGTTGATCGCATTTGGGTAATGACAACATCATAGATGAAAAGAAAATGTTGTACAAGATTGTGGCATATTTTTCGACAGTGTAGCTTATTGTGTTTTCATTTAATAAGTTGGCGTTTACCTATTTGCATCGAAAAACTATTAATCATGTTTTATTTAACACATATTATTATTAGATTTAAGATCATTTGAAAACAAAACTTTATTCACATATCAAGGGATTAATCCTCACCATTCATCTAGTTTGATCTAATGAAGATTAACCTAAGATTTAATAGGGAATCTAAGTCCATGTTTTTTTTTCCTTTAACTTTGTCTTTTTGTCTTTATTATTTATTTATTTTTTGTCTTTTTTTTAATTCACGTCCTTTTTAAATCTTTTTTTTTCGCCTTTTTTTTAATTCACGTTTTTTTTTTTTGTCTTTTTTTAATTCACGTTTTTTTAAATCTTTTTTATTTTTATTTTTTTTGTCTTTTTTAATTCACGTTTTTTTTTTACGTTTTTTTTCGTACGTTTTTATACATATTCGTCCATTTTCTTTTTCGTCAGTTTTTATATGTTTTCGTCCGTTTTTATACGTTTTCATCCGTTTTCATCCGTTTTCAGACGTTTTCGTCCGTTTTTATACGTTTTTGTCCGTTTTTATACGTTTCCGTCCATTTTTATACGTTTTCGTCCGTTTTCATACGTTTTCATCTGCTTTTGTCCGTTTTCATACATTTTCGTCCGTTTTCTTACGTTTTCGTCCGTTTTTATACATCTTTGTCCGTTTTCAGACGTTGTCGTCCGTTTTCCTACATATTCATCCATTTTCATACGTTTTCGTCCGTTTTCGTCAGTTTTTATACGTTTTCGTTCGTTTTTATACGTTTTCATCTATTTTCATCTGTTTTCATATGTTTTCGTCCGATATTATACGTTTTTTCTGTTTTTATACGTTTTCGTCCGTTCTCATACGTTTTCATCTATTTTTGTCCGTTTTCATATGTTTTCGTCCGTTTTCTTACGTTTTTGTCCGTTTTCATACGTTTTCGTCCGTTTTTATACATTTTTGTTCGTTTTCAGACGTTTTCGTCCATTTTCCTACATATTCGTCCGTTTTCGTCCATTTTCATATGTTTTCGTCCGTTTTTAAATGTTTTCAGCCATTTTCAGACATTATCATACGTTTCTGAATATCACAAGTGATATTCTGTGATACTCAGAATATCACAATTGATGATACTCAGAATATCACAAGTGATATTCTGAATATCACAAGTGATTTTCACGTTTTTTTTATTCACGTTTCTGAAATATTCGTCCATTTTCTTACGTTTTCGTCTGTTTTCCTACATATTCGTCCATTTTCTTACGTTTTTTAATTCACGTTTTCGTCCATTTTCCTACATATTCGTCCGTTTTCTTACGTTTTCGTCCATTTTCATTTGTTTTCGTCCGTTTTAAAATGTTTTCAGCCATTTTCAGACGCTTTCATACGTTCCTGAATATCACAAGTGATATTCTGTGATACTCAGAATATCACAAGTGATGATACTCGGAATATCACAATTGATGATAATCATAATATCACAAGTGATATTCTGAATATCACAAGTGGTATTCTGTGATACTCAGAATATCACAAGTGATGATACTCAGAATATCACAATAGATGATACTCAGACGTTTTCATACGTTCCTGAATATCACAAGTGATATTCTGTGATACTCAGAATATCACAAGTGATGATACTCGGAATATCACAATTGATGATACTCAGAATATCACAAGTGATTTTCACCTTTTTTTAATTCGCGTTTCTGAATATCACAAGTGATATTTTGTGATACTCAGAATATCACAAGTGATGATACTCTGAATATCAAAAGTGATATCCTGAATATCACAAGTGATTTTCAACTAATGTTTTGTAACATGAAAATCACTTGTGATATTCAGAATATTACAAGTGATATTCTGAATATCACAAGTGATTTTCACGTTTTTTTAATTCACGTTTTCTTTATCACTTTCTTACGTTTTTGTCCGTATTTATACGTTTTCGTCCGTTTTCGTTCGTTTTCATACGTTTTCGTCCGTTTTCATACGTTTCTGAATATCACAATTGATATTCTTAATATCACAAGTGATATTTTGAATATCACATAAATTGATATTCTTAGTGATATTCAATGTGATATTAAAGAATATCACTTGTGATATTCTGAGTATCATCAATTGTGATATTCGAGTATCATCATTGTGATATTCGAGTATCACATAATATCACTTGTGATATTCAGGAACGTATGAAACGTCTGAAAATGGCTGAAAACATTTAAAATGGACGAAAACGTAAGAAAACGGACGAATATGTAGGAAAACGGACGAAAACGTGAATTAAAAAAACGTGAAAAGAAAACGGACCGAATATGTAGGAAAACAGAAGAAAACGTAAGAAAACGGACAAGTATTCAGAAAAGCGAATTAAAAAAAGGTGAAAATCACTTGTGATATTCAGAATATCACTTGTGATATTCAGAATATCACAAGTGATATTCTGAGTAACATCAATTTTGATATTCTGAGTGCCATCACTTGTGATATTCTGAGTATCATCATTAATAATATCCTGAGTATCATAGAATATCGCTTGTGATATTCAGAAACGTATGAAAACGTCTGAAAATAGCTGAAAACATTTAAAAACAGACGAAAATATATGAAAATGGACGAAAACGTAAGAAAACGGACGAATATGTAGGAAAACGGACGAAAACATCTGAAAACGGACAAAAATGTATAAAAATAGGCGAAAACGTATGAAAACGTACAAAAACGTAAGAAAACGGACGAAAACATATGAAAACGGACAAAAACAGATGAAAACGTATAAAAACAGACAAAAAAGTATAAAATCGGACGAAAACGTATGAAATCAGACGAAAACGTAAGAAAACGGACGAAAACCTATGAAAACGGACGAAAACAGATGAAAACGTATAAAAACTGACGAAAATGTATGAAAATGGACGAATATGTAGGAAAACGGACGACAACGTCTGAAAACGGACAAAGATGTATAAAAACGGACGAAAACGTTTGAAAACGGACGAAAACGTAAGAAAACGGATGAAAACGTATGAAAACGGACGGAAACGTATAAAAACGTCTGAAAACGGACGAAAACAGATGAAAACGTATAAAAACGGACGAAAACGTATAAAAACTGACGAAAAAGAAAATGTACGAATATTCATGAAAACGCACGAAAAAGAAAAATAAAACGTAAAAAAAAAAAAAAAAAAAAAAAAAAAAAAAAAAAAAAAAAAAGGATTTAAAAAAAAACGTGTATTAAAAAGAAAAAAAAAACTTGATTTAAAAAAAACGTTAATTAAAAAAAAAAAAGAAAAAGCAAAACTTGATTTAAAAAAAACGTTAATTAAAAAAAAAGAAAAAAAAATGAATAAATAAAAAAGACAAAAAGACAAAGAAAAAGGAAAAAAAAAAGATATGGACTTAGGTTTCCTTATTAAATCTTAGGTTAATCCCCACCATTAGTTCAAAATAGATGAATGGTGGAGATTTGTCCCTCAGTATGCAACAAAAGTTTAGTCCTTAAATGAACTTTTCTCTTATTATTAATGTCTTAGACCATGTGTAGTGGTAAGAAGAGGAGAGTGGGAGGTTGTTTGACACGTGGCATGTGGGATATTTTGGGGCTTTGTTGAAAAAGTGGTGTAGTGGAGAGTGGGGGTTGTTTGACACGTGGCACTCTTTTTGTTTTCTTTTTTTTATTTTTTTTTAAATCACAAACATTTATACCAGCCCAAATCTTTGTGTTTGTTATACAAGTCCACCAAGGAAAGTAAGGCCCAAAAACTACACTAACCTAATAACTTCTTTTCTGCCTATACAAACGCAGCCACCAAATGCAGCCATGTCTAACCCTAATCCAAAAACACTCTGCCTATACAAACGCAGCCACCAAGAAAAGAAAAAAAAAAACGTCTCTTCTGAATCTTTCTGCTTTTTAGTCCGAATCTCAAACACAAACAACACTCAATTGATACTTTGTTTCTTTCTTATCACAAACGAACACAAACACAAATATGTTACTCTGTTTTTGGTTTGCTTTTAGCTGCTCAACAAGTTAATGTATTTTTATTTATTACATTCAACGGATAGTTTTCTCGAACAAACCAATGAGCAAGGCGCTGTCAGAACCACGAGAATTCGGATTTTTGATTCAACAGCGCCCCTCCGTTTTGGAGGAGGGGGCGCTGTTGATGCCTATTTCGGGTGCAACCACGCCCAGTACGCATGGTCTTACAACCACACACTAAACAACTTACCACATTTTTTTGTTTAAAAGTAATTTTATTATTTTTGTTCATACATTATTAACATGATTGTAAATGCAAAAGACTAAAACAGGTAATGTATCACACACAACGTGCCTGTTTGGTAGGGGCTTTTTAGGGGAGCTGTTAGCTTTTTGTTATAAAAATAATCTCTTCTAAAATTATAGATCTGTTTGGATATATTAACTTTAAGCTTTTATTTCAAACAAATAGCTCCTAAATGAAAAGCTGATTCATGAAGCTTTTTAAACATCTTGGAGATGTTAAAACTTTAAATTACTCATATACTCTCCAAACATTTATTTATAATTATAGATTTGTCTTTTTATGTCATTTTACATCTTATAATTATATTTAATAGCTAACTAACCAAACACTTGTCTTGAAAAAAAGATACAGTTTGTAGCTCCTGTTAACAGTTTTGCAGTTTACAGCTTATAGCTTACAGTTTACAACTTATTGTATATAGTTTACATCTAATTTTACTAAACATACCTGACATAATAAAAGCACAGAAAATCATGAAAGTAATCTGCCAATCGGGCGGGTTAGACAACTAATAATCAATATAAACAACATTACCATTTCTCTTTTATCAAATAAACTTATAACGTGATTGTCTGTTACACATTAATGCTATTTATGTTTACTAGTTGCTTGTTTTGATCACCTTTATCAAGGAATCATCATTTTTGCTAAGAGATTGTCCAACAAATGCTCACAGGGCGTCACTTAAGATACAATAATTCAACAATAACTTTCTTTTTAAATTGAAAAATATATATTTACCTTAATTAGTTCTTATTTCGTAATTAATAAACTTAAAAATTTTCTTTTATAGTCATGTCCTCAATTAAGGTGTCACATTTCATGTACCATATTTAAACACGTCGTTTACTTTCTATATAAAGAAAATAATTTCATATCATGTTCTTGATTAACAATATATGCATTTTTTTTTTTTGTATACAATATAGTTTAACAAAACAAAATCCAAATGCTTGTAGATCACGGATGCTTATAGAGAATTATAACACATGATATGAAGTTGATGATGAATTATAATTGATTGATAAAATATCGATGACATTTTGCATGCCTATGCCAATGAATACACTTTTGCCTTTTGCTTTCTTATTGTCGCTTTTCCTTTCAACCAAAACATCAAAGCTTGATCTTGTTGACTAGGCCTTTTTTTTTTTTTTTTTTTTTTTTTTTTTTTTTATTTTTTATTTTTTTATAATCAGTTATCGTGATTATTTATATGTTCTATTAAATTGAATTTGTAGAAAGAAAATGAAATGTCGGATCGAAGATAAGCCTGCTTTATTCCTTTAGCAATATATATTAATGGGCCCTTTTATCATTGTATACCGGATAGTGACAACACAATCATACTCTTATAATGCTTGTAATTTAACAAATCAAATATCCTATCATCAATTGGTTTCAAAGAAAGTAGCTTCATTCACATTCCCTTTAAACATATTTTGTTTAAGTTTTGGACGGGGTTTAAGCTAAAAAAAGTTACAGTGTTTTGTTACGCAAGTACTCTCTATCTTCACTTACCATGGTCGCTTGCGCTTGGGTCGTTATAAGTCAAGTAATTAGAATTCCATTTCAACACAAAGCACAATCTAACACACACTTTACTTTTATACATAATAAACTCCAACATCATTGAGCCGGATCATCAAAGACTAACGAGAAAAAACCACATAACAAGGACTAATGGTCTCACAAACAAAGTTGTCGGTTATATATCTTTTTATTGGGAAACACTTCAGCTGGCCAGGCGATTACAGCTTAGAAGCTGCATCCTTGTCCAGAAACCAAGTGAGTTCACCCTCAGGCAAAACCATTTGAACAGGCAATACATGAGAGTCTTCACCATTGCCAAGAGTTACATGAACCGGATGCGCTTTGCCTGCCCCAGCTACCACAAGTGCGATGTTTGCAGACGAGTTGATTGCAGGAAATGTGAAAGTAATTCTTTCTGGAGGTGGCTTTGGCGATTCCTTGATAAAGGTGATCCATTTCTTCTTCTCTTGAACTAGAGGATGTCCCGGGAACAAAGATGCAACATGTCCATCTGGGCCCATACCTAACAACATAAGATCAAATTTTGGGAACCCAGTTGCCTCAGATACGCTGATTATCCCATTATGAACCAGATGTTTGACACATGTCTCGTAGTCGTCTGCTGCAGCCTCTGCTGATAAAGCATCGTTGATGGCATACACATTTCCAGTAGGAATTGGGACCTGAAAACACGGAGATCAGAAGATATATAGACGTTGGTCTCAACAATAGAAACTTCATATATTAGAATATAACTGAGATTAATTAGACCATTTTTAATTCTAAAAGCTCCAATATAGAAGATATGCAGTAAAACAGATGGCAAACAAATCAAATAACTTGCATAGACATTCGTGAATCAATAGAAAATTGCAAACACATGAACTTGAAACAGGTATATTTTTATAGCCTAGAAGAGTTAAGGATCCTACGGCTACTTCACGTGAAGGTTTTGATGTACACGTGCAGTGGCCCAACATTCAAATTCTATCTTTTGGGCCTCAATTTTGACTTTCACCTATATACAAAGTTTCTTGATTCTACTGTATTTTGTATCAAATATAAACCGTTTGAAATCAAAAATTTTCATCAATCACACCCCTAAATGGCTAAATGGCTAGTTTAGCAGCGTCGAATTTCTAGATCATCATAATATACAATAAGCATTGTGTTTATAACTTGTCTGTTTCACTTGTGAACTAGCAGCTTCCTTGTGTTTTGTATCACAGAATAGATAAACACGTAATAATCCTATAAATAGTCCTCAAATTGACGTCATGCATGTTCAAAGCATTAAGTTGGCTGATTTTCAAGTGATCACATATCAACATATATAGGACAGCATTGCAGTATTTTTGGGCACAGTGATAAGAGTTGTGGTAAAGAGAAAAGTAATGGTATTGATTGTGAGGTAAATGTGGGAGGTGAGAAGGGCAATAGTGAGGATAGCAAGGGCGTTAATGATGATGATGGTTTTACAAGGGTTGATAAAAATAAGAATCATGGATTTAATAAGGGACCAATGCAGAATAAAGGGAAAGAGGTTGTATGGCAGAAGAAAACTGGCAATCAAGTTGGTAAAGAGGTTGATAAGAATAAAGTAAATGACAAGGATAAAAATGAGAGAAGACATGAGGTGAGTAAATTGAAGGATCAAGGCTCTAATGTGGAGAAACAAGGAAATCAGAAGCAAAAGAATTCAAATAGTAATGGAGGTAAAAAGAAAGATAATGAACCTACTGTTAAGAATACATTTAATATACTGCAAGAGGCTACGGAGAGGACTGATGGAATGGAGGATGTACTTGAAGAGAATTCTATGGCTGCTCAATTATTTGCAGACAGTGAAATGGAAGAAATAAGTAAGAATGTGGAGGAAGAAGATGTATTTGAAGACACTTCTGGTATAGCTCAACAGATGATAGCTAATGAATTGGATGGAATTGCAAAATGTATTGCTGAGAATAATCTAGGAGAATTGGGAAACAGGTTGTGGAATTTGGATAGCTCAAAATGGAAGGAAGCGGAAGGATTATTGAAAAATTTGAACTTTCCAAAATAATAGTGTTGAATTCTTTGCTTGATCATGTTTGATTCTAGCTTTGAATGTGAGTTGTATGTTTCATTTTATCTTCTTAAGGGTGTTTGGGATTGTCTTTTCACCTTTTTGAATGCTTTGTATTGTCTTCTTTGTTTGAAATAAAATTTTTGATATTCACCGGGTTTACCAAAAAAAAACATATATAGGACAGCTAACAAACTCAAGGTACAAAAATTATTAAATGGTTAATACAATGAAAACCAAAAAGTTTCGACTTGAAAAGATGACATTTTAGTTTCCAAAGTTAGACCAAATAAATATGAGATACCTTGGAGAGAAAGGCATCATAAGCCAGCAAGTAACTGCTATCTGGATGGTTTTTAGGAACGACTCGTTCATCCGCCCAGAAAACATGCCATTTTGACCAATCTATGGAATCAATATATGGAGCTTCCACTAGTTTCCTTCAATTCCAACATCATCATGTTATAGTACTTAAAAAAGAACCATATATTTAATCAGTTTGTTTTGACAATAAAGCAACAAGGAGCTGCTAGCCTTACCTGAGAGATTTGATCAAAGATCCACCAGTGAGAACAATAGTGAAGGAACCCTTTTGTTTGGTGAAGTTCTCTGATAAATCTGCTGCGTACTTAGCCAGAGACACCGAAAGAGCTTCTTCCGACTCGAACACGTGCACGTTTTTGTTTTTGTCAGTTGTTGCCATTTTCGTCTTAACACATCAAAGTTTGTTGGGCACTGATAAGAAAAATCCTATTATCTGGTTGGTTCGAGCGGTGATGTATGATGAAGATGAAGATGATGCCATAGAACCTTTTGATGATTTCTTTCATGACCCTAAACATGCACTTACCAGCTACTTTTCACGTGTCCAATGTTTGTCAAGACACACACACAGAGGTCAAATAAAAAACACAGATTTTGACATATTGCATATTTTGGCTTTAAAATTGGTTTGGTCGGTTAGACATCTGCTGTGTAACACCCACGTGGATGATTTTTTTTATACTTGTTCTTAACTACCCAAAGTTAAGCTGTCATTTTCAAATTTTATCTACTACAGTATAAGCTAAGCTTCAAATGGCTTTAAAGGTCTAAGTAATTTAATGAGATTTACAAAATCTTATTTTGTTTTCCGCATATAGTCTCACTGCTATTATACTTTTTCAGCGCCGTAACAATAAAATAGAAGCAGATGAACTGTTAGCTCTCTAACTCTGTTGTTAAGTTGATGTACAATCCAACTCGGAGAAAGAATTTGGTATTTTAAACGTTCTTCACTTACATCAACCCACTGCTATAACGTTCATTCAAGAACAGATTGTCTCTCCATTAAACAAGTAAAAAAACATTTATAAATGTATAAGTATATCTACAATTATGACAAGCTAGCTTTGTTGGACCGAGTTTTGTCACAGAGTTATCTGCAAATTGACAAAGAGACAATGTGGGTAAGTATCAGTCACATGTATTCTTGAAGAATATTTGAAGATACAATACCTTGTCTGGAAGACATTTTGGATCATCTTGCCAGGGGACTGACGCGCAGCGTATTCCAACAGATCAATCTCACTGGCCTTCAGCTTCCAACCTAGAGCTCCCAGATTCTCCTCGACCTGTTTAACAGACTTAACTCCTGGTATTGGAATAGTGCCTTTACAGATGCACCAATTTATTGCAACCTGCCAATGCCAATTAAAGAACTCATAACAAACTGTTGCATATATTTCATCCACAAGTCAACCAGTTAGTACAAGCACATACCTGAGGTATGGTTTTGCCCCTCTTTAGTGCTATTTCTTTTAGTGAGATTAACAAGGGCTCTACCCCTGGAATTATTTGTCTGAACAGCAAACTCCTGCCAAACACACAAGACACAAGAAGAATGTGATCAAATCAAGGTTACTAGATTCATCATTAGCTGATCCATCCAAACATGTACTTGTTTTTTATGTCAAACAATGACTTTCCTGTGATTCCATCTAGTTAGAAGCGTTATTTTGATAGAAGTTGGTACTCTTTTGGCACGCTTTTAAAACATAGACTTGTTAGCTTCAGGGCTGGTTAGAATTTGATTGTTTCATCTGTTCAATTCACCAGTCTCCACAGTTACTTTGTATGTTTTGCTTTACACTTCTTCATCATGTATTAACCGTAATCTCCAATTTTCACAGCTCGTCTTGGTTCAAAAAAATGTCACCAACTTAAATAAGATATCCGGTTGACAACTGGACATAACAGATTCAAATTGTGTCAATTATAGATACTCAGCCCTTGCACTCCTATAACTAAACTTGATATATATTTATTGAATTGTATTAATTTTATTTAGATCATACAGGTTTATCTGTGGTTCTAAGGATGTATATACCAATTTGAAATGTCATCATATAAAGTTGGGATTGTTTATTATTTGCTGAAATTCGAAGGTGCTACTTGCGACTAACTTCTTGTTGAGGGCTAATCTAATCGAGTTGCATTGTTAATCACTTCAAGTTTGAAATGTTGACAGAACTTCCTGATGAGAAGGTTTAAATGGACCCATGTTTTGCTGTTTCATAGTTTTTAGGATATATGGCTTGTATTAAAGAGCTCCTTATTAAGCTAGGAGTTGACCTTTTGGTCCCATCAAGTCGTCCCTTCATTATGTCCATAGGGTAGTAGACTGACCTGATGTATGATACACTCAGTTGAGGAGACATCTCTAGTTTTGACAATTTGTTTAGTCTTTCAGGTTAAACTCCCGTTTATTTGTTTGTTGGTTAACCGCTGAGTGAATTACTATCTTGTTTCCGTAGTAAACTATTGTTTGTTACTTGCATAGAGATTGCTTGTACAGTTTAGTTTAGTAAGAGAATAGAAGGAAATGTACCTTGGTCCTTGCGGAAGATTAGAAGGTGTGTACTTTCCAGTAAGCATGCCAAGGCCCAACGGACTATACGATATCACACGGATCCCCAGTGAATCACATATCGTCTTGATCTCCATTTGATCTTCACCCATGCTCAACAATGAAAATTGCACCTAAAAGACATCAATGAAAATGGAAGAAAGAATTTAATGCATGACAATCCTTAATCTAGAGTGCTTGTTCACTGTCCTATCTTTTTACTTGGATATAATAGTGACTTTGTTCTTGTGTATAGTCATAATCTTGCATCCCGTCTTGCCTTTTGGATATACTACACTCCTTATGAGAAAATATTAGTATTCCATCTCAGGAAATAAGTAATTATATGCTCTTTCCCATTTTGGGAGATAGTTTTCACGTTTGCTATTCTGTATTCTTAGATGTTTCTCCTGTTTCAAAGATTTCACTTGTTACAATGTAAGGTTAATGTTTCCCACCAACGACATTTAGGGAAAGTGATTGCTTTTCGTTCTATTTTTCCCCTTGGGTGCTCATTTTCGAATAAGGTTTTTGTCGCAGCTCATTGTTTTTTATTGAAACTTTCCACGAGGTCACTTATTTCCTGACATTAGTAGGAAATTTTCAAGTTATGTAATTTTGCTATTTTTTTTGTCTTATTTCCATTTGTTACTTTACTCAGGTTCAAGTGTTCAACAAACAAATTGGAATTAATCTTCTTGTTACAGCTTACTTTACTCAGTGTTCAACAAACAATGTATCTACCCTTATTTACATAATACTGATCTAGATTGAATGAAACAATTGATGGTAACGCGCAAGTACCTGAGCTGATGATAATGGAACTCCTCGTTCCTTGAGGTAATCGTGTATCTTGAGTAACTGTTTTGGTCCATAGTTGCTAACCCCAACTGCTCGAACTAAACCCTGTAAGGTATATAATATGTTTATGAGTTTCAAACACAGGAATTGAGATTCAAGTACAAGAGGAATGACCAAAAAGAGTGTTAATAATAATAATAATGAATAACCTGGTCATACATTGCCACTAAACCATCCCATAGAGCTCGCTCTTGAAAAGGAGCATAGTTAGCAGTTGACCAGTGTAGTTGTGCGATTCCAATCTGCTCGATTTGCAACCTATCCAAAGAAGACCTAAAAAGGCATTTCACATTTCGTCTATCAAAAGCTGAAACCACTAGCTAGGAAAATTAAAGCATTATGCACCTGCCTTTTAATAAACAGTTACTACTAAGAGAAAGTAAAAATACTTGGCAGCGTTAACAAATTGGTTGGGTGTGAGGCGCCATGGATATGCAGCAAACTTGGTAGCAATGACAACGTTATCACGGGTTTGTGCCTTTCCTGATAAATCATTCAACTAAGAATTCCTAGAAAAAGAAATACTACTAAATCTTGACAAGTGGTGTACATATGCATTCACCAAATTTGACTAAGAGTATAGATAGGATAGGACCTGGATATTGGGCAATGAAGTTTCCAAGAAGCTTTTCGCTTTGGCCATTAAGTTTACCAGTGCCGTAAGAATCGGCAGTGTCGAAAAGGTTGATACCATTATCAAGAGCCAAGTTAAAAAGCTGTTGGAGTTCAGAGTCCATGGACTGCTGGTAGCCCCAAAGCAGCTGATTCCCCCATGCCCATGTTCCAAAACCCATTGGAGATACACTCATGGGTCCCAGTTTCACCTATGAAATCTAATCATATTAAATCTTGGTCATATCATCTATTATGTTAATGAATAAGAATACCTGCAAGTTGTTCTTGTTCTGCCATGGCCAACTGACACGACCAACTGGGAGGATGTTTTTAAGAATGTTGTCGGAAAGAGGTGTAAAAAGAGCAGATGTCATCATCATCATCATAGGAGGAGGAGGAACAAGTGTTGAGGTTAGTTTACAACCGACCGTTTGTTTGGGCGCGTAATCTTGACGATGGGTTATTAATAGATAAGATCTCAAAAAAATAAATATATATAATAATAATAATAATGACAGCTGTGGGATTTGAACCCACGCCCTTTCGGACCAGAGCCTAAATCTGGCGCCTTAGACCACTCGGCCAAACTGTCACTTGTTCATAACCAAATAATACACTTTTCAAATACGTGATAATTCATGTTGTTTTTCTAGACATTTTTTTTGAAAAGGTGAAATATATTATAATCTCCAAATATTGTACGGTGCTTAGTAAGCATGCACATCTGTTTTGGACAAATCCCAAGAGCTATTTCATGTTGTTGTTCTAGACATTGTCATGTTGAAAAAAAAAAAAAAAAAAAAAAAAACAAACAAACAAACAAACTAGAGGGTTTCCTAGGATGGGAAAAAATACTTGAATCCGAGGAAATTCAAAACCCAAACTAGTTGGAGCGGCAGGGCATGCTTATCCGGTTATGGGGCAGGTCTGGACGTGAATTCTAATCGGGGCTGAGATGGGGAGCGGAAAATAACTTCTCCGCCCCGTTGCACCCGAATAATATATATGCATACACATATATACGTAATATATTCATAGCATCATGTTAGTATTTATGTAATAAAAATATCGATCTTATTATTTTTTTTATTTTTTTTTAAGATTGCAAAATTGTGATCATAGAAACTTGTTTAATGTTATAATTTCAGTTAATTTATTATTGTTTGTGTGTAATACTATTGTTGAAAATTAAATAAAGCTTGTTTGTAATTGATTATTAATGGTTTTTAATTCTTCAAGTTATTGTTAACGGTGTAAAAATAATAGTAATAAATATTAAATGGTGTTGCTTTGGTTGAGAATCGTGCCAAAAAAAGAAACCTCGCCAACTAGCGAGTTTGGGGGAGCAATGCGCCTTAACGAGACGCTCCGATTAGATTCTGATAAAGATCGGGACGTGTTTGAGAAGGACTCTGGTAATCGAGGTTGGGAAGAGGATGGCGCCCCCTGACCTGCCCCGTCGACATCCCTTTAAGAATAAAATGGGTGTGTATTTGCCATTAGACTTTTTCAAAGATTGTTTGGTACTTGGTGACTTAACCATAAAAATATTCCGTTAGATCCATCCACCAATAGAATATGACAAAAATATAAGAGCAAGTTTGCCACTCTAAAACATACATACATTTAAAATTGGATTATAAGAAGGGTAGATCATTTACGAACCTGTGTTCTTTACAAGCTAAGGGTCTGTTTGGTAAAGGCTTTTTGGAGGAGCTGTTAGCTTTTTGTTACAAATAATCTCATCTAAACTAAGTAGCTCCATTTGGATACATTAACTTCAAGCTTTTATTTCAAACAAATAGCTCCTAAATGAAAAGCTGATTCATGAAGCTTTTTAAACATCTTGGAGCTGTTAAAACTTTAAATTACTGATATACCCTCCAAACATTTGTTTACAATTATAGATATGTCCTTTTATATCATTTTACATCTTATAATTGCATTTAACAGCTAACTTACCAAACACTTTTATTAAAAAAAATATACAGTTTGTAGCTCATGTTAACAGCTTTGCAGGTTACAGCCTATAGTTTACAGCTTACAACATACAGCTTACAGCTAGTTTTGTAAAACATACCCTAAATATAAAAAACACTTGTATCAGTATAGTGGTACGGTGTTAAAGAGTATTTTCCAAAAAAAGAAAAAAAAAAAAAAAAAAAAAAAAAAAAAATGCAGCGACTCATGCTTATATGATAGAATATACATTTTTACACGCAAAAATTATATGATAGAATATACATTTTTACACGCAAAAAAAGTTTCAATATAATTGAAATATTAATAAAAAATTATATGATAGAATATACATTTTTACACGCAAAAAAAGTTTCAATATAATTGAAATATTAATAACTCACTCTGCAACTACAATTTTAATGCATTGTTCGGTCGGGGAGATGGACATTAAAGACAATGTGTTTGGTAGGGAGAGTTGGAGCCAAAGAAAAGGAATTTAGTCAATTTCTCATGTTTGGTAAAACAAAGAATTGAGAAAGTGGAGATATGTAAACTCTCGGGAAATGAATCAAATTCTCTTGTTTGGTATGTTAGAGAAATAAAAAGGTGGAGAATTGTGGGGAATTGGTGGAGAATTGATAGTGCAATTTTTTGAGTTTCATTTCCACTACTTTTAGTGAGGAAATAGGAGAAATGAGGGGAACTTTGTAAGTTTTTTTTATTTTATTTTATTTTATTTTTTTTTAGTTGCAAACCGATTTACGTAAATGTATTTTTTATAAAAAAAATTAATAATTTTTTTAAAATAAATTTTTTATAAACTAAGTTTTAAAAAAAATAATAATAATTTTTTTATAAAAAATAATTTAAAAAAAATATATTTTTTTAAAATATATTTTTTATAGAATTGTTATTTAGAAAAAATAAATTTTTTTTAAATATTTTTTTTAATTAATTTTATAAAAAATAAATTTTAAAATAAATTTAAAAAAAAAATTTAAAATAAGTTTTTTTAAAAAATAAAAAAATAATAAAAAAAAATAATTTAAAAAAAATATTTTTTTTAAATATATATTTTTTAGAATTGTTATTTAGAAAAAATATTTTAAAAAAAAAAATCAACAAACAAAATTTCTAATTCTTTCAATAAAAAGTTTTTTTTTTTTTTTTTTTTTTTTTTTTGGCCAATTCTCGAGTTTATTTCTCATGTTACCAAACACTAGAATTGACTTTAAATTTCTCTACCCATTTCTATTCTCTGAATTCTATTCTCTACTTCATTTCTAATCTCTGAAATTCTCTCTACCAAACGTGCCCTAAAGACAATATGATGCCAGATATATGAAATGGATGTGGTTAAATTCAATTCCCAAACAGGAATGCTCAACTCCGCAAATATCGATCGAAACTTGAACCCTTGTATAAGTGATAAGTATGCAATTTAAGAAAGCACAACAATTGAAATGAGCGGTCCGTATTAATATCAAAGATATTCCCATGTTCTGATCTTTCCATATCTTTTACCCATTTCTTGGATAAAGTCTCCTAACTATATTTGAAAACGAGTCGGAATCTACTCGGGCATGTGGCGGTATAGTTTTTAACGACGAAATCGCTTGGTATTTATCAAATATTTGGTATATAAACTTTGTTATGTATAAAAAAAGGTATTTATACACAATTGAAACTATTATAAAACTGTACGTCTTCGGCCTCTATAGTTTAAACAAATTTTAGGATAATTTTTAAAGTTATCCGATAAGTTAAGGGTGCATTTTAAAAGTTATTAATTTTATATGGGCATTTTCTTTTCAGAACCACTTTAAGTGCGAGAACTGCAAGAACCACATTTTTACAACTAATAATACACAATGTACATCATTTAATGCTTCATAGCATTTTGTTATTTTTATTTAATTCAAAGGGGTATAACAGTAAAAGACATTTTCATATTATTTTTGTCTTTTTATAATTCCCGTTTTTTATAAATTTTAAAATTCGAATTTTTTTTTTTTTTTATTTTATTTTTTTTTAAATAGGCAAAGGTGCATACATGTTTTTTTTTCCCAAATAACCAAGGTGCATACATGTTTTTTCTCCAAATAGTCAAGGTGCATACATGTTTTTTTTAGCTAACACTTTTTTTATCAACCTACTAATATTTTTACCTGATCATTATTTCTTTTGAAAGTTTGAAACACAAATTAAAGAACATAAATCATTATAAAAAGAAAAACAAGATTGATAGACTTAAATGTTATATTTCACTTTATTACAAGTACAAAAACACATGCAATAATCATATATCTCCAAAAGTCGCAAATTATCTTCATGTATATTCGTGTTCATCCACTTCCCGGTCTTAAATGATATCATCATCTTCATTAATCAATCTGAAACAAACATGAACGAAAACAATTAAACCACAAACAAATAAGAAACGAAAATTAATCACAACAACTAGCATAACACATATGCACAATCTTGTGTATATTAAACTAATGATGTAAACATGTTTTTTAATAATAAACACAAAATATATATGTTTTATAATCCAAAACACAAAACATATATGTTTTATAAGTAAACATATATGTATCTTTGCAAAACATATATGTTTAATTAACAACATGTAATCAAAAATTCAAAAGATATCTTTATAACGAGAATCAACAATTCAAAAGACATCGAATCTGAACTAAATCCTAACCAGATTTAAAGCTTAATTAACAACAAACACACTCAAACCTATCAATTAAACTATAAATCATATACTGACCAATCAATTGACACACAAACCAACATTTAATACCATGAATAATTGACACACAAACCAACATTTAATCTCAATACAAGTCGTCTTCTGCCCTAACTGACCCACCTTAACCGCCGCCACAAAACCACCAGGCCCACCACCGATCACATCGACGTCGTTCTCATCAGATCCACCACCACAGGAAGCATAATAATTAATTGATGATAGTAGATTGGATATGTACCTTTTGTACTCGGGATTTGTTTTCGAAAACACATGGAAACGTTTTTTTAGATCTTCACCAATCTTTAATGATTTTGATTTTCAGTGTAGGGAGAGGCGAAGTGGAGAAGAAAACAATGGAGCGGCGGTTTTATTGTTGTAAGGAGAAAGTATGATTGATTAGGTTAAATAAATTGAAGAAGAGAGAGGGTGGAGATAAGATCCGGAAGAAAATAACGATATGTGCATATTATTGTGCCAGTTTTTGAAAATCATTAACATGAAATTCCTTTAATGCCCTTTTGTTATTTAATAATTAATATCCAGTTTTATTTTATTACTATAATGCCACACATCATCTTAGCCATTGATCTTCTCATCTAAGGGTGTAGAATGAGTTCTCGCAGTTCTCGCAGATAAGGTGGTTCAGAAAAAAAAAGTTACACTATATATATATATATATATATATATATATATATATATATATATATATATATATATATATACTATATATATATATATATATATATATATATTAAACTACAAGATTTTTTATAAAATAACACGTATGCCATAAGTATATCAATATTGGGCTTCTTTTGTTCGTTATCGAGAGTCATTTTTGGCGTTATTTTTTTCATTCAACAAATCGCTATATATCTGTTAGATGCTTGGTAAATAAATTTTGTTATATAAAAAAGTCGTAAATAATAAGAAGTTCAGGGTGTATTTTGTAGAAAATTTTTTTACTTCTTTTTGTGCTAGCGGGCAAACTTTGTGGGGCCGGATTTCTTGATATTTTTATTTCTTCGCAATATTTTATTCGGATTGAGGCATGTAATTGGTTGCTTTTGTATCTTTAACATGTCCTTTTCCAATGACCTGAGTCTACCCTGATGCGTATCACTCGATACAAACGTAATTTCTCATTTAGTATATCATCAATTGCTGATCTTTCAGGGTTGAGAGAGGATGATATACGTGGCTCAGTTATAGGTTCCATGACTGGATTAAAAAGGCGATATTGAAGGTCTTGCAGATATGGATACGAGCTTATGAAGTGGTTATAGAGACGGGTAAGAAGCATCCCATAGGGTATTAACTTATCGTCACTGTCCTTGATATGCATTATTCGCTTAGTGATGAAGTAAGCAAGATTGTAAAGTTGTCTAGTGAGAATGCAGTAAAGCGTGTGAGCACAACATGCCGGTAGATAGTTACGATCCTTTATTAGACAGAAGGCATTTTCACGCAAGATGACTGCCATCGGTAGTAGAAACTGACGGAGTTCAATCATACGAATACTTTTGGGATGAAGGATATTTGATGAATTACAGAGTGACTCGATCAACTCAGTTGAAGAAGGAATATATGAGCGATATGGACCATCCTCTTCTCGATTATCGAGTAGAGTGTGAAGCTCAAGTTCTTCCATGTAAGCACATTGCCCACGATATGGAAGTCCAAGGATTTCACCAAATTCCTCAAGAGATAAGGAAAGTTTGTAATGACCTACACAAAACGTAAGAGCTATGGAATTGTCTTGCTTACGTTTGATTTTGAATTCACGGAGAAATTCTAACATGAAACGAGGACAAATTTGTTCATTAATAGTGAGTAGACAATCAAAACCTATTGTTCGAAAGGCTCTGTTAATGTGTTCCTGGGCTACTAATGAGCGATCAACGATTCGACCTTCATGAATGTGACCTGACTCAAGATCATTGAAGCTTTGAACAAAGTCGGGTGGTAAGTATGGTTCTAATGAAACTTTTGGAACGTAAACGTTGGTTAGAATATTATCTATGTCATATGTGTGCGGCATTTTTCACCTATAAAGAGGTACATTATTAGTAAGACTCTTATATAACACAAAGATGAAATTAAGATTATCTTGACCATATCGAATTGGGGATTATCATATTTTTGACACTTTTAAAATTCACTTAATTGAGCAATTCCTACATGTAGATGAATGATATTAGTAGTACATTGATAAGATTTAGTTTTTATTTTAAACAATTACAAGAAAAATTGAAAATCTCCGAATTCAAATTTATGTTCATATGAACCCCAATTAAGAATTAATGAAGAAATAGATGAAATGACTTGCAATTGATTTTATTAATGATGTGGTTAATACTCCTTGATTAATATGGTTTGAACTATGTTTTAGTGGAGTGATTAAAGATTTGGGTGTGTTATGGTTTGATTTCGTCGTTGCTGTAGTAAGAGGAAGTGTTTGCTTTTGTTTTCAATAAATAACAATGCAATATGGTTCCCGAGCAAACATTAATAGGCGTATCAGAGAAGATACAGTCAAGTTGCATAGTTAAAAAGTATACACAGTTGGTCCCTCAAGTTGAGTGTCGGGTTTGGCTTGGGTTAGAGGTGTAGTTAAAACGTGAAAGGTCTATTATGCCCCTCAAAATATAACACAAAACGTGCGTTGACCGAGACCAAACGGGTCAAGGGACGCAATTGGCCTCAAAAAGTTGTGTTTTGGACTCACGGCGACGATTTTCCCAAGTTTGGGGCGCAAGCGATGTTTTTGGGAAAGTTCATGGACCAACGGTGTATTTTTGTCTTAAAAAAAGTATCATACTTGCCATCGAACAAAAAAAATTGCTTCACTTTTCTTTTAAATTTGTCATTTTTGAGGTATTTTACGACATTTTTTTACATTTTTTCCCTTCAAATCTTTTTTTTTCTATTAGTTGAGAGGGACAAAAATGTCTTAAAATGTTGCAGAATACCCTAAAAAGGCTGAATTTGAAAGAAAAATACCCGAAAAAGCAAAAAATTTTGTTCACTACCTATAAAAGCAAACGATGTCAAGTATAATACTTTTTTTACTCATTTGACCGAAACAAATTAATAAGAACACTTTATTAACTTCAACTCAATATCATTACGGTAGTATATATGTTACAATTCGTGTCAGTTCACTACTAATTATATGTTACAAAGCCATTAATTTGGAACGACAACATTCTAGCTACCTAGTTAATGTACTTCAAACCACCCCATATTCAGACATTAGCTAGTGTTAGAAATGGTTAAATAATTAATACGTAAATGTCTAGTATCGAACCCGAGACCTCGGGATTGCACACATTACAAATGAGTATTAAGTAATAATAATAAATGTATTTTATATATTTATTATTAACACGAGAACTTAACGACCGTTAGTGTTTTCAGTTAAATGACTAACGACCGTTAGACGCAAATAAGGAAAGAAGTGTTTGTGTAAAATTAGGAAACAAGAAAAGGCTCTAGAACCCTCCTTGGGTTAAGGGGCGGCCGATCAATGGGTTAGGGCAACCCATTGCCTTAACTTGTTCCCAAAGTTTCTTAAACACTATATAAACAAACCTTAGGGTCAATTGTTTTCATAACTTTTGTGCACACAATTATCCCTAAGTTTTCCTTTCTTCTTTTCTTGGTCTAGCCGATCGACTCACCTTCTCCAAGGTTGTTTGGATCGAAATTTTGTTAATCAAAATTGTTCTTGTGTTTTTACTTGCATAAACTTGATACGGTTTAATTTGTGTGTACAAGAACGAGGTAATAACTCAATATAGTTATTATCAAGAGATCGATAAACAAAAAGGTAAGGGGTTTATCATTGATCTAATAATCTTCAATTGTTCAAGAATTAATTGAAGTGCATCGGGTATGTTTTCTATTTAATGTTTATGTTAATAATTATATGTTATACTAATTGTTACACGCTTCCGCTATATGTGTACTTTGATTATGGAGGTTTTATGATTGTCATGCTATGTAAATTCCAACAGTGGCATCAAGAGCCATGTATAACATGTAATTGATTACTTAAACAATAAAAAACGTATCTTTTAAATTGTTTAGAATATACATGATTGTTGTCTAGGGTTTTAATTATTAAAAAAAAAATTTTTTTAATTAATGTCGAACCCTAACCCTAATTTAAGGGGGGTGTCGATTTGTCCATGAACCCTAATTAGGGTTTGTGGTTTTCATAATTAATTGTAATTAATTAGAAACCCTAGGTCTTTAAAACAATTGTTGTGTTATGAATCTTGTGACCTATGTGTTATTTGTAATGCATGAATTCGTGACTATTTATGCATAACTAGTCACGGATTAAATTAAATGAATTAAATTGTTTAGATGTATGCTACATGTTTAAATAAATCAAGAATTAGGGAAGACCTAATATATATTAAATTAATGAATCGGTTATGTGCAACGTGGTATATTATCATTAAAACTTACGCGGCCAATTGTTGGTGTCTGTGGTCCATTGGGTACAATGCGCTCGAAAACCAATGGGAGTTTTATTGATTCTATACATAATAATTCACATATAGATTATTAATAGGATTTGTTTAAAAAGATGCATGTGGCTAGATGTTTCAATTACAATTAATTGTTTTAATTGTTTTATTATTAGTTGATTATTTGTTTTCTTTTAATTACTTGTTTATTGTTTTTTTTTATATGTGATATGTTAAAGTAAGCAATAAAAAGGGTAATTTTCAAAGAAAAATTAAATTGGACTAATAATGGTGAAACATCGGTAATAAAGTAAGGATCTTGCGGTGTCTTATGTGCCGACAGTGGTTCGCTTCGCACGGTAATTGGCTCCCAGGCGAGACTAGCAAGATCTAAACTTTGTTACTTAATTTTAAGACTAAGATCATAAACTTTTGCTTGATTGATGTTTTTTGTACAATAGTGTGTGAAAGGCGGACCAAAGTTGACAAACTGTGTGGGGGGTTTAACTGGAGAGGGGTTTTTTAAGAGATTCGCTCCTACCGGCTCTCCGGGCCCGCTTGTGCGTCAACTGCGACTTACCTATATCACTATTTACGTACACTATCATCTTAAGGGTGATTTACCTCAATTCCACGCGCCAATTTTGTGGCGAATATCCGAATAACATGTAAGTAGTAGGATATGTGGGCGATAATTGTTGGTACTTCTTTAATTGGTGAACCCAATACCTCAAGTAAATAGTTTTGGTTTACTCTTAACTAATTGGTAAATAAAAATTGTTTTGAAAACTAATGATACAAAGATGAGTGCATGCATCTTTGTACATGTTTTTGTCACATCAAAAACTAAATACCCTAAAATTTAAGTTACGTGCCATCTAACTATAAGGAACACTTGAAGTTAATTTTGGGTATGCGTGAGACCTGGACCAAAATTAATGACAAGGTAAATTTCCGAGTGTGCGTGAGACCACACATGGATGAATTTGCAGTTTCTAAGTTAGACAACTTAATTAAGCTGATGCGTGAGACCTAGAGCTTAAGGCATGAGATGGGATGAAACATGCTTACGTGACATATTGATGAATCAATATGTAGTAAATCCCATAAATTATCTAGGAATTGGAAAACTTGTTTGCCAATTATTGTACGACAGATTACCATCTTTTGTACTTCCACTACTAGCAGATCAACTGATGTAGTGGAACTATGTAAAGTTGGATCCTAGATTTTCAAGGAAATTAAGTTGGTTATATGAATATATCCATGGGTATTATATTTTCTTGAGAATAATTATTATCGAAAATACTAATGTTTGAACTTTTCTATTTCTGTAGAATGGCTCAACCCGATAACTCCGTGTATGCTGCTTTCAAGAGTCATCTTGAAAGAGCCAAATTGACTGGGAAAAACTTCAATGATTGGCACAGATCGCTCAGAATTGTCTTGAGGGCGACTGGTAAGCTCAATTACTTGAATACTCCTTGCCCTGAGGAGCCTGCTGCGGACGCCTCTGATGAGGTTAAAGCAGCATGGAAAATTGAGCATGCTAAGTACAATGAAATTGGGTGCTTAATGCTTCAAAGTATGGAACCAATGATGCAAAAGAAGTTTGAATATCATTTTCCACATGACATGCTCAATGACCTAAAAAAGGCTTATGAAAAATCTCCTGAAGTTGAATTGTATGAGTCTCTTGACAAGTTACACAGCTGCAAGCATAATGATGGCAAACCAGTTGAAGACTATGTTAATGAGATGAAGGAATTCTTTGATCAACTTCAAAGAGGTGGTTTTGCATACCCCGAGAATGTTCAAGTTCACCTAATCAACAGATCCCTTAACAAGGATTTTGGTGGTTTCGTTCAGAACTTCAACATGCATTGCTCGGGGAAGACAGTTTCTGAGTTACTCGCATTGCTTGTTGACTATGAGAAACACTTACCAAATAAGGGCAAGGCTCCTACTCCCCAAGTGTTGGCAATTCAAGGAGGTAGGATCCAGAAAAAATCGCATGTGAACAAGGGTAAGGGTAAAGTTGATAAAGGCAAACAAGTTATGGGCTATCAACCAAATCCTAAGGTGAATCAACACCAGCCCAAGAAGAACAAGGTGAGTCCTCCAGGAAAGAAGGATCAGGCTTGTCACCACTGTCATGAAGTAGGGCACTGGAAGAGGAACTGTCCACTCTACATCAATGACTTGCGACTGAAGAAGCAAAAGAGTGAAGCTGGTAAACCCAGCTCTTCAGGTGCGTTCTTTATGATTGAATTATTTACTCTAACTCATAAGTTAAATTCCTGGGTATATGATACGGGATGTGGTATTCATATTTGCAATACTATGCAGGGGTTTAGAGTTGAGAGAAAGCTGGCCTATGGACAACAATTCTTGCACGTGGGTAATGGAGCACATGCAGCAGTTGAAGCTATAGGCGTATTTGATTTAGTGTTGCCTTCGGGCCTAGTACTATCTTTAAATAATTGTCATTATGCACCGTCAATTGTTAGAGGTGTTATTTCATTTTCATGTTTGTTGAACCTTGGTTTTGAACATACTATTGATAGCAATGGAATTTCTGTTTCTTTAAATGGTGTATTTTATTTTAAAGCTATTGCTGTGAATTGTATCTTTGAACTTGATATGAATGATAATGATAATGCTTGTGTTAAAAATAATTCGATGTATAGCATCAACAATAAGAGAATCAAGAAAAGTCTGGATTCGTCTTATCTTTGGCATTGTCGTCTTGCACACATAAGCAAGGATCGCATGAAAAAGCTGCAACATGATGGGCTTTTAGAAAAGATCAATGATGAATCATTTGATAAATGCGAGTCTTGTATTAGTGGGAAGATGACAAAGAAACCCTTTAATAATAGGATTGAAAGGGCTACTGATCTACTTGGTCTTATTCATACAGATGTGTGCGGACCACTTAGACATGTGTCAAGGAGAGGTGCTAGCTACTTCTTAACATTTACGGATGATTTCAGCCGTTATGGTTATGTTTATTTACTTAAACATAAACATGAGGTGTTTGAAACATTCAAAGTGTTTAAAGCTGAAGTAGAGTTGCAACTTGGAAAGAAGATTAAAGCTCTTCGATCCGATAGAGGTGGTGAATACCTGAGTCAAGAGTTTGTGGATTATCTAGCTAAGGAAGGAATTGTCCAGCACCTTACTTCTCCATATACACCACAACAAAATGGTGTATCTGAGAGAAGAAATCGTACATTGCAAGACATGATACGATCTATGTTTAATCTGACAACTCTTCCCTTCTCATTCTGGGATTATGCCTTGGAGTCTGCTGTTCGCATTCTTAACATGGTTCCCACAAAGAAGGTAGATAAGACACCATATGAGTTATGGAATGGAAATGCTCCTAACCTGTCTTATCTTAAGGTCTGGGGTTGCGAGGCGTACGTTAAACGTGACTCGGGTGACAAGCTCCAACAAAGATCTGTAAAATGTATCTTCGTAGGATACCCAAAGGAAACAATGGGTTACTACTTTTATTATCCTCCTGAGAACAAAGTATTCGTTGCTAGGTATGGAGACTTCTTGGAGAAGGATCTCATATCTCAAGAATTAAGTGGGAGAATATATGATCTTGAAGAAGATCAAGATGATACATTACCTTCTGAAAACACTAACCAACTTCCTGAAGAACCAGAAAGTCTGGGTCCTCCACCAGAAGTTGAAGTGGTTCCCATTCGCAGATCCGTAAGGACTGTAAAAGCTCCTGAACGTCTATGTCTTAACGTAGAATGTGAGGAATATACACTAGGGGATCTTGATGAACCGCCTAGTTATAAAGCTGCCATTAATAGTCCTGAAAAGGAAAAATGGTTGGTTGCTATGAATGGGGAAATGCAATCCATGAGAGATAATGAAGTCTGGATTGAAGTAGACCTTCCTCCTAATGCCAAGGTAGTTGGGAGTAAGTGGCTCTTCAAGAAGAAAACTGACATGGATGGCAATGTACACACCTATAAAGCCCGTTTGGTAGCTAAAGGCTTTACTCAAACGTATGGTGTTGACTACGAGGAGACCTTTTCTCCTGTAGCTGACATTAGGGCTATTAGGATTCTCATAGCCATAGCTGCATACTATGATTATGAGATTTGGCAGATGGATGTCAAAACCGCCTTCTTAAATGGTCGCCTAGATGAGGATATCTATATGGCGCAGCCTGAGGGGTTTGTGAATCCAAAGTTTCCAAATCGTGTATGCAAACTTCAAAGATCCATTTATGGATTGAAGCAAGCATCACGACAATGGAACAAAAGGTTTGATAGTGAAATAAAGAAGTTTGGTTTTACTCAAAATCTTGATGAGCCATGTGTATACCACAAAGTTAGTGGGAGTGAAGTAATTTTCCTTATATTATATGTCGATGACATATTGATCATGGGAAAGGACATTCCAAGTTTGCATGAAGTCAAGGCATATCTTGGAAAGTGTTTTTCTATGAAAGATTTAGGGGAAGCTGCTTTCATTCTGGGAATTAAGATATATAGAGATAGATCTCAGCGATTAATTGGATTAAGCCAAAGTGCTTACATCGATAAAATATTGAAGAGATTCAATATGCAAGATTCCAAGAAGGGATATTTGCCGATGCAAGAACAACATGGCTTGAGCAAGAAAGTTTGTGCTTCAACACCTGAAGAGGTGAAACGCATGGCAAAAGTTCCTTATGCTTCGGCTGTAGGATCTATTATGTATGCGGTTAAAAGCACAAGGCCAGATGTGGCGTTTGCTCAGAACTTAACCAGTCGATATCAGCAGGATACCGGTGAAGCTCACTGGACTGCTGTTAAGAATATTCTTAAGTACCTTAGGGCTACTAAAGATGTGTTCTTAGTTTATGGGGGTGATCCACAAGCAGAACTTGATATTACAGGTTACTGCGATGCTTCATGGAAAAGTGATAAGGATGATATGAAGTCTCAGACTGGATACGTCTTTGTCATTAATGGAGGAGCTGTGGATTGGAGGAGCAAGAAGCAGAGTACATTAGCAATGTCTGCAGCAGAAAGTGAGTACATAGCTGCATCAGATGCTGCAATGGAAGCCGTCTGGATTAGGAAGTTTGTATCAAGGCTTGGAGTTATGCCTTCGATTCAACGACCTATAAAAATGTATTGCGACAATTCAGCTGCAATTACATTTGCCAATGAACCTGGAATCATGAAGGGCACCAGACATTATCCGATCAAATATCACTATGTGCGAGAGCAAATAGAGATTGGGGAGATCGAAGTACTCAAAGTTCACACAGATGATAACTTGGCAGATCAATTGACGAAAGCTCTTCCTGGCACTAAGCTTTATAAGTTAGCTGAAGGAATAGGTCTTCGTAAGGCTGAAAGTTTCATGCCCATTTGTGATTAGTATTTGGATAAAGGATGTAATAGACAATTATTGATTTTATGAAATAAAGTATTGGTTATGTTTATTTATATATATTGTCTTGTTGAAATATACATATGTCCTGTTTTGCATGTTTATATCCTTGAATAATTTTATTATTCTAAATGTGTCCATTGTCAGTTAATGATATGGGAATATCATTAAATTAAGACAAATGTGAATGTTGGTGAGAATATACTTGAAAGTATATTGATGCGTAGTCATACCAAATTCACATGATATTCTAAGTGTAGAATATAGGACTTATCCCAACTAAGCATGAGATTACTTAATGGATCTTGTCATCAAGTAATTCATGAAATAGTTATCCTCAGACTTGAGATACAAGATAAGAGTCATGGATGTAGTGCATTTTTGTAAAGCAATCTACCGCTTACCGTAACTGGAAGTTATAAGGATTGTTTTCAGAAGTGTTGCAAAGTTCATGGGTTATTCCTGTAGTCAAGAAAGAATTTGTTCCTTCAAATTTGTTTTGAAGTATAATACTACTGGGCCCCTCGTAGGGTTGACAAAATGTTTGCGTGGCCACGCCCAAAGTCTATCTGGAATATGTTCAGATGTTTTGGTAATTTTGTTCAATCATTAACAAACGAGAAACAGAAACGTTAATAAAGAGTGACTTAGATCCATTTCTTTATTAATAAAGTATTAGTAACAAAAGGATAATAATAATGATGAATCATTAAAGATTTTCCAGGAAATCTACCTCGAGTTGATCTAGGGGCATTGGAGTGTTGCAAGACGCCAACCAATGTCATTTTACTATTAATAGTTAACCAAGTGGGAGTTGTTAGAAATGGTTAAATAATTAATACGTAAATGTCTAGTATCGAACCCGAGACCTCGGGATTGCACACATTACAAATGAGTATTAAGTAATAATAATAAATGTATTTTATATATTTATTATTAACACGAGAACTTAACGACCGTTAGTGTTTTCAGTTAAATGACTAACGACCGTTAGACGCAAATAAGGAAAGAAGTGTTTGTGTAAAATTAGGAAACAAGAAAAGGCTCTAGAACCCTCCTTGGGTTAAGGGGCGGCCGATCAATGGGTTAGGGCAACCCATTGCCTTAACTTGTTCCCAAAGTTTCTTAAACACTATATAAACAAACCTTAGGGTCAATTGTTTTCATAACTTTTGTGCACACAATTATCCCTAAGTTTTCCTTTCTTCTTTTCTTGGTCTAGCCGATCGACTCACCTTCTCCAAGGTTGTTTGGATCGAAATTTTGTTAATCAAAATTGTTCTTGTGTTTTTACTTGCATAAACTTGATACGGTTTAATTTGTGTGTACAAGAACGAGGTAATAACTCAATATAGTTATTATCAAGAGATCGATAAACAAAAAGGTAAGGGGTTTATCATTGATCTAATAATCTTCAATTGTTCAAGAATTAATTGAAGTGCATCGGGTATGTTTTCTATTTAATGTTTATGTTAATAATTATATGTTATACTAATTGTTACACGCTTCCGCTATATGTGTACTTTGATTATGGAGGTTTTATGATTGTCATGCTATGTAAATTCCAACACCCCATATTCAGACATTAGCTAGTATCTCCAACCCATGACCACTTACTAAGCAGCTAATTAATCAATAACTAGCTGTTACGTACACTCGATAGAATCATCCATGTTACCAACTTAATTAAAACTAAAGTTTTTCTCTACTAGCTATACTTAATTTGATGACCATAAATCCCACCAATTTGATGAACAAGTGCCGGTACTTGACTGATCAAAAAGACTACTCAGCCAATCAAAGTTGCTCACGTTTTCATCCGAGATTCGATGATCACCCGCATTATTCAAGTATCCTAATTCTTCGTCCTTGTGGCTGTGTTTCATGGGATCATCCTCGTCCGAACATATAGCCATATCTTGTTCCAGTGGTTCACTAAAACCACTTGAGTAATTACCATTATTCAACTCTCCGTTTTCAGACCCACTCTCAAAATCTTTCATGCCTTCATGAGGTTCTTTTAACTGACTGCATAGATCCCTTAACTGTTCACGTATGTTAAAAAATATATATTAACTATGGTTAATTATCAGTAATATAATGATGCTAAAAAAAACTATATGTATATATACTAGCTCTAAAAAATAGCAAACAAAGACGGCTTTCAAGGGTTAGTTAACAAGTTACCTGTTGTAGCAAGGCATGTTTTTCTTTCTTTAAGGACTCAAACCGATCACTTAAACTGTCGTAATCAGCTTTAAGTGTTGAGTAGTCTAGTTCTACTTGCTTCGACTTCCACCTAGCCCTTCTGTTTTGGAACCATATAGCCACCTGCCGTGGGTGCAGACCAAGTTCTCTAGCCATCTCCAACTTCTTCCTTGGTTCCAGCTTGTTCTCCGTCTTAAACAGCGACTCGAGTGATTTTATCTGCTCATCACTAAACCTTCTGCTGCTCATGTTGTCGTTGTGCTTGTTTTTCTTTTTCTTTGTAGCATTTGGAGTAGCTTTGAAAACATCGCAAGTGTTTTCTGTGGTTGGTGAAGCTGAATTAGCACCTCTTACCATTTTCTCATGCTCAGTCTAGCTGCAGCCAATTTAATTGAGATGTGAATAAAAGAGACAAAGTAATAATTTGTTATTTAGCTCCTGAATGATATGATATGATGTATTGTTGAGTGGTATTCTAAAATACCAATTGGAAGAGAGATTGGGTGTCTAAGATATAAATATATATTGTGATAAACCAATGGCGTGTCCTACTTACCCTTCTATTATTATTATTATTATTATTATTATTATTATTATTATTTGCATGTTTCATTTTCATAAATTAAATACTACACCATTTTTAGACCAAACGCAATAAAATGGATAAGTTCACGTAATCACGATGTTCGGCTAAATGCAATAATCAAGCGACAAACGAATAAGCAAAATGTTACGGTCGTGGTGCCCAAGCAAAAGTATTTGTAAAATTATTATATATACCCCAAAAACCATATATACAATTGCGCCGTGAAACATAATCGTCATAAAATCGTAAACTGCAACTAGCATGTCTAGCTTTGGGCTAATGCCCCGGGTCTTAGCGTTCTTTGTCTAGATAAATTTCTCTTCAGTTGATCGTGTCCTCCAGCATCCGGTTGAGTGATAATTTCGTTCAAGTTGCTATATGTATTACTTGATAGATATATATTACTTGAAACGATTTAATAGGTAAACAACAAAAGTGTCACGTACAGCATAACATCTATTGATGTTTACAACTTTTATAGGGACGTACGGTTATCTGCACAAGCTAGGATGGGGTGAGGATGTGGGTTGAGGATGTGTTATACATACCTTTCCTATGTTGTCACATCAGGGACGGTTTGGTCGAACCGTATAACTCGCAATGCACATCGTACAAGGCAGCGATGCATCTGATGATTGGATACCCTCCTTATGGGAGGGTGTGGATAAACTCACCCTATGGGGTGAAGCTAACACAATAATCATTAGGGAAAGTTTATAAGGACCCCTTATAGGGGGGGGGGTTTCCAATGATTGCAAGCTCCGGGCGGTTGTACCATGTGCTTCGCGATTTGTACAAATAGCCTATAGGGAGGCCGGGTATGTATAACATACCCGTAATCATTAATGGACTAGGTTATCTAGACCATCCCTATTATTACAAAGAAGACCCTCCCTAGTAGGGAGGGTTTTGTCCTTTTGTTGTTGTTTTTTTTTCCGTCCTCCTTTTTTTTTTAGTGTTTATTTGTTATGTGTTTTTTGTGTAATGTTTTTGTAGTGTTTATTTGTTACTCTCTCCGTCTCAAAATTATTGTCAGGAGACAAGAATTACAAAGCTTAATAAAAGTGGGACCACTTTTATTTTCAACCACTCAAAGAAAATATTCCCCTACTATATTCTCTAGTTTTTACTTAAAAAGGAAAGTGGACAATTATTTTGAGACATCCCAAAATGAAAATGTGGACAATAATTTTGAGACGGAGGGAGTATATTTTTTGTATTCGTTTAATGTGTTTCTATTTAATTAAACAACAACAGTCACACGTTAAACATTAACATATTAAACAACTACAAGTCTACAACAACAACTATTATTATTCAATTAAACAACAACAACAACATTAACACATTATTTAAAAACAATAACACCTACTACACATGAAGATTATTTATGTCATCTATAATTATTTACAACATAAATCAATAATCATTTACAATGTTTTCTCTGTATAATTATTTACAACATAAATCAGTAATCATTTATTATGTTTGTCTTCGTTTATTCTCAGTATACATGTGTTGTCGATCGGAATATAAAGTTGCCCATTCGGATGCATTGCCAACTCTGTACGTCCCCCATTGTGGGTGAGTATCCGAAAGTGGTGAATTTTCGTCTAGCGTCACATAAATAAAGTGAGCACAGGCGTCATCCCCCACACGGGCAATCACAAGGGGGCCAGTTCCTTGTGATAAGTCTGGACCGGAAAAAAGCGGAAAACGCGTATGACTTTGTCGCTGGGATATAAATACAACAGGCCGGTTAATCAGTGAAGCAATAACCAACCCCGTGTTTGGCATACTCATCCAGTATTCTTGCGGTGCAAATCCATTTTCGAACCAGTCTACTGATCTCCGAATTTGGTTAAAGTCATTTTGCCACCAGATACTTATGTAAAAGCCACTATTAGTGTTTAACTCTTGCAATAACCAAGCTCGAATTTCGCGCCACCTATCTTCGTGTTGACCAATACCATGGTCAACGCACTGAAACCCACAATTTTTGGAATCTGCTCCATTAAATGGTCGCTAACTTCATCTCCAACGTATAACCTGTGTCTTATACTTTGTTCAACTCTAGGACCCATGTAAGAACTATGTCTCGCAGGTTCTTTGTTCAAGTCCGGGACTTTTGTAGATCTTGAATTTGTGCTTCTTCGGTGATCTACGGTTGGTACTTTATTCAAGTCTGGGACTTTTGTAGCCTGGGACTTTTTGTCCTTTGCGGCTTTGCGCTCGGACGTCCACGAGTACTTTTGTGAACAACAGGTTCACGTATATCAACAGATTCAGGTTGGTATATCCCTCTCACCTTCTTTATCATATTTTTCTTGACAAACGACGACATTTTGCCAAAAACATTCTTGAATTGTTGTATGTCATTTTCACAAGAAAGACCATCTTCAGGTTCACAAGAAGGACCATCTTCAGGCGTAGACGTATTGATACTAGGCCACGGAACAGATAGGGTTCTCCAAAAAATATCAATTGTATCTAGTGGAATGACCCTTTTTGCATTCATTAAAAGTGACTTATATAAATTACTGATATTAATGAGGAAAATAACTTGATAATCATAAATTTAATATACTTACTATGAATTCGATAGTAAAGCAGTTCGTGAAAGCATGGTAGCCCATAAATTGACCGCAACTGATGACTACAATCTTCTGCGGCGATCGACAGTTGGAGTTCATCGAACATGAGTTCCAAAGCATATTTGGAAACTTTATAACACAATTCTGCAAATATTGGTATGTTACATTTATTCATTTTCTCGTTTTTGCTTCTATTAAAAGTTTTCTTTATCGCAGTTTCTTGCGCAATGATAATCTTATCGATCGAACTCAACAACGTGTCTAAGTTGGACTGTGTGTTGCCCAAGTATAATTTCAACAATGTGTGTTGACTCTCAACTCTGCATGTTGTTGACTGACCGTAGCTGCGATATTGATCGGTAATAAACGCGATAAACATTTCTGAATAACCTTGCAGCCAGTTATTCAGATACGAAGAAATATCTAAAAAAACAAATAATTAATAAAAAGTCATTCGGTTACTTATTTATTAAATAATAAAAACCAGGAATTAATAACTAAGTACCTGCATGCTCGACCAATAACTGTTTTAGGTGGTCATAATAATACAAGAATATGTCGCGTGTTGGAGCTATAACCATCCAATCCCATATTCCTTTAATGGACTCATACTCATTTAGCGTACCGCATCTATTTCTACAATACTGAAGCACATTTTGTGAAATATGCCATCGACAAAGTAATTTGTTAGCGTTCGGGAATTCTTCTTTGCATGCCCCAACCAACGCTAAATCTCTGTCAGTGATGATAACACGCGGGTAATATTCTTCGTCTATCACCTCCTTCACACATTGCAATACCCATCGAAAATTAGGCCCTTTTTCTTTGTCTAAAAAGCAAAACGCCATTGAAAATGTTTTGTTTGTTGAAGTTACTCCGACAATTTCAAAAAATGTCAATTTAAACAACGTGGTATTGTATGTGGAGTCCATTAGCATGATTTCAGGGAATGTACACCATAGAGCATATGACGTGGGGTGAATGAAAAATAGTTTTTCAATCTCATTATGCTCATTTACCCTCTCGTAATATGTATAACCTGAATGCATCAAATGTGAGTAAAGGACTTGGATTGGAGTTCTACCACCTATTATGGCTCCACGGATCTTATTTTGTGTGTTATATATAGATCTAACACTAGACACGTTATCCGGATTACGCTCCTTTATTGACGAAAGTATATCACGTGGTGGTACGTGATACTCTGTCAATTGTTTCACCAAACTGAACTCATCATCCTTTAATCGCATTGCATATGGTAAAGCATGCAACGACTCTGCAAAATCATGATTATGCCTATCACACTTCACCCTCAACCTTCAAAGATTTTGTGTTTTAGAATATTTTGCCACTAATTTGAATGGACAATCAGTTTTAGAGGTACTAGTTTGCCGTTGAATTTTATCTTTTAAACCTTCACGTTCATATTTCCTACCTTTTGAACACCCATACTTGATTTCGTACAAATACCCCTTCTCTGATTTGGTTCTTCTTTTAACAATAACAAAACCGATCCCTCGAGCTATATTTTGTACCCAATCAGTTAGTTGCTCGGGAGAACTGAACACCTAAAAATATGCAAAATAAAGTAACGTAACATGTATTTCGTAAACAAAAATCATAATAAATAAATAACAACTTTTATTTTTTTAACAAAATACTTTTATTTTATTTTTTAGCATATTCATAAGCTAATAAACACTAGTTTGGGAGTTCTATTTGGATCGAATGGAGAAGAATAAGAGAGAGAAAGAGAAGTGGAACCTTAGAGAGAGAAACCAAAGAAGAAAAATGAATTGAAAGATTGCAAAGGTCCAACCCTCTCCACATGAGGAGAGGGCTATATATAGTACTTGATATTACTAGCTAGTTTGCCCCTACCGGGCTGTGGAGCAAGCTGACAATGGGTAAAGACCCGACCCACTCCACAATAATAATTATAACTAATCTAATACTAATATTACTAGTTGTGCTACGAGCTATTTAACATAAATGAGTGCTCGGGGTGACCGAGTCTTCAACTGAATATTTATATTCCTAACAATCTCCCCCTAAGGGAGGTCACCCCGAAAACAATGTTCAGACTTCAAGCACTCTTTTCTTGAATCTTGACTCCGTAGCTCGTAGACATTGATTCTTCAGTTTCATTAGTCATTGTGCCTTCAGCAGTGATCTTTTGATGATTATTCTTTGTCTTGGATGATTTTGAGTATTCTTTGAAAATATCATCCCACTTGAGTCTTCAAGTCATCTTTCAGTTGTAAGTCTCCATGTGATGAGATATACATTGAGCCGACATGCTCACACTATTCTGGGTCATGATCTTCAGCATCAGAGTTAGCAGAAGCAGTGTTGAAGGTCTTTTGGTTGATCATGACTTTGTTGATTTGCATTGTTGATGTAGTGTGAACATGTGGTAGAGGATTGGCAACTTGTCTGCAACCAGCTACACCAGCAACCAGCTACAGCATTCCACAGCTACAATCGCCAGAAGTTTCTGCATACGACAGTTAGCAACAAATTCGACCGGTACTTACAGGTTTGGACTTCGAAATCGTCAACAGCATAGTGTGAAGACTTTCTCTAAGCCTTATAACTAATCTACTACTAATATTACTAGTTGTGCTACGAGCTATTTAACATAAATGAGTGCTCGGGGTGACCGAGTCTTCAACTGAATATTTATATTCCTTTGTTACAACTTAAAAAAAAAAAAAAAAAAAAAAAAAAAAAAAAAAAAAAAACTTTTTGTTACAATTTTTTTTTACAAATGATATTTTTGTTACAAATAAAAAATAAAATAAAAAAAAAAGATGACTTTTTGAAAATGATATTTTTTTTTACAAATGATACTTTTTTTAAAATAACTTATTTCTTACAACTTTTTTTTTCTTTTTTTTTGTCTTTAAAATTTAATATATATATATATATATATATATATATATATTATATATATATATATATATATATATATATATATATATATATTATTTTTTTTTAAATCGCGTTACAATACCACACAAGCCCATGGTTTTATCCCCACTTATCCCACCTCACCCATCCCATCTGTCTCTCATCACTATTAACTCTGCACACTCTTTCTCTCTCACACTAATAACCCTAGATCTAGATCTAGAAAAAAATAAAGGCTGTGGTGGTTTCGTGAAAGTGGAAGCCAAAGGTGGAGGCCGACAATCACTTTTCCGACATCATTTTCCGGCGTTGTTGTGTTCGTAAATGGATACAAATAAATTACAACTTTTGTTTTTGGTTCTAATAGCATAACGAGAACCAAAACAGTTTTGGTGGTGGTTGTTTTACTCTCAAATGGATACAAATAAATTACAACTTTTGTTTTTGGTAATAAAATAGATCTGGGAAAGTGCTTTGGTTATAATAGCATAACGAGAACCAAAACAGTTTTGGTGGTGGTTGTTTTATATCCGTGGTAAAAAGCATGGTAAAACCCATGGTGGTTTCTGTGGTGGTTTATATCCGTGGTAAAAACCATGGTTGTTTCTGTGGTGGTTTAGATCCGTGGTAAAAACCATGGTTGTTTCTGTGGCAGTTAGTTTTGCTTTTGGTTTGGTTGGTTTTTTAGATCTGTGAAAAAACAACTCGTTTAGATCTGTGGAAAAACAACTCGTTTAGATCTTTGAAAAAAAAAACACCCGTTTAGATCTGTGAAAAAAACCACTTTTGTTTTTGATTTGGTTGGTTTTTTAGATTTGTGTAAAAACAACTTATAAATGGTTATGTTTTTAGATCTGTGATGTTTATATATGTGTAATAAATTACAACTTATAAATGGTTATGTTTTTGCATCTGTGATGTTTAGATAAAAATAAATGGTTATGTTTTTAGATCTGTGATGTTGGTGATGGTGAAACTGCTTATGTGATATACAACTTTTGATTTTGGTTTGGTTGGTTTTTTAGATCTGTGATGTTGTCGATGGTGAAACTGCTTTATGTGGTTTGGTGATGGTGAATGCAAGTTTTGAAACTGCTTAAAAAAAGCAGTTGGTATGAAACTGCTTAAAAAAAGCAGTTGGTATGAAACTGCTTTATGATAAGCAGTTTGAGCAGTTTTAGCCCTTTTATGAAACTGCTTATTATGAGAAGCAGTTTAAGTAGATCTGAAACTGCATTTGGTTGCTGTTGATAAAAAAAACTTGGTTTTTTGAAATGGTTTTCTTGAAACTGCTTATTTCATAATAAGCAGTTGATTTCTGTTAAAAAAAAACCGAGATACGACGATGATGATTAAAAAAAAAAAAAAAAAAAAAAAAAAAAAAACAACTTGTCGATTGGCATGGCATAACCGAATGGACGGCAAGCACTTTGCAACCTTCAAATTTGCAGCCATATGATTAAAAATAATAATCTGGGCCTATTAAAAATCTCGATTTACCATTTTTTTTTTGTAAACGTTACTCATTTTTTAAAGTAATATATATGTAATAGCAAAAAATTATACCTCGTTCGTGTAAATCAGTGATGGATTCATCGTAAACTTTTACAAACCAAACTTTTATACACCCGTAATTCCGCACTTGTTCCTTCCTGCTAGCACTAACTTTTTTATTTATTTATTTATTTATTTTTGATCTTCTACAAACTTTTGATTTTCCAGCAAAGTTAACTTATTATTTTTTTTGTGAATGCAAGTATGATCTGCTAATGCTAGCAGTTTGCTTATAAACTTAAACAAGAATCTTCAATAGCGAAACTCGTACAAAAAAAAAAAAAAAAAAAAAAAAAAAAAAAAAAAAAAAAAACGTGTTTCACCACCCAAACACTCCCGTGACTCAGGTACAAAAGTTAAAAGACAAAAAAAATATTCCACCAAAAACTTATAAGCGGATCTGAAACCTACTTGTTGAAAAAAAACTTATAAAATACATTTGATATTCCTTCCTAAAAACCTTACAAAAAAAACGGAACACAAAAAAAGGACAAACTAAAAGCCCTCAAAAAAGACAAGGCACGGAACACACACACACACACACAAAAAAAACATTAACAATTTTTTATTCTTTTATTTTTATTTTTTTATTTTTTTATTTTTTTTAAGAATTGAAGGGGATGATAATGGAAATAAAAAATATTGGTGTTCTTAAGTTTTTTTTTAGAAAGAACAACAGGGGACGGAAAGGGGGAAGGAAAGGAAGTTATTGGTTTTTTTTGTGTAGATTTGTTCCTCCCAATATTGGGGGGATAAGGAAGGGAAGTAGGTAACTAACATTATGGACTTGTATAAAATTACAATTATACCCTCATTCTCCTTCGATCAAACACCAGAAACACACAATGCCACCGTCTCAAAACTCAGATAACCATTTATAATATTTGAACTACTGCGATATCCTTTTCGCATAGGATATGGTGAAGGTATTAATTTTTACACGTTGTAAAGACCACATAAACAAACATTATTTTATACGAGCACATGTATTCCAATTTGATGACTGCCTATCTTATTCTTTAATATACTTGTAAAGATCTTATCATCGGTCCACATATATACAGCAATTTGAATTTATATGGTCACAAATCCATTGTTAATTCAATACCGTGTCTCACTAAAAGTCTAAAACAGCTCAACAAAATCAAGGTAAGTTAATTATATATATGAAAAATAAAAGCGCATGTTTGGAGTAAATCAAACTCAGTTTCTCGAGACTCATTTGTAAGATCAAAGCTCGTGCGATTTGTGTGTATATCAGTATAATATGGTTGGTGCCTACATTTATCATGTCTCTATGACTCTATATAGATTCGAGGGTGTATCGGTAATTTTGTTAGATTCATTTTCTTTCCTTGCTATTTAAAATACAAACTCAAGAACACAAATGGTAATAATCACTTTCTTCAAATTGTCATCCCTTACTTTGCCCTTCCCATTATATCCCCTTACTTTCTTTAAAATTTAGACTCGTGAACTGAACGTAAACGGACCCATCATTAATATATGTATGCACAACCATATATAACCTTAAAACGTAAACGGACTTTAAATTGAACGAACGTTATTATTGTTGGTCTTGATCATGAGTAGTTTTCTTTGGATTGTTCATGATGGTGATATATCTATTTAAATAACCAAGGCAAGAGGAATCCAATGACTTCATGTTTCTAGTTACGCAATTTATTTATTATATAACATTTGTTCAAGTACAATGAACTAATAGGAGAATGTATATGGTAAATGGTAGACGATGTTCTATTCTTGAGAGGTGGCCGGAGTACTCTAATCTGTAAATTTATAAGATTTTGCAACACTTTTAGGCCAATGTATTCATACATATATCGACAATCGATACATCACGTACATAAAACATGCGAGTTGTAGTATTAATTAAACAACTATCGACAAAATACTGTGCAACTTTTGATTATTTTTCCTAAGCCAGCGCAGATGATTGAAAGAAGAAACCGAAAAAGTAAAATGGCCGAACATTATAAAGGATGTTGTTGACAAAAATGAAAGGAGGATGTTAATATATGCTTTCCATTTTAATCGTAAGGAAGAAGAAACTAAATTTAGCTTCACGCACATGCCACTTGTAGAAAAAATTTAGCTTTAAAATCGAGATTATATTCTTCTTTTTTGAAGTAGTCTTTTTCACGAATTGATCGAACTGTCATGATCTTATCGGCTTTTGAATTTGCTTCTCCATACGTAACTTGTCACACATTTTTGGGATTGGCCAAGAAAGAGGTATACCATAATGACTGAGAGTGTAGGATGAGTATTGTGACCCAAATCCCGGTATCGAACCGAAACCGTACCAGTACCGTACCGAACTGGTATCGGTTCTCACTACACGTTATGGTACTAGGACTGCGAATTTAGGTGGGAAAAAATTCGGTACTTTAAAAAGTGGTACGAGATATAAATGGAAAATCCTCGTTTGGTACCGAAATACGTACAAAAGGAGTTATTTTTTTGAATAAATTTTCACATCCAAACAATCCAATTAGTCTCTCTCATGCATATGACACTTGAAAAAGCCGACTACAAATCGAAACACTAAGTTGAAGAAACAAGGCTCCTAAAACTTCCTTTGTCAACCATTGGCCCTTTACCAACTCTCCCATAAATTAAAACATGTCAAGAGGACGATTTTTCAATTTACTCTATAAATAAATTTACAAATAAGATATCGTAATAACAAATGTAGAAATAAATAAATACACTAATAGTAAGATGTAGTAATAAGATAACGTGTTTATTACACAATTACTCCAACCTGAGTACCCGAAGTTGAGCTGAAAAGAAAAGCTGGCGAAATCTTGTGATCACACTTGCTAACTTATCGCGCATCCCTTCCTTCTTCATTACTGGCAGATCTCCGGTCACTCATAGGCTACAAATATTATTTTTCTTGAAATGGGTTTTTGATGATTTATGAAAAAGATGAAATCTTGATGATTAAATTGACTGATTAAGATTTGTGTTTAAAAATTTGAGGTTGATGTTTTACAATAGTACTAATTAGTTAAATTTTATTCGTGTTTGTTGAATCTAAAACACCTGCTAGATCTTTGAGCCTTAGTGGATCGGTAGAATGCCTATGTAATCACAAGCACACTACAAGAGAATCTCTGAGTATGAACTAGAAAAGAAAAGAACTAAGACTATGATCCTCTATGGATCGTATAATGAACTAAAAGATATTATTATTGAAGATTGTTAAGTCGTAAAAGATCTCTAAAACTCATAGATGGGTGTTCCTTTTATACTAACAAGAAACCCTAACCCTAACCCGTTCTACAAGAAAACGTGTGAAGAGATAAACATGATCTCTTCTAAAAATAAATCTAACAAACATTCTAAACATACGGGATAACAACTAACAATACCCGCAGCAACAACTACTATCAGCAGAAACAAGATAGAACTATCAGCAGCAATGAGCTTCAGCAGGAACCACAGCTATCGGCAGGAACCAGCTTTACACTATCGGCAGCAACAAGAAATATCTTATTTCCTGAATTCCTAACAATCCTCCCCTAATCTTGAAGTTGACTGGGTTAACTTACAAGATTCCCTGATAGATCTTTGAAGTCCATAGGCAGAGGATTAGGCCAGCAGCAGCATCAGTAAGTAACCAGCAGTAACATCTTGGAACATACATCAACAACTTCAATAGTTCAGCAGCAATAGGAAATTATCTTCAAAAGAATATTTAAGCTGGTCACCATGTCATTCACTTGAGCTTGACTGCTACTATGACAATATATACATCAAATCACTTTAAGTTTCATACTATTCTCATCACATCCAGGTGTGTTAACTCCTGTGAGAGGTGAATCATTGAAAATTAATGGATTTGATGTCTCTTTACCAATAGCCATCACTACTGGAGTAGCCAATGTTTAGGTGTGTTAGACCATGGTACATTGATAACCATCTGATTTTGAGTAAATCAGCAACTTTAAACGGATTTGACTTGTCTTTACCTGTAGCCGTTTGCTCAGGACTAGCCAATTCTTGGGTTACAGCAAACCTTGGTGAATTGAATACCAAATATGGATACCAATTGTCTTTACCACAAACCATACTTTTGTGGACTAGCCAATTCTTTGGATCCCATAAAGGGTTACATCCATGGTGAATTGAGAACCATTTCAACTCTCAGGAATGAACCATGGGTGAGTTGAACTACCCTATAGCTTTGAGCAAGCTATTACAGCTATCAACAGATTTGACAATCACACCAGAGCTGTACCCTCATGGTGAGTCAACTCTTTCTTGTCTGTGAGACATGGTGAGTTGAATACCATTTGTTGTGTAGGTGTAAACACCAACACTGTACCTGCAAGGTGTTGCTCAAAACCAACTTATTAGCACACAAAATATACAAGAAGATTTTTTATTTTTATTTTTTATTTTTTTATTTTTTTTTTTGAACTAAAAGAAATAAAATAAACAAACAAAATAAAAATAAAGAAAGAAAATGATTTTTTTTTTTTTATCAAGAGCAGCAGAATCCGAAGCAACTAGCAGAAATGATGTCACTACCAGCTACAATGAATGAGCTACCAGCAGGATCACCAGCAGCGATGGTGTTATCAGCAGGAATGGAAACACTGCCAGCAGGAATGATACAAGCATTGCAGCAGTATTCATGTGAGCAACAACAGACCAATATCCGATCATATGTCCACACCACCCAAATGCTCCACCAATTAATTTGTTCAATTCGTACAAAGGTAATAATTTTCAAAGCAGTATTGAACACACAGTGGACCCCACAATGACTTTCTCCACCAAACGATTTACATCAATGAAGCATGTAATCAACACCACAAATAGTCAACAATAGCAGCAACATTAATCACTTCTCAGCCCATCAAATCATCATACTATAAACCATGCAAGATGCCAAATAACTCGACCAATTAATATGGTTTGTCATCACGAGGTATTTATTGTTGTGTGACTTGTGTCATCCAATTAATTAATCACAGTACGAGGTAGCAGCATCATAAAATGAGTCCATCAATCACACCTCATCACTTAAGAATCAATAGTAGCAGCAGTCAGACGAACCAACTCAGTACAAGAATAATTAAATACGAGTAACTATCCTCTACTGAACCATGTACTACGCTCTATTGACCCACCAATTAATTCGATCCATGTGTTTGACCAATGCAATATATTCACGCCCGACAAATCCATTTGACCATAAGTTGTCAACAAACGAAATTCATATACTGATATTGACCAATTCATACCATCACAGATTCTTGACTTCCATAAACCACAAACCGAGTAACCCCACATTTATCACCTTCCCATGATTAATAAAGTAAACGTACGTGGTCACATTTAAATTAAGAATCATCCCCACAAAGATCAGTAATTGACTAAGGTAATATTCAATAGCAGTAACTACTCACTCAATAATAGGAAGCGACAGATTCAACAGCTGCATTATTTTAGTTAGTGAACACAAAACAAACTAAAAAAAATGTTAGTAAGCACAAAATATACAACAATAAGCCTCCCCTCAATACCAACCATTATGCCTCCAAGAACAATCTGCTGAGGATTGAATAGCAGTGTCCCATCTTTGCCCCCTCATATGCATTGGGCCATAGTGACCAAACCTATAATCATTTTGAAACAAAGTACTTGTGGGTCTGTAGAAAAGTCCAGGAGCATTCCTTTTCCAACCAGCAGGATTGCGTGGTTTTGTAACCTTACAACAGGTTTTACCTCTCGAGGGATCTCAAGAGGCTTACAACCCCACCAGGCAGTGTACCTGACCGATGTAGTATAGTGTAGTGGTAAGTACGGGGGATTGATCGTTCTCCACAGGGAATAGTGTTCGTTAGGTGTGAAAGGCTACTCTAATTAGGTCTAAGGGTTGAGGAAGATTCTTTTTATGTTTTTATAGTTTTTATGAAAGCAAGTAAAATCTCGGGTTTTGAAGGAGTGGGCGGAATTAGTTGCTAGTCAACTAACCCAAAATTACTACGGATGCAAATAAAATAAAGTAACAAAAATGAAATGTGGTGAGAAACTTATGTGTAGAGAAATGTGTTTACTTAGATTTCCTTACTCCCTAACTATCTTTTACCGGTTAATTAGTGTGTATTAGTCGCGTGGATGACGGGTGTATTCCTTAATACCATTCGTGGGGTGGCGTACTTACTTCCCCAACTCTACAAGCTCCTACTTCACTCCTATGTCGAGCCGGCTAGGAAGCTCCTAACATGGGATCACTAGAATTCGCTTGTGCATTAAATACAACCATAAAAACCTTTAGTACGCGTTTGGTTCATGTTTCTTAAGACGTTCAAGCAAGTTACCGAATAGGAAGTTAGCCAGTTTTCTTAAGCCTAACATAGATAAACAATCATCCAATACAACTAATAACACACTAACAACCAATAATCAATAGCTAAGTTTCATTAGATCTAAGCAAACACAAGATAAAATTAGCCTAACATGTTAAACAAAAGACAAGAATAAGATAGAATCAAACAACACATAGACATATTGAATGATTAATTGATAACTTATCTTTCAATGAAACATGGAAGATCTCAAGGCAAAAAGCCCTGAAAAAGTAGCTAAAATCGTCTTAGGGTTTTATCCCAAAATTCCACACACTAAGCTCTCCTCAATGACAAAAGATTAGAAAACTATATATAGATTTTTGGATCTGACGGCGTCACCTTATGGAGTGTGACGCCGTCACCTCGCCGCTTCTAGGGTTCCCGGATGACCTTCTTGACGCCGTCCCTCTTTAGCTCTTCAAAAATCCATTCTGGCTTATCAAGGCTTGACGCCGTCGAACCTAGAACGTGACGCCGTCCCCTTATGATTTAAGCCGTGACGCCCTTGATCAAGTTAAAGCATGACGCCGTCAGAATTCACATGCTATTTTCACTGGCTTATCATGAGTAAATTTCACGTCCAACTTTTCTTGCCAAAGCATGACGCCGTCTAGAGTAAATCTTGACGCCGTCAAGAGTAACTTTTAGCCGATTTTTGAGACTTTGCCGTTTTCTTCACTTTAATGCTCCAAAAACGTCCAAAATGCCTCCTTTTCCAGATTTCTCCTCAAAAGTACCTAAAATGACAAAAGGAACGATTTAGGGCAATATTTGATCAAATAAATACGATTTAAGGCTTAAATGACCCCTTAAAAGCGGTACACTTTTCGCCTCATCAAAGTCCAGTAGCATTCCTTTTCCAACCAGCAGGAACAGCTGCGGGTCTCAAAGGCCTACCAGCAGCAACAGGCGCTGGTCATTTTGCATGACCAGCAAGAAATGCATTTGCTCTAGGAACAAATGGGGGAATATTCTCTACATTTCTCCATACTGATCTAGATTTTTGTTGTTCAGCACACACACCCATTTTACTCTCATAATAATTACAATCCTTAATGAGATGAGAGTAACTACCACAAACAAAACATGATTTCTTTTTTATATTTTTGTTCTTAACCTGACTTTTCTTATCATGACCTTGCATATCACACAAAGACTTCTCACAAACAGAACCAGAAACAAAATTGTTCTTAATAGGACTAAAAGTAGCTGACTTTGAATTGGATTCCACACTAGCTACTTTTGGTGAGAAGTCATCAGACTTGGGTGTGGGAGACTTGTCATTAGAATCATAGGAGGCAAAGTCATTGGTCTTGGTCTCAGAAGACTTTTCACTGGAAGAGCAAGAGACATAGTCTTTAGATTCACTGATAGAATCACAAAAGTCATTGGACTTTTTGCCATAGGTCATGTGTGACTCATCTAAGTCAATGTCAAGGGCTGAGTGGATAGGGACAGGCTTGAAAACTCCTCTGATTGGTGGAGAAACTGCATTCATTGATGAAGCGAAAAGTGTACCGCTTTTAGGGGTCATTTAAGCCCTAAATCGTATTTATTTGATCAAATATTGCCCTAAATCGTTCCTTTTGTCATTTTAGGTACTTTGGAGAAGAAATCTGGAAAAGGAAGCATTTTGGACGTTTTTGGAGCATAAAAGTGAAGAAAACGACAAAGTCTCCAAAGCTGCTGGAAAAGTACACGTGACGGCGTCAAGGATTGCTCCTGACAGCGTCACGACTTGGCAAAAGAGGTGGATATGACAAATACACGTGACGCGCCAGAAAGTTTTACAAAGGAAGTCTGACGGCGTCACCCTTTAAGGTGATCAAGGCCGTCACGGTTTAAGTTAAAGAGAGACGGCGTCAAGCACAATTGTGACGGTGTCAACCCTTGACGCGCCAGAGTGGATTTTGGAGGATTAAAGAGGGACGGCGTCAGGAAGACCATCCGGGAACCCTAGCCGCGGCGAGGTGACGGCGTCACCTCCTACAACGTGACGCCGTCAGCCCCTAAATTCTATATATAGTTTTGCAATTTTTAGTCATTAGTGTGCAACTTTTTGAGGAGAAACCCTAAGACGAATTTTTTGCCATTTTTAAGGGTTTTATACCCTTGGATCTCCCATGTTTAATTGAAGATAAGTAATCAATTAATCATTCAATATGTCTATGTGTTGTTTGATTATATCTTGTTCTTGTCTTTTAATTAACATGCTAGGCTAGATTTATCTTGTGTTTGCTTAGATCTAATGAAACCTAACTATTGATTATTGGTTGTTGGTGTGTTATTAATTGTATTGGATGATTGTTTATCGATGTTAGGCTTAAGAAAACTGGCTAACCTCCTATACGGTAACTTGCTTGAACGTCTTAAGAAACATGAACCAATGCGTACTAAGGTTTTTATGGTTGTATTTAATGCATGAGCGAATTCTAGTGATCCCATGTTAGGAGCTTCTTAGCCGGCTCGACATAGGAGTGAAGTAGGAGCTTGTAGAGTTGGGGAAGTACGTACGCCACCCCACGATTGGTATTAAGGAATACACCCGTCATCCACGCAATTAATGCACACTAATCAACCGGTAAAAGATAGTTAGGGAGTAAGAAAATCTAAGTAAACACATTTCTCTCCATATAAGTTTCACAACCTTTTTATTTTCAGTCATTTTATTTTATTTGCAATTGTAGTTATTTGGGTTAGTTGACTAGCAACTAATTCCGCCCACTCCTTCAAACCCGAGATTTTACTTGCTTTCCATAAAATATAAAAAAAATACAAAAAGAATCTTCCCTCACCCTTAGACATATTAGAGTAGTTTTTCAATCCTAACGACACTATTCCCCTAGAGAATGATCAATCCCCCGGTACTTGCCACTACACTATACTACATCGGTCAGGTACACTGCCTGGTGGGGATTGCAAGCCTCTTGAGATCCCTCGAGAGGTAAAACGTGTTGTAAGGTCGCAAAACCACGCATCAAGTTTTTGGCGCCGCTGCCGGGGAATAGTTATTGTTTAGGTTGAATTTTTATTTTATTAGGTCTACTCACTAGATTCCTTTCTAGTGAGATTTTTATTTTATTTTTCTAGGTTTTCTTTAGTCTATCTTTTTTCTTCGTTTCTTTGTTCGTAACCATTACCATCCGACACCATGGAAGGTGGTAATATCCTCGATCCCAACAACCCACCACCACGACAAAACCAAACTCGTAGAGCACACACTTTAGGAGGATATTCCCTAATTTTGGATGATAACCCTCCTAATCCTAGAATCACTAGGAGCCGTAGCTCGATCAAAACTCTTGCCACACCCTATGCTGAACCCGAAAGGGAAATGCATAAATTAAGGCGACACCACCAAGCGGCCGAACCATCCACGATCAATTTTGATGATGCCCTCTCCGAGGAAGAATCCAATCTTCACTCTACACCTCCTAGCCCTCAAACCAATCACGATATGGAGGTTCCCGAAAACCCAATCACTAAATCCCTCAAGGACTACTCTTCCCCCACCCCTCGCGGTTTTTCCAATGCTATTGTTTTTCCTAATGAACACACGAATGGGGTCTTGCGTGCAACCGACATTTGGCTTGCCCAAAGTGTATGAAAGTTTCACGGACTGAAAAGTGATGATCCAATCCAGCACATCAAAGACTTCCTGAAAATAGTAGATACCCTCCATACGGACGGAGCCACTAGAGATACCTCCCGGCTACGATTATTTCCCTTCACCCTTTATGAGAAATCCAAAGATTGGTATAACAAACTCCCCTCCGAGTCCATCTTCACATGGGAACAGCTTATCTCAAAATTCTATGAGAAATTCTTTCCCATAGGAAGAACTTCAACGTTAAGGGACGAAATCTTCCGCTTCCATGTTGGACCAGCTGAACCCATTCACGAATCCTGGATCAGATTCAAAGATCTAATTAGACAAGTCCCTCATCATGGCATTGAACTCTGGCTTCTTGTCCAGATCTTTTATGACAGTGTCCCTAAAAGCGACCAATTTGGCATTAATAATTCGGTGAAAGGAAAAATAGCCAACCTAAGCGCTGAGGAAGGATGGAATAGAATTGAGGAATACGCAAATGATCAAGACGATACCTGGGATGAACCCGATTCGATCATAAGCGTTTCCAAGATCATGAAAGAGCCTCCTTTTGCTAGCCGGTTGAGTAGATTGAATGATCAAGTATCTTATCTAGACAAGTCACAACCAACTAAACGGTTATCAAACCCATACTTGATCTGTGACCAATGTGGTGGCCCGCATGAAGTGGAGGAATGCGGGGATGATACCACCACCGAACAAGTATGCTTGTCAAGCCACGACATCTTCGATGATCCTTCGCTCTTAACTTTCTACCAAAACAATGATTTTACCCCTTGGGGAAATCTTGTGAGAGAAGAGGGAGGAGGAGAATATCCTGACTACAAGGTTAGGAGCACTTTTGAGGATGATCTTGGGCATTTCACGCTTGAAAAGAATCTGTAACTAAAAGGTCTTGACGACCTCATCAATAGCCAACAAAACGACCTGAGGGCCAAATTCGCAGAACTCAACGCCACTCTCGACGGCCTTAGCGAACCTCAAACAAATCAAAGAGATCCCTTACTCGCCATCACCACTCGCGCTGGAACAACTACTAAGGATCCACCTTACCCAGCTCAACAATCTAACGTCATGGAACCCGACACCCCTCATGAGGAGGAAGGTGATGTGAACGATGGAAATCCCGAGCAAACCCCTCCGGTAACTCCCTCTCCACCTACCCCAACCAAACAGCCCATTAAAGTCCCATACCCGTCCCGCCTCAAGAATCAAAAGGTCGAAAATGATAATAAAAGATTCTTGTCATATTTGAAGGATTCGGTCGTCACCATACCCCTTCTTGATGCATGTTACCATATGCCCAAATATAGTACATACTTCAAGAAGCTGCTAACCAACAGAAAAGGGCTCGAGGGTCTTGTAACCTTAGGAGAAGAATGTTCTGTGGTGACTCAACGAGGGCTGCCAAAGAAGGTGGACGATCCAGGTAGTTTCACCTTGCCCTGTTCAATAGGATCTCTTTCAGTCAAGAATGCTTTAGCCGACTTAGGAGCAAGTATCAATCTTATGCCGCATTCCATGTTCCTCAAGTTAGGGTATTCTGGATTGAAACCAACCCGTATGAACATCCAACTAGCCGATAGATCAGTCAAATACCCCATAGGAATATGTGAGAATGTGCTGGTTAAGGTAGGGAAGTTCAAATTTCCAGTTGACTTCGTCATCTTAGAGATGGAAGAAGATGACCTAGTGCCCATCATTCTGGGGAGGCCATTCCTTGCAACTGCTCGCGCTGTTATTGATGTTCATGACGGCAAACTAACCTTACGAGTGGGGACCGATAGCTTAACCTTCGACATCAAGGACACAATGAATCTTTCTCTCGAAGCAGCTAATCGGCTGTATTTCATCGGAGAAATCAATGAACTATCCGACGAGATTGACAATTGTATAGATGAACAGGTGGAAGCTGGTTGGTTGCGAGATGAAGCTTTCTTACCCATCTTAGAGGAGGAGAAGACTATGGATTTGAACGCAGTCTCCTTCTATCCCAGACAAGAAATCGAACAGCTTGAGCTTCGTAAACCCGAGAACAAACTTAAACCTTCCATCATCGAGCCACCCACATTAGAACTTAAGGAACTCCCAAACAACCTGGAATATGCTTTCCTCCAAGGAAAAGATCAACTTCCGGTAATCATAAACTCTTCTTTGAAAAGTGAACAAAAGGATAAACTCTTAGGAGTTTTAAAAAAATATAAAGGAGTTATAGCATGGAGTGTAGCCGACATCAGGGGGATTGACTCAACCTTTTGTACGCATAAAATCCTCATGGAGGAGGATTATAAACCCACCGTGCAACCTCAAAGGCGAGTAAACCCCAACATAAAGGAAGTCGTAAAAAAGGAAGTCGTTAAGCTCCTGGATGCGGGACTAATTTACCCAATCTCAGACAGTCCATGGGTAAGTCCTGTACAGGTTGTACCAAAAAAAGGAGGAATGACGGTGGTTAAGAACGATAAGGATGAGTTAGTGCCTCAACGAACAGTAACTGGATGGCGTGTGTGCATTGATTATAGGAAGTTGAATGATGCAACCCGAAAGGATCATTTCCCTCTCCCATTTATCGACCAAATGTTGGAAAGGTTAGCGGGGCATGAGTACTACTGCTTCCTAGATGGGTTCTCAGGGTATTTCCAAATCCCTATCGCTCATGAGGACCAAGAAAAGACTACGTTTACATGCCCTTATGGCACCTTCGCCTACAAGCGAATGCCCTTTGGACTATGTAACGCCCCCGCCACTTTCCAGCGCTGCATGACAGCAATCTTCCATGAGTTAATGGAAGACAGCATGGAGGTCTTCATGGATGATTTTTCGGTCTTTGGAAACTCTTTTGATCGCTGTCTTGCTAACCTTGAGAAAATGCTCAAACGTTGTGAGGAGACTAACTTGGTACTAAACTGGGAAAAGTGCCACTTTATGGTAAAAGAAGGGATTGTGCTAGGACACAAAATTTCAGGAAGTGGAATTGAAGTAGACCGGGCAAAAATTGAAGCTATATCCAAACTTCCCTATCCAACAACTGTCAAGGCAATCCGTAGCTTCTTGGGTCATGCTGGCTTCTATAGGAGATTCATTAAAGATTTCTCAAAGATAGCTAGACCAATGACTCAGTTGCTCGGGAAGGATGCCCCGTTCGACTTCTCTCAAGAGTGCAAGGATGCATTCGATCGATTGAAGCAGGAACTTACCCAAGCTCCAATTATGGTCACCCCTAACTGGGAGTTACCCTTTGAAATCATGTGCGATGCTAGCGATTATGCTGTTGGAGCAATATTAGGCCAAAGGCTTAACAAACACTTTCAGCCAATATACTACGCTAGCAAAACCATGAATCCTGCTCAAGAAAACTACACTACCACTGAAAAGGAATTACTAGCCGTGGTATTTGCTTTTGATAAGTTTCGCCAGTACCTTGTCCTTTCTAAAACGGTTGTTTTTACGGACCATTCAGCTATTCGATATCTTTTCACTAAACAGGATGCTAAACCGCGGTTACTTCGTTGGATCTTACTATTGCAAGAGTTCGATGTTGAGATTCGTGATAAGAAAGGAGCAGAAAATCTTGCGGCTGATCATCTCTCTTCTCTCGAAAACCCCAGCCTTGCTGAATATGACAAGAGTGAGATTCGGGAGTCATTTCCTGAAGAGCAGCTCATGTCAATAAATGATTCTGAACCATGGTATGCGGATTATGCTAACTACCTGGCAAGTAGAGTCATTCCTGAGCATATGAGCAGGCATGAAAAAAGGAGGTTCTTCAATCAATTAAAGTACTACTTTTGGGATGAACCTTTTTTATTCCGAAGATGTCCGGATCAAGTAATCAGGCGTTGTGTTTCGGAAAAGGAGGCTATCAGAATTATGAAAGAGTGTCATGCAGGTCCATCTGGAGGGCATCACGGAATGAACACTACTGCACGAAAGGTCTTCGACGCGGGATTCTATTGGCCTACAATATTTCGTGATGTGAAGGGAATGATACAGACTTGTGACGCGTGTCAAAGAGCTGGGAATATCTCTAGGAGGGATGAAGCCCCGCAGAATTATATACAAGTTTGCGAGGTTTTCGATGTTTGGGGAATTGATTTCATGGGACCCTTCCCATCTTCAGAAGGGAATGAATGCATCTTAGTGGCCATTGATTATGTTTCGAAATGGGTGGAAGCACAAGCCCTTAGGACTAACGACGCCAGGGTAGTTATTCATTTCTTAAAAAAATTGTTCGCTAGGTTCGGAATTCCGAAAGCTCTTATTAGTGACAGGGGAACCCATTTTTGCAATTCGCAAATGGAGAAAGTTATGAAAAGATATGGAGTCTCTCACCGATTCTCCACCGCTTACCATCCTCAAACCAACGGTCAAGTCGAAAACACTAATAGAGCCATAAAGAGAATATTAGAGAAAACGGTCAATCAAAACAGAAAAGATTGGTCTTTTAAGCTCGATGAAGCTTTGTGGGCATTTCGAACCGCTTATAAGACACCAATCGGGACAACCCCGTTCCGTATGGTATATGGCAAGGCATGCCACCTTCCAGTAGAACTGGAACACAAGGCGTATTGGGCACTTAAGGCTTGTAATTTGGATTATACGGTTGCGGGAACAAATAGATTCTTACAGCTCCAAGAGCTCGATGAATTGAGATTAGAGGCTTATGAATCTTCCATTACATACAAAGAAAGGGCAAAAAGATGGCATGACCAACGGATTAAGAGACCCAAGGAGTTTTCAGAAGGAGACAAGGTCTTATTATATAATTCTCGCTTAAGGCTATTTCCGGGAAAACTTAAATCTAGATGGTATGGACCTTTTACTGTAAGGAGCTCCTCTAAAACTGGAGCCGTTGTGTTAATTGACGACGAGGATAGAGAATTCACTGTGAATATACAACGAGTCAAGCATTATCAAGAGAATGGTAATGAAATGATCAATGAGGAAGACATAACTTTTGATGAAGAAATCACGTAATGTACGTGACTTTGAGTCTAGCTACAAGACTCGTTAATAAAGAAAAGCGCTTCTTGGGAGGCAACCCAAGCTTTATTTGCTTTGTGTGTTTATTTATTTGTTTGTTTGATTTTATTTGCTTCCGTATGTATGTTTAATTTTTATTATTATTGATTCATGTTCAAAACTAAATTGTGAAAATGCTTTATCTTGTTTTTAACTTCGTCTTAACTACATATAAAGGTATTTTTCAAAAGATAAGTGTAAGGGAAATCCAAATCGGTTTATTAGAACAAATGAACATGAATCATAACAATATTAAATTAACATACATATTAGTAATTGTTTGAGTCAAATGCTTGTATCGAGTCATAATGATGTTTTGCAGTAATTCCAGGAAGTAAGGTATAGGTTTTTCCAGAAATTTTCCGGAAACTTAACATGAGAATTCTGTCAGATCATTTCTGACGGCGTCAGGCATTAAAAAACCTGACGTCGTCAGGTTTTAATTTTCTGAAATTTTTGAAAGTTTTGTTTTTCTACCGGAATCATAAAAAGTTTTTGTTAAATCTCTAACTTATAAACTCCAGGAATCTGCAAAATAATCATTCCACAAGCATTATATCCTTATATAGATTTATCCCGCCGATGTTATGCAGGTTTTCGTGTTTGTTTTCTCAGGTTTAACAGGTTATTTTGGACAAGGAGATGTATGTGGAATCTAGCTTTTGGCGATGCTTTAGTCTTGGAGCTTCAACATTACCTTGGAAGAAGATCTAACCATATTATCTCTTTATCCACCGAGCAAATCAGGGGAGTATTTGATTTCATTCTTTTACCTTATTACTTTTACATCTTTTTATTTGAACATTGGGGACAATGTTCATCCTAAGTGTAAGGGGGGGTAAAGTACGATACCTTAGAGAATGCTATTACGCTTGATTTTTGTTTGTTCAATGGTGGATGTGTAATAAAACTGAGAGAAATACCTGTTAAGACAATTTTAGTGCTAAATTTAAAATTTTTTACAACATATAGGAGTGAAACTTTGATCTTAATGAGCGTCTCATGGATAGGAGTTATATGACTAGCACAAAACCGTACCACTAAAAAATTTTCCACCCCCAAATATGTGAGGTTCGCCCCTAGAATTGGTAGGAAAAGCATTTATGCTATGATGTGTGTACCGGTAGCACTTAGATTCTAGAACTTGCGTTAGGACCATTCCGAGGCCACAAGTGAGACTACATTCGTGTAGTTAGATTTACTACATGATAAGAGGCATTAGGATTAACCCATTGTTTTACACCTGTGTTTTTGTTATAATTACATTGGCTACATTGGTCAAGTAATTCTCCCACACCCTTTGCGTTGTACTCATTTTTAGTACACGATACCCCTAGTACACCCCTCAGAGCCTATCTTTTCGTTTCTAACTTTAAGCATTTTACTTAAAGGAAGAATTTGTTACACCCCACTTAAATGTACAACCAAATCGCCTTAGCCTACCTTGTATGCACTCATCTTTAGTGCATTATTGTTACAACATTTGTTTAAACCCCAAGTTAATTATCTAATTGATTACATGGTTGCTAAGTCGAGTCATATCCTTGTACATTTTGTTTTGGGACGATTGGGACTCATGGGTAAAGTACAAGTGTAATGGAGTAATGGGGAAGAACAACATTATTACCCCCATATGTGCTAAATATTTTAAAAGTACTCAAAGTGTTTCGATTATCTTAATTCGAGTCATTAGAATAGTTGTTTGTGAAGTTATGTAAAAGTTCAAGTTTAAGGGGAATGCGACGCCCCTACGATGTATTATTTTGGATGGTAGGGCAAGAGTGTTGATGTTGTATATATTTTTTTTGTTTTTATTTTTGAGTCCAAAGAAATTGTAACGAATACAATTTCCCCAGGTCGTTCTCCCAACGAAGGTTTGACGGCGTATAAGTCGATTCGATGTCGTAAAAATGTGAAGTGAATAAGTGAACGTGAGAGATTATTTTGGTGTTGTTTAATCTAAAATAAGAAAATTAAAAGCAATCTATGATAACAAATAAAAGCACACAAAGAAAAATCAAATAATGCAAATCCCGGGCTAATCCCGAGATTTATAACACTAATAGTGAAGAAATAACCTAAAATGCAAGATTAAAAACTCAAGGGACTGAAAATGTAATTAAAATAAACTCAATTATTAAGAAAATAAAAGTTTATAAAAGCTGAGGGACTAGAATTGTAAAAAACTGAAACTATTATTAACCTTATAAAAGACAGGGACTGAATCATACTTTTTTGAAACTTACACAAAACTAAAAACGGTTTTAAACAAAGACAAGGACTGAAGTGGACAAAGATGAAATCTAAGGACTGTTTTGTAAAATCAGTAAACTAAAAACGTTTTAAACTAATTAGCAGCCCAGGTTCGAATCCTAGGCTACTACAAATTGCTATACTATTTTTTTTTATATTTTTCTTCTTTTGCAAATCAAACAACAACTAACTACTACTAATTTTAATGAAAAGAAGAAGCTCAATCAAGCTCAAATAAGCTGGAAAACAGCTTATATACCAGACAGTCAAACTTAGCACAATTGTTCATTAAGCAGTTCAAACAGGCACAAAAAGGACTCAAGTAAGCTATCCAAATAAGCTAAGAAATCAAAACAAAAGCAGATTTTGATTAACAGCTAGTATGACTAGCTTTTGCCCCAAAAATCTCACTCTAATACTCAAATAAATTGCAAGAAAAATGCTCATGAATTTGAGCTTATGGCTGAAGTACAGAGTAGACTTATAGCAGACAGTCACCTTTGAGCTTAAATTTAGATAAGCTATTGAGCTACAAACTGAGATTTTCTAATTGATCTAGAGCTACAAGCTGGTAAGCTACTTAGAACATCATTCCAAAACAAATTCCAACCACATATGATCAATCAAATCAGAACATGAATATAGCAGCTAAGTACAACATGCAGCAGATCTCACAGATTAATTTTAACTAATTAAGTGCTACTCAAAGATGACTAAAGTGAATTTAAGCTACTCAAATTTATCAATCTACTTGTTATTAAACTACTTTAATGAATATCTAACAAACTTAAACTAATTTTCCAACTAATTCAATCAAAACAGCCCTCTAAGAAAAGCAGATCACATCAGACACTAAATTGACAAGCAGCTTTAACTATTTCTAACCAAATCACCAAGTAAAAACTAAACTAAGCTGCATTTGATGAATGCAAACTACTGAGATCAGCTTCAACTCAAACTAACTACTACAATTTTCAGTCATAAACTCAAATTACATCAATCCAACAGAATCAGCAAGCTCAGATTGAAACAACTAAAACTAGCAATTCATAATCAAACAAGAGCAAAGGAACAGTAATCAAAGCACTTCTCAGCAGAACTAAACTAATATGCCACTAAAATGAATATGAAATTTAAAATGGAAAAGAGATTTTCAAACCCTTACTGACATAGGGAGCACTCCAACCAAAACCTATCTTTTAGATAGGCTCAAATACCACCACCTCAGTACCATATAACACCATGAACATCCATTCATACCCAGGTTGACTTTCGTTGACCGTAAGCAATTTGAAACACTTAAAAATAACCGAATCAATGTAAAAATTAACCACAAGCTATTGTTTATCTTTAATGAACTAAAATCAGTAGTAAAATGAAAGCTGGAACAGATTTAGAAAATGTAATTGCATTGAAATTTAGAGTACAAGGAATTAATAAGCAAACTAAACTTTGATTAAAATTTGAAAGATAATCTAACTACAATTTGGCAGCATTTCCCTAAGCTAAAAACTACACTAAACTACTCCTAAAGCTAACCTACTAACTAGCTAACCCTTAAATCGTGAGTGAGGAATCCTTTATATAGCCGTGAGGTGAGCTTGGGGTCTTCAAGTGCCAAGCTGGCAATCCGACTAAAGTGTGTTTTCTCTGAGCTCCTTACACCCCTTAGATCAATATTGTGCTTCTTTGATCAAATAAACACCCTTGGATCAGATAATGTGACGTGGTTGAGCCAATAGTGTGCTGCCACATGTATCCATTCGTGCACATTCTCTCTGACACACTCTGATCACGTGCGTACTCTTCTAGAAACTCCAATCATTATGTAATTATAAGGGAATTGGGGTAATTTTGGTGTTCGGTATTTCTAGGGTTCGCAGTAAATTGGGGATAATTTTTGGGTGCGTGTGTAGAGTGTGAGAGGGAGAGTGGATTTTATTTTATTTTATTTTGAGTTAGTGGTTGACTGGGGTAGTGAGGGATCGGGTTTAATATGGAAACGGGTAAAGGGTTTATTAGTTGGGCTGGTGGATTGGTTAAGTAGTAAGTGGGATTGGGCTTTAGGATGGTGTGGGCTAGGTGGGTTATTGGGTTAGGAATTTATTAAAAGTCCGGATAGTTAATATAGGTTTTAGGATTTAGATAACAATCACAAGGACCAAATTTGTTATTTTCTGAAACCATGAGGACTAATTCTGCCATCTTCCAATAATATTTCCCAAGGGATACTTTTGACAATCTTAGATAATTGGAGGGCTATTCTTGACCATTTGAGCGTACTTTGACTGTTTGACTTCCCCGGCCTCGGCTTTCGAACACTCTTCCAATCTCGTGCTCGTTTTCCCGGTTCTTTCTTGATTTTTGTCCTTTTCTTTGATATCCGTGCCTGCACATATAAAAACACAAAAACACAATATATTTGGCATTTTGGACGGGTTTTTGGTCTATTTTGGTCCGGTTTTGGTCAAGAAAAAGTATGTGTTTAAGCACATACCAAATTCCCCCAGACTAAGCTATTGCAATGTCCTCATGCAATGTTATAAAAACACGTTTTTGAAACCGAAAATTTCCAATCTCTTTTTACTAACTTTGAGAAGTAGCAAAATTTTCAAAAGAGATCAAGAAATCTTAAGTTCTAAAAACTCCCCATTTTTCCTTTTATTCTATTTTTGTATTTTTCTTATTATTCAAGTGACGGCTTTTGATGACAATCATTATCTATCGATAATTTTTAGGGTCATAGAGTAGAAACACAACTCATAGAGGAGTGACCATAAGGATAAAATTCATCGTTCTTGATTTTTCACATGTTCCCAAACTAAGCTTATAAACGAGATCACAACCTACTTAGAAATTAGATGCCAACACTACTCATGGAAGTTACTTGTGTAATAACCTCTCGCTCCCATTTTCTTATTTTTGTTTCTACTTATTTTATTTTTGTGAGAGAAATGAATTTCTTCATAAGCTTCTCATTTTCATAATTATTAGTCCGATAAAAATATCAAGTTTAAAACGCTAAGTAGTTTTCCATCTTCTTGCAAGAAAGTTTGCCTTAAAAATGAGGTCCAAAACAAGGTTATTACATACGTCCAAGACTAAAGAACTCATACAAATATGTAGACATAAGTTGTGGAGAAACATCACGTGCACCTCATGTGCCCGATCTAGGGTCATTCACATGCACCTCACGTGCCATCAACTTGTCTAACACATTAAGCACAAAATCCAAACATCTCAACATACATTTTTTTTTTTTTTTTTTTTTTTTTTTTAATATTTTTCAAAAACAATTTATTTACAAAACAAGACGATAACTTCCACGGGGAAGGTTCTTCAATACACAAAATACAATACGAATCAACGACAACGTTTCAAGCCTTCCCCGGCAGCGACGCCATTTTATTGATGTTGTATATATTTTTTTGTTTTTATTTTTGAGTCCAAAGAAATTGTAACGAATACAATTTCCCCAGGTCGTTCTCCCAACGAAGGTTTGACGGCGTATAAGTCGATTCGATGTCGTAAAAATGTGAAGTGAATAAGTGAACGTGAGAGATTATTTTGGTGTTGTTTAATCTAAAATAAGAAAATTAAAAGCAATCTATGATAACAAATAAAAGCACACAAAGAAAAATCAAATAATGCAAATCCCGGGCTAATCCCGAGATTTATAACACTAATAGTGAAGAAATAACCTAAAATGCAAGATTAAAAACTCAAGGGACTGAAAATGTAATTAAAATAAACTCAATTATTAAGAAAATAAAAGTTTATAAAAGCTGAGGGACTAGAATTGTAAAAAACTGAAACTATTATTAACCTTATAAAAGACAGGGACTGAATCATACTTTTTTGAAACTTACACAAAACTAAAAACGGTTTTAAACAAAGACAAGGACTGAAGTGGACAAAGATGAAATCTAAGGACTGTTTTGTAAAATCAGTAAACTAAAAACGTTTTAAACTAATTAGCAGCCCAGGTTCGAATCCTAGGCTACTACAAATTGCTATACTATTTTTTTTTATATTTTTCTTCTTTTGCAAATCAAACAACAACTAACTACTACTAATTTTAATGAAAAGAAGAAGCTCAATCAAGCTCAAATAAGCTGGAAAACAGCTTATATACCAGACAGTCAAACTTAGCACAATTGTTCATTAAGCAGTTCAAACAGGCACAAAAAGGACTCAAGTAAGCTATCCAAATAAGCTAAGAAATCAAAACAAAAGCAGATTTTGATTAACAGCTAGTATGACTAGCTTTTGCCCCAAAAATCTCACTCTAATACTCAAATAAATTGCAAGAAAAATGCTCATGAATTTGAGCTTATGGCTGAAGTACAGAGTAGACTTATAGCAGACAGTCACCTTTGAGCTTAAATTTAGATAAGCTATTGAGCTACAAACTGAGATTTTCTAATTGATCTAGAGCTACAAGCTGGTAAGCTACTTAGAACATCATTCCAAAACAAATTCCAACCACATATGATCAATCAAATCAGAACATGAATATAGCAGCTAAGTACAACATGCAGCAGATCTCACAGATTAATTTTAACTAATTAAGTGCTACTCAAAGATGACTAAAGTGAATTTAAGCTACTCAAATTTATCAATCTACTTGTTATTAAACTACTTTAATGAATATCTAACAAACTTAAACTAATTTTCCAACTAATTCAATCAAAACAGCCCTCTAAGAAAAGCAGATCACATCAGACACTAAATTGACAAGCAGCTTTAACTATTTCTAACCAAATCACCAAGTAAAAACTAAACTAAGCTGCATTTGATGAATGCAAACTACTGAGATCAGCTTCAACTCAAACTAACTACTACAATTTTCAGTCATAAACTCAAATTACATCAATCCAACAGAATCAGCAAGCTCAGATTGAAACAACTAAAACTAGCAATTCATAATCAAACAAGAGCAAAGGAACAGTAATCAAAGCACTTCTCAGCAGAACTAAACTAATATGCCACTAAAATGAATATGAAATTTAAAATGGAAAAGAGATTTTCAAACCCTTACTGACATAGGGAGCACTCCAACCAAAACCTATCTTTTAGATAGGCTCAAATACCACCACCTCAGTACCATATAACACCATGAACATCCATTCATACCCAGGTTGACTTTCGTTGACCGTAAGCAATTTGAAACACTTAAAAATAACCGAATCAATGTAAAAATTAACCACAAGCTATTGTTTATCTTTAATGAACTAAAATCAGTAGTAAAATGAAAGCTGGAACAGATTTAGAAAATGTAATTGCATTGAAATTTAGAGTACAAGGAATTAATAAGCAAACTAAACTTTGATTAAAATTTGAAAGATAATCTAACTACAATTTGGCAGCATTTCCCTAAGCTAAAAACTACACTAAACTACTCCTAAAGCTAACCTACTAACTAGCTAACCCTTAAATCGTGAGTGAGGAATCCTTTATATAGCCGTGAGGTGAGCTTGGGTCTTCAAGTGCCAAGCTGGCAATCCGACTAAAGTGTGTTTTCTCTGAGCTCCTTACACCCCTTCGATCAATATTGTGCTTCTTTGATCAAATAAACACCCTTGGATCAGATAATGTGACGTGGTTGAGCCAATAGTGTGCTGCCACTTGTATCCATTCGTGCACATTCTCTCTGACACACTCTGATCACGTGCGTACTCTTCTAGAAACTCCAATCATTATGTAATTATAAGGGAATTGGGGTAATTTTGGTGTTCGGTATTTCTAGGGTTCGCAGTAAATTGGGGATAATTTTTGGGTGCGTGTGTAGAGTGTGAGAGGGAGAGTGGATTTTATTTTATTTTATTTTGAGTTAGTGTGTTGACTGGGGTAGTGAGGGATCGGGTTTAATATGGAAACGGGTAAAGGGTTTATTAGTTGGGCTGGTGGATTGGTTAAGTAGTAAGTGGGATTGGGCTTTAGGATGGTGTGGGCTAGGTGGGTTATTGGGTTAGGAATTTATTAAAAGTCCGGATAGTTAATATAGGTTTTAGGATTTAGATAACAATCACAAGGACCAAATTTGTTATTTTCTGAAACCATGAGGACTAATTCTGCCATCTTCCAATAATATTTCCCAAGGGATACTTTTGACAATCTTAGATAATTGGAGGGCTATTCTTGACCATTTGAGCGTACTTTGACTGTTTGACTTCCCCGGCCTCGGCTTTCGAACACTCTTCCAATCTCGTGCTCGTTTTCCCGGTTCTTTCTTGATTTTTGTCCTTTTCTTTGATATCCGTGCCTGCACATATAAAAACACAAAAACACAATATATTTGGCATTTTGGACGGGTTTTTGGTCTATTTTGGTCCGGTTTTGGTCAAGAAAAAGTATGTGTTTAAGCACATACCAAATTCCCCCAGACTAAGCTATTGCAATGTCCTCATGCAATGTTATAAAAACACGTTTTTGAAACCGAAAATTTCCAATCTCTTTTTACTAACTTTGAGAAGTAGCAAAATTTTCAAAAGAGATCAAGAAATCTTAAGTTCTAAAAACTCCCCATTTTTCCTTTTATTCTATTTTTGTATTTTTCTTATTATTCAAGTGACGGCTTTTGATGACAATCATTATCTATCGATAATTTTTAGGGTCATAGAGTAGAAACACAACTCATAGAGGAGTGACCATAAGGATAAAATTCATCGTTCTTGATTTTTCACATGTTCCCAAACTAAGCTTATAAACGAGATCACAACCTACTTAGAAATTAGATGTCAATACTACTCATGGAAGTTACTTGTGTAATAACCTCTCGCTCCCATTTTCTTATTTTTGTTTCTACTTATTTTATTTTTGTGAGAGAAATGAATTTCTTCATAAGCTTCTCATTTTCATAATTATTAGTCCGATAAAAATATCAAGTTTAAAACGCTAAGTAGTTTTCCATCTTCTTGCAAGAAAGTTTGCCTTAAAAATGAGGTCCAAAACAAGGTTATTACATACGTCCAAGACTAAAGAACTCATACAAATATGTAGACATAAGTTGTGGAGAAACATCACGTGCACCTCATGTGCCCGATCTAGGGTCATTCACATGCACCTCACGTGCCATCAACTTGTCTAACACATTAAGCACAAAATCCAAACATCTCAACATACATTTTTTTTTTTTTTTTTTTTTTTTTTTAATATTTTTCAAAAACAATTTATTTACAAAACAAGACGATAACTTCCACGGGGAAGGTTCTTCAATACACAAAATACAATACGAATCAACGACAACGTTTCAAGCCTTCCCCGGCAGCGACGCCATTTTATTGATGTTGTATATATTTTTTTGTTTTTATTTTTGAGTCCAAAGAAATTGTAACGAATACAATTTCCCCAGGTCATTCTCCCAACGAAGGTTTGACGGCGTATAAGTCGATTCGATGTCGTAAAAATGTGAAGTGAATAAGTGAACGTGAGAGATTATTTTGGTGTTGTTTAATCTAAAATAAGAAAATTAAAAGCAATCTATGATAACAAATAAAAGCACACAAAGAAAAATCAAATAATGCAAATCCCGGGCTAATCCCAAGATTTATAACACTAATAGTGAAGAAATAACCTAAAATGCAAGATTTAAAACTCAAGGGACTGAAAATGTAATTAAAATAAACTCAATTATTAAGAAAATAAAAGTTTATAAAAGCTGAGGGACTAGAATTGTAAAAAACTGAAACTATTATTAACCTTATAAAAGACAGGGACTGAATCATACTTTTTTGAAACTTACACAAAACTAAAAACGGTTTTAAACAAAGACAAGGACTGAAGTTGACAAAGATGAAATCTAAGGACTGTTTTGTAAAATCAGTAAACTAAAAACGTTTTAAACTAATTAGCAGCCCAGGTTCGAATCCTAGGCTACTACAAATTGCTATACTATTTTTTTTTATATTTTTCTTCTTTTGCAAATCAAACAACAACTAACTACTACTAATTTTAATGAAAAGAAGAAGCTCAATCAAGCTCAAATAAGCTGGAAAACAGCTTATATACCAGACAGTCAAACTTAGCACAATTGTTCATTAAGCAGTTCAAACAGGCACAAAAAGGACTCAAGTAAGCTATCCAAATAAGCTAAGAAATCAAAACAAAAGCAGATTTTGATTAACAGCTAGTATGACTAGCTTTTGCCCCAAAAATCTCACTCTAATACTCAAATAAATTGCAAGAAAAATGCTCATGAATTTGAGCTTATGGCTGAAGTACAGAGCAGACTTATAGCAGACAGTCACCTTTGAGCTTAAATTTAGATAAGCTATTGAGCTACAAACTGAGATTTTCTAATTGATCTAGAGCTACAAGCTGGTAAGCTACTTAGAACATCATTCCAAAACAAATTCCAACCACATATGATCAATCAAATCAGAACATGAATATAGCAGCTAAGTACAACATGCAGCAGATCTCACAGATTAATTTTAACTAATTAAGTGCTACTCAAAGATGACTAAAGTGAATTTAAGCTACTCAAATTTATCAATCAACTTGTTATTAAACTACTTTAATGAATATCTAACAAACTTAAACTAATTTTCCAACTAATTCAATCAAAACAGCCCTCTAAGAAAAGCAGATCACATCAGACACTAAATTGACAAGCAGCTTTAACTATTTCTAACCAAATCACCAAGTAAAAACTAAACTAAGCTGCATTTGATGAATGCAAACTACTGAGATCAGCTTCAACTCAAACTAACTACTACAATTTTCAGTCTATAACTCAAATTACATCAATCCAACAGAATCAGCAAGCTCAGATTGAAACAACTAAAACTAGCAATTCATAATCAAACAAGAGCAAAGGAACAGTAATCAAAGCACTTCTCAGCAGAACTAAACTAATATGCCACTAAAATGAATATGAAATTTAAAATGGAAAAGAGATTTTCAAACCCTTACTGACATAGGGAGCACTCCAACCAAAACCTATCTTTTAGATAGGCTCAAATACCACCACCTCAGTACCATATAACACCATGAACATCCATTCATACCCAGGTTGACTTTCGTTGACCGTAAGCAATTTGAAACACTTAAAAATAACCGAATCAATGTAAAAATTAACCACAAGCTATTGTTTATCTTTAATGAACTAAAATCAGTAGTAAAATGAAAGCTGGAACAGATTTAGAAAATGTAATTGCATTGAAATTTAGAGTACAAGGAATTAATAAGCAAACTAAACTTTGATTAAAATTTGAAAGATAATCTAACTACAATTTGGCAGCATTTCCCTAAGCTAAAAACTACACTAAACTACTCCTAAAGCTAACCTACTAACTAGCTAACCCTTAAATCGTGAGTGAGGAATCCTTTATATAGCCGTGAGGTGAGCTTGGGGTCTTCAAGTGCCAAGCTGGCAATCCGACTAAAGTGTGTTTTCTCTGAGCTCCTTACACCCCTTAGATCAATATTGTGCTTCTTTGATCAAATAAACACCCTTGGATCAGATAATGTGACGTGGTTGAGCCAATAGTGTGCTGCCACTTGTATCCATTCGTGCACATTCTCTCTGACACACTCTGATCACGTGCGTACTCTTCTAGAAACTCCAATCATTATGTAATTATAAGGGAATTGGGGTAATTTTGGTGTTCGGTATTTCTAGGGTTCGCAGTAAATTGGGGATAATTTTTGGGTGCGTGTGTAGAGTGTGAGAGGGAGAGTGGATTTTATTTTATTTTATTTTGAGTTAGTGTGTTGACTGGGGTAGTGAGGGATCGGGTTTAATATGGAAACGGGTAAAGGGTTTATTAGTTGGGCTGGTGGATTGGTTAAGTAGTAAGTGGGATTGGGCTTTAGGATGGTGTGGGCTAGGTGGGTTATTGGGTTAGGAATTTATTAAAAGTCCGGATAGTTAATATAGGTTTTAGGATTTAGATAACAATCACAAGGACCAAATTTGTTATTTTCTGAAACCATGAGGACTAATTCTGCCATCTTCCAATAATATTTCCCAAGGGATACTTTTGACAATCTTAGATAATTGGAGGGCTATTCTTGACCATTTGAGCGTACTTTGACTGTTTGACTTCCCCGGCCTCGGCTTTCGAACACTCTTCCAATCTCGTGCTCGTTTTCCCGGTTCTTTCTTGATTTTTGTCCTTTTCTTTGATATCCGTGCCTGCACATATAAAAACACAAAAACACAATATATTTGGCATTTTGAACGGGTTTTTGGTCTATTTTGGTCCGGTTTCGGTCAAGAAAAAGTATGTGTTTAAGCACATACCAAGTGTACAAAAAAAAAAAAAAAAAAAAAAAAAAAAAAAAAATCGAAAAAATCAAGAAAAATACAAAAAAATGAGAAAAAGAAAAGTAGAAAAAAAACATACGGACTACCATCCCGTTTCATTTTATGTTTATTTTATGTTTTTGTTATTTTGTTTTTAGCTTAAGTCGAGTCTAGTCTTGGCTTAGCAACGCCATATTGTACATGTAATTAATCAAGATCTTTAACTCGCCACCAGTAAAATATCCCTTATCCAACAAATCCGTGTTTATCATATCCCTACACCTAACGTTATAACCCGTTTAAAAGCCCTCTTTGATAGTTTATCTTAGGTGCTTACGCCTAGTGGAGGAGGTTTTTGATCCTTTCCCAAGCCTATGGTAATCTATTTGCTATGACAGGTAGTGAGAGATATTTCTCCATTTTCATATATAAATTTACAACACCTGAGAGATGAGAGTATCCAAACACTTAATGTGAGGTGCTAGTGTGTAATCTCCGTGCTTATTATGATTAAAGTGGAACGACTATTTGTTGTAATTACTTTTATATTAGCGTTAAATGACCCCTAACTTGTATTTTGATTAGAATAAAAGCGCATTTGCTTGAGGACAAGCAAATCTCAAGTGTAAGGGTATTTGATGAAGCGAAAAGTGTACCGCTTTTAGGGGGTCATTTAAGCCCTAAATCGTATTTATTTGATCAAATATTGCCCTAAATCGTTCCTTTTGTCATTTTAGGTACTTTGGAGAAGAAATCTGGAAAAGGAAGCATTTTGGACGTTTTTGGAGCATAAAAGTGAAGAAAACGACAAAGTCTCCAAAGCTGCTGGAAAAGTACACGTGACGGCGTCAAGGATTGCTCCTGACGGCGTCACGGCTAGGCAAAAGAGGTGGATATGACAAATACACGTGACGCGCCAGAAAGTTTTACAATGGAAGTCTGACGGCGTCACCCTTTAAGGTGATCAAGGCCGTCACGGTTTAAGTTAAAGAGAGACGGCGTCAAGCACAATTGTGACGGCGTCAACCCTTGACGCGCCAGAGTGGATTTTGGAGGATTAAAGAGGGACGGCGTCAGGAAGACCATCCGGGAACCCTAGCCGCGGCGAGGTGACGGCGTCACCTCCTACAACGTGACGCCGTCAGCCCCTAAATTCTATATATAGTTTTGCAATTTTTAGTCATTAGTGTGCAACTTTGTGAGGAGAAACCCTAAGACGAATTTTCTGCCATTTTTAAGGGTTTTATACCCTTGGATCTCCCATGTTTAATTGAAGATAAGTAATCAATTAATCATTCAATATGTCTATGTGTTGTTTGATTATATCTTGTTCTTGTCTTTTAATTAACATGCTAGGCTAGATTTATCTTGTGTTTGCTTAGATCTAATGAAACCTAACTATTGATTATTGGTTGTTGGTGTGTTATTAATTGTATTGGATGATTGTTTATCGATGTTAGGCTTAAGAAAACTGGCTAACCTCCTATACGGTAACTTGCTTGAACGTCTTAAGAAACATGAACCAATGCGTACTAAGGTTTTTATGGTTGTATTTAATGCATGAGCGAATTCTAGTGATCCCATGTTAGGAGCTTCTTAGCCGGCTCGACATAGGAGTGAAGTAGGAGCTTGTAGAGTTGGGGAAGTACGTACGCCACCCCACGATTGGTATTAAGGAATACACCCGTCATCCACGCAATTAATGCACACTAATCAACCGGTAAAAGATAGTTAGGGAGTAAGGAAATCTAAGTAAACACATTTCTCTCCATATAAGTTTCACAACCTTTTTATTTTCAGTCATTTTATTTTATTTGCAATTGTAGTTATTTGGGTTAGTTGACTAGCAACTAATTCCGCCCACTCCTTCAAACCCGTGATTTTACTTGCTTTCCATAAAATATAAAAAAATACAAAAAGAATCTTCCCTCACCCTTAGACCTATTAGAGTAGTTTTTCAATCCTAACGACACTATTCCCCTAGAGAACGATCAATCCCCCGGTACTTGCCACTACACTATACTACATCGGTCAGGTACACTGCCTGGTGGGGATTACAAGCCTCTTGAGATCCCTCGAGAGGTAAAACCTGTTGTAAGGTCGCAAAACCACGCATCATGGAGGAACTGCATTCATTCCTCCTTCTTTGACAAACTTAACAGGAATTTGGTAATCAACTTCCTTAGGGGTAGGGTCAAATATTCTAGGGTTATATTTCCCAACATCATATCCCAACCCTTTCTTACGCCAACCAGACTGATTACTATTATTATAGTTAACAAGATATTTTTCTGATTGCTGCCATGAATTTAACCTAGCCACTTCACTATCCAGTTTAGCCTGTAAATCCTGATTTTCTAATTTGATCTTAGCAAATTGAGATTCAGAATATTTAAGTTCATTAGTGGCGTTTTCTAAATCTCTCTGTAAAACCCTTATTTTCTCTTCATAAGCAAGCTGATTTGCTTCATGCCAAGCCTTTTGTTTTTCCACAGTTTTAAGAGCCTTTTTATAAGCTTGAACTTCTATAAATAATTTATTATATTCAGGCTCAATTTCATCAAACTCCTTTTTCAATTCAGTATATTTAATTTCACACTCCTTTTTCAATTTAGTATATTTAATTTCACAATCAAAAGGACACTTAAGTACCTGAGATGGATGGCCCATCAATCCAAAGTCTCCAGCCACTTGTGTCACATCACCATATCCAGCTATCATCCCATAGACTTGTGCACCTCCAGCATTAGTCACATTAGCCTCACCTTTTGTCTCATGTCCTGATGCGTGGTTTTGCGACCTTACAACAGGTTTTACCTCTCGAGGGATCTCAAGAGGCTTGCAATCCCCACCAGGCAGTGTACCTGACCGATGTAGTATAGTGTAGTGGCAAGTACCGGGGGATTGATCGTTCTCTAAGGGAATAGTGTCGTTAGGATTGAAAAACTACTCTAATAGGTCTAAGGGTGAGGGAAGATTCTTTTCGTATTTTTATATTTTTATGAAAGCAAGTAAAATCTCGGGTTTGAAGGAGTGAGCGGAATTAGTTGCTAGTCAACTAACCCAAATAACTACAATTGCAAATAAAATAAAATAACTGAAAATGAATAGATTGTGGAACTTATATGGAGAGAAATGTGTTTACTTAGATTTCCTTACTCCCTAACTATCTTTTACCGGTTGATTAGTGTGTATTAATTGCGTGGATGACGGGTGTATTCCTTAATACCAATCGTGGGGTGGCGTACGTACTTCCCAACTCTACAAGCTCCTACTTCACTCCTATGTCGAGCCGGCTAAGAAGCTCCTAACATGGGATCACTAGAATTCGCTCATGCATTAAATACAACCATAAAAACCTTAGTACGCATTGGTTCATGTTTCTTAAGACGTTCAAGCAAGTTACCGTATAGGAGGTTAGCCAGTTTTCTTAAGCCTAACATCGATAAACAATCATCAAATACAATTAGTAACACACCAACAACCAATAATCAACAGTTAGGTTTCATTAGATCTAAGCAAACACAAGATAAATCTAGCCTAGCATGTTAATTAAAAGACAAGAACAAGATATAATCAAATAACACATAGACATATTGAATGATTAATTGATTACTTATCTTCAATTAAACATGGGAGATCCAAGGGTATAAAACCCTTAAAAATGGCAGAAAATTCCTCTTAGGGTTTCTCCTCACAAAGTTGCACACTAATGACTAAAAATTGCAAAACTATATATAGAATTTAGGGGCTGACGGCGTCACGTTGTAGGAGGTGACGCCGTCACCTCGCCGCGGCTAGGGTTCCCGGATGGTCTTCCTGACGCCGTCCCTCTTTAATCCTCTAAAATCCACTCTGGCGCATCAAGGGTTGACGCCGTCACAATTGTGCTTGACGCCGTCTCTCTTTAACTTAAACCGTGACGGCCTTGATCACCTTAAAGGGTGACGCCGTCAGATTTCCATTGTAAAACTTTCTGGCGCGTCATGTGTATTTGTCATATCCACCTCTTTTGCCAAGCCGTGACGCCGTCAGGAGCAATCCTTGATGCCGTCACGTGTACTTTTCCAGGAGCTTTGGAGACTTTGTCGTTTTCTTCACTTTTATGCTCCAAAAACGTCCAAAATGCTTCTTTTTCCAGATTTCTTCTCCAAAGTACCTAAAATGACAAAAGGAACGATTTAGGGCAATATTTGATCAAATAAATACGATTTAGGGCTTAAATGACCCCCTAAAAGCGGTACACTTTTCGCTTCACCTTTTGTCTCATGTCCATTAACCATTTCCCTAATTTGAGTGACACATCTTTCCTCATCTTTTCCTTCATCTTGTGACCAGTCTACCCTAGAACGAATAGGTAGAAAGGCTCTAACCTTCATGGCAAATGTCTTAAGAGAATCACCAGATCCGAATGAAGTCATTTTATGAAAATAATAATAACTCTCATTTTATTCCCAGTTGAGTACCACAGATCAGTCATGCAACCAATTAATTCAATCACACCAGACAAACATAGCCAATAGCCCAATTAATTAAACTAACGATTCACCAATCAGTATACTAGCCCCACATAAATGAATTATCCACCGACCAATTAGTACGAGGTATACAGACCAATTAATTCATGCCTCACAATTAAGCGCCTCCACCAACCAATTAATTTGTTTTGACCAATTGTTCACCACACAATATTCAAGTCCCACGTGATATAGCAGCAACCCACTTTAATCGCCCAATCCCACAATCGAATAAAATAATACGAGTAACCACGATCTCAATTAATTAACTCCGTATGATGTGACAAACAGAATTAATTGTATGAGTTTTAAATCAAAGGGCCAATTAGATCTGAATTACACAACACCTTGACTACTGAATTAATAAATAGTACGAGGTGAAATTAAATTCACTCTTCACTTGCAAACACACCAGTACCCACGACAAAAGCAAATCAATGATAATTAACGATTACCTCAAGCTCTTAAAAGACACTCGAACCTTTATCAGATCTGCTGTTCTACGAATCTTCTCTTCTTTATCTGAGATCCTCACGAGGCTCTGATACCACTTGTTGAATCTAACACACCTGCCAGATCTTTGAGCCTTAATGGATCGGTAGGATGCCTGTGTAATCACAAGCACACTACAAGAGAATCTCTGAGTACGAACTAGAAAAGAAAAGAACTAAGACTATGATCCTCTATGGATCGTATAAAGAACTAAAAGATGTTATTATTGAAGATTGTTAAGTCGTAAAAAGATATCTAAAACTCATAGACGGGTGTTCCTTTTATAATAACAAGAAACCCTAACCCTAACCCGTCATACAAGAAAACGTGTGAAGAGATAAACATGATCTCTTCTAAAAATAAATCTAACAAACATTCTAAACATACGGGATAACAACTAACAATACCCGCAGCAACAACTACTATCAGCAGAAACAAGATTGAACTATCAGCAGCAATGAGCTTCAGTAGGAACCACAACTATCGGCAGGAACCAGCTTTAGACTATCGGCAGCAACAAGAAATATCTTATTTCCTGAATTCCTAACAGTGTTGGATATAGTATCGAAGAAGATGGTTGCTCATGCTCGAAATAATTTGACTACCAGGCCGCCTCCGAGTCCGTCTCCTTTGCCTACTACAAAGTTTTTTAAGGTATAATGTTGATTCTTATTTATTATTGTGAATGATAATCGATAACAATCACTTCTTTTTTAATATTGTGAATGATAATCTTAATATGGCGACTGCATGGTGGCAGCCGTGGCAAGTTTGGGGTACCACTGAGCGGGATGTTGTATTGTTGTGGAGAAATGTTGTGGAGCGGCTAGGAATGTGTAATTGGGCAAGTGATGTGACATATACGTTTTTGTATATGTGTTTTCTTATCAGCAGGCAATGAAGAAATCAAAAACGTTGACATACAATCTTGATTCGCAGTATGTAGGCGAGGCAGAAGATCTGCTCGCAGCTACTATTGTTGGTGTTAGAGTTTGTGGAAAAATATTAAGTTGTGTATGACTAGAATCGAACTCGGGACCATGAGATTGCATACTTTACGTATGAATGATTAATGAAATAATTAATATACAAAATGTTATATATTTAATTATTTGAACACGAAATAATGACTAACGGACGTTAAGTAATTAACGGAATTGACTAACGACCGTTAGTGAATAAAGGAAGGACCATAGGTGCAAATAGGGGTCAAGAAGGTTCCGGAATTCCCTTGGGGAATAAGAACCGATCGGTTGAGGGTTACCATAACCCAATCCAACTCCAACTTGTCCTCCAAGATATGTAGCCTATAAATACAAAGGCCTAGGGGTTAGAGTTTTACATCTTGTGCACTCTTGCTATAACCCTAACTTTGTTATTCTCCTTTTCTTTGCTAAAACCGATCGACCTATCTTCTAGGAGGGGGGGATCGACTTTTGATTAATTAAACAAATAGTTTGGTTTAATTTTTGTGTTCTTTACTAGCATCAAACATTAATCGGTTATAATACGTGTGTATAAAACCTTGGTAATTAACTCATTATAGTTAATACTATCTTGGATTGAGAATCAAAATGGTAAGGGGTTTCTCGTTAATCCTATTGTTTGTTAAAGAAGAAGAATTGAAGTTTAGATCCTTGTTCTTGCTAGGATCAAAGGTACGTATCTTTAATATTCGGTTAAACTCTTTACATGTTAAATATTGATTCTTTGCTTCCGCTACGTGCTTTGGTGATGTAGAATTAATTATATAATTGTTATGGTATTTAAATTCTAACAGTGGCATCACGAGCCGTTTAACATGTAATTGTATTACCGAAACACATAAAAATCAAAATTTTGATTTGGATTAACATGTTAGTCGAATTTTTTAGGGTTTTAGAACATAAAAAATTTCGAACCTATTTTTTTTTGGGGGGGGGGTCGATCCCTCTTTACTTAAAAAGCTAGTTTTGTAACCCTAAAATTAGGAACATGTGTGTTTATGTGTGTAAAGGGTTACGTTCCTTGACTTGTAATTAATCTATGATACTTCATGCAAAGGTTATCATGGATTAGGGTTATGTAATTAATTGTTAAGTTACTTGCTACATGTAATAAAAAGATAGATCTAAAGTTAGGGAATACCTAATTAATTAAATTAATTAATCTTTTATGTGCAACGTGGTATATGTTTGCTAAGGCTTACGCAACCAACTTGTTGGTGTATGTGGTCCATTGGTACCATTAGCTCGAAAACCAATGAGAGTCTTAGTAATTATATGCATAGTAAAACACATATAGATTATTAATAGGATTTATCAAAAGGTTTGCATGTTGATATTTGATTTAATGGTTAAGATTATATGAGTTATTATGTGGTTATTTATTTTTATTAAATTACTTGTTTTTTTTTTTGTTTTGTTTTTTTTTTTTTTTTTTTTTTTTTTTTTTTTTTTTGTTTAAATTATTCGTTGAATTGTAAGCAAAAAGAGGGTAATTTTTGGAATAGAAAATAAATTGACCTAATAACTATGAAACCTTGATGTAATAAATTATATATTGCAAAGTCTTATATGCCGACAGTGGTTCGCTTCGCACGGTAATTTGCTCCCAGGCGAGACTAGCAATATTATAATTTATAACATAATTTTTTAAGACTTAGAATCATAAACTTTTGATTGACTCATGAGTTTTGTACCAATAGTGTGAACGGCTCACCCTGTTTAGACAAACTATAAGAGGGGTATAAGGAGGCTTGACATTAAATTGTCATCCGAAAGGGACGCGTTTTTAATTAGCCTTCGGGTGGACGTTTGTCTCTTCGCTCTGTTGTGCGTCTAATTGGAGCTACCAAGTAATGCTATTCTTTTGTACAAAATCATCTTAAGGGTGAATTGACCTCAATTTCACGCGCCACTTTTGTGGTAATTATCTGAATAACTTGGGTCTTTATGACTCATGCAGTAGTAGGATATAGTGGGCGATAATTGGAGGTAATTCTTTGATTGGTGAAACCAATACCTCAATTAAAACTTTGGTGATTTAACTCTTAACCCAATTGGTAAATAAAACTGTTTTGAAAACTTATGATACGAAGATGTGTGCATGCTTCTTCGTACATATTTTGATTGTCACATCAAAATAAATACCCTAAAATTTAAGTCCATGCTATCTAATTATAAGAGACACTTGAAGTTAATATTTAGCAAAAGTGATACCTTGCCTAGATATTAATGACAAGGTAAATTTCCATGGCGTGAGATCATGACATGGAGAATTTGCAGTTTCTAAATTAGATGACTTAATTAAGTTGTAAGTGAGACCTTGAAACTTAAGGCATGATATGGGAAGAAACATGCTTACATTGCAAAATTATTTTTGGCAAATGTAATTCCCATAAAGATCTAGGAGTCGGAAATTGTTTGCCGATTATTGTACGACATGTAGAATCGTTTATAGCTCGAGGTTGTTTAGACCTCATATTATCTAGGAACACCAACATTGAATTAACATGATACGTAGCGAAATAAACAATAAGAGCATCAATGTTATGAACAAGGTTTTTCATTCATATGATTCACATACACGCCCCAATTCTAGATGATCAATTCTAGAACGGTAACAGTCTAACAGGGATCTATGATCCTTGAGGCGACAAACAATAAACCACTCTAACGAGATAGATAAAATACGTAAACGCTTTGAGCCAAAAGCTTACTAAATCATTTCATTAAACAAACCTTAAACATATTTAGTTAAACTAGTTTACATAAAACCAAAACCATTTTATAAAAACACTTAAGTAAACTAGTTACTTACATTTTTATAAAATACATGTTACTTGTAAATTAACTAGAAAAAGGCTTGGACCATCCATGACCCAAAACCCATAACCCATGGAGCTTGATCCATAACCTATAACCCATTTGCATGACATCATGCATGAATTCATAATGGGTAAAACCCATGACCCAAAGTCCATAACCCATAACCCAAAGTCCATGACCCAAGATGTCTTTGACATCATTCATGACATCACTTGACCCATGAACCTTGACCCATAACCCAAAACATATAATTATAACCCAAAATCCGAACTGGTACTACCAGATACCCGAATCCCATGGATTACACTGGCCGGATCCCTTTGGGAAGGGATCCGCCGGATCCAGGTGAACAGTACTCTTTTTTGCCTATAAATAGTGAGTCATTTCTCTCTTGTTTCTCACCCCATTTAGGTATATCTTCTCTCTACATTCTAAGTTCTCTAACCTCACATCCAAAGATCTTTCTATGTAGTCTCTCTTTGTGATTCTCTAGGTTCCTTCCAAAAGGCGAGATCACAACCTCTCGAAGACTTGCAAGCTCGTGATATGAGTTTCTAGGATTCTTCTTTTCAAAGATAACATAAGTGAATCTTGTTCTTTCTTCCTTTCAAAAGAGTGTTGTAGATGTGTTGAGTCGTTAGGTGTAAAAGGACATTGGATCCTTTAGTCATGTTGTGCTAGGTGTGTTGGTTTGGTCCGCCGTGCTAAGGACTTGGTATCTAGCCTTGTACCGGATAAAGTGTAGGCGACGAAGGTTTGGATATACCTCGTAGAAAAGCCCGGTATCTAGCTTTGTACCGGATAAAGTGTAAGCGACGTTGTGAAGGCTTCTCCGCCAAGTGAAAGGAGTTTGTGTTGTGAAGTGTTTACGAACTCTCGAGTAGGTTACTCGGGGAGTGGAGTAGGGCAAGAAAGGGGACCTTGTAGCCGAACCACTATAAATACTTATGTTGTAGTTGTGTCTCTCTAACTCTATCTCGTAGTTTAGTCTATATGCTTTTATTTTTATTAATATCCAACACGCCAAAACTAGATTGACATAAGTCAATCTATAAGTTTTAAAAAGAAGTTTTAATTGGTAAAACTATTCAAACCCCCCCCCCCCCCCCCCCCCGCTTCTAATTTTCTACAAACACCTCTCGACGTCTTGAGTCCATGTATGCTACAACACAGGTTCGTACATGTTTGTTATGTGGCATTATGATCAAACCCCTTAACAAAACATTTAGAATGTTTAAAATACCATTAGAGTCCTTAAGTATTTTATAGGTTTATCATTCTATTTCGAACCTTACTTTACATTTTGCATTTACAAGTATTTTATATAAATACATCTTTCGTAAAATGTAGACTAACAAATATATACTTTTATTTGTACAAGTAAACTAATTATAACTTTCATACAAGCACTAAAGTTTACTCACATTTGACAGAATACATTTTATTTTGACAAGCACTTAATTAGACATTTTATTTTACGAAAGGTAACTAGACATTTTTTTAACTAGTTACATTTTTAATTAACTTTCATGAAACAATAAAGAAAAAATAAAATGGTCTTATTACCTCATGCATAGTGTCATCTAAATCTCTAAAGATTACAAAAGATATTTTGGAAAGATTTGATAAAGATTTTGAAAAGATTTGATAAAGATTTTAGAAAGATTTGATAAAGATTTTGGAAAGATCTTAGTTTGATTTTGGAGTGATTTCAAAAGATTTTGTAGATTTTCTATCAGTTGACCACGGAACCAAAAATTAGAAAGGGCGAAACCATTTTTTTGGTTCCGTATGATCCGTAGGTTGCTGAGCCAAAATGGCTATAAATAGCAGCCCATTATTCACTCACTTCTTAACCACTTTAATACATATTCTCTCTACCATGTTTGCATATATTTAGCTAAGTAGTAACACTCATAAACACCCTCATAACACATGATCATAATGCTTCTAACTTTCATTATGTTGTAAGCATACTCCCGAAATGATCTTGTGAAGCAAGCTCAGAGATATTGAGTCATCATTCACCACAAGCATACATATATGAAGATCTATCACAACAAGCTCATGGAACTTGTGATCTTCATCTATTGAAGGCTTCCTATCAATGAAAATTCATTTAGATTAGTCATTTGTATCCATTAGACATTTATGTCTTGGATCATCACTGTACATTTGTAACACTCATTCCATCTCATAAGGGTTATAGGTTTGGTGTGTTTTAGTTGTAAAACACCAAGTTGGTCGGTTTGTTATGTTGGGCCTTAAAACATAACGGGAATGTTTGTACCCGAGAAAGAACTCGACATCTAGCCTAGTGTTGAAAATATTGTATAGGCGACGTCAGGTTGGTTCTACCTCAAACTAGAACCCGGTATTTAGCTTTGTACCGGAAAAAGTGTAAACGACGTTTGTAAGGTTTTCTACGCCGAGAAGGGAGCTTGTTGATTTAGTGAAGTAACTCTCGAGTAGGGTACTCGGGGTGTGGAGTAAGGCGGCGAGGAGCTCCGTGACCAAACCACTGTAAATCATCGTGTCCGGTTTGCACTTTCTTTTACTTATTGCTTTACTTTTATACTTGCACTATATTATTGTTTGTGTTGTGGCTTGATGTTTATGCTTGTGTGACAACTTGTTTTACTATATGCTTCATATTAGTCATAAGACTATAATTGACATTTTTCATACTACGGCAAGCTTGATTGGATATTTGATACAAACGATTTTAAGATTTTAAACGGTAACGTATTCACCCCCTCTACGTTTTCACAATCCCTTTGGTTCATATTTTCCCTTTTCTTCATCCATTTAACCACCTTGTCCAAGTACGCTCTTGTTTTTTCCGCTTCTTCGTGCTATTCTTTCTTATTCAGGAATAGTCTCGGTGTTCGAAAAGGGGTCTTAGAGGGTTGAATGTATCGTGAGTCAGGTAGCTCTTTAAGTTGTCGTTTCATCTTTGCAAGTTAGGTGTAGCCTTTCTATAAGGAGTCATGGCGGGGTACTTATTTTCGGGGACTACAGGGGGTGTTGTTGTCTCATCATCGAGTAACTCCTTTACTGCTACCAAATGGAATTCTCCTTCTTTGGTGGACTTTTTGAATTGGGCTGCAGATAATAAGGGTTTTATTTCACTCCGCTTCTTTAAGTTTGATACCTGTAATACTTCATTATCGAGGATGACCAGTGTTTTGGTGGCGGGCATAGGAAAAGCTCAGGCTTTTTCAAAGAAATCCAGGCCTAGTACAACCCTGTAATCAGCCAATAGCACAACCATAAATGTTAGTTTGTTAGTCCACTTATCGATACAAACTTTTACCTTAGTTGTCCCAAGGATTTGTGTTGGTTCTGATTTTACGGTCTTGATCTTCCCCTTTTCAGGAGTGTATTTTATGCCAAGTCATTCAGCCTCTTTGACGTCCAAGAAGTTATGGTAGCGTCAGTGTCAATGAGTCCCAACGTCTTCATATCGTTTACTATCAAATCCATAACGAGCAATCCTTGATTCTTACTCTATGCTCCAGTCGATATTTCTCTTAATGTTCCAAGACGTCTAATTGATCCCATTTCATCTTATTGCGATTCTTCTATTCTTGGACCCATCTCGGCAATCAAGGCATTAATAGTTTTTCGACTTGGACAATCCTTCGTCAAATGAGGTCCGTCGTAAATAAAACACGGCTTCGGAGGGGGTTTGGACATATCCTTTTTCTGAAACGACCTTTCAAACTTTGTCCCCTTGTCCCTTCGATCGTCCAGTCTCTCGGGTGAGACTTTTTCTATGTCCACCTTGTCTGTTAGTGGTCTCCTTGGTCGGTGATGCGCGTGTGCGTATTGCTCTAATTTATACCCACGGTATGTCGTTGTGGTTTTAGCAGTATTCAAGTTTTAAATTTATATTTAGCCGACTTAACAATAACACACACACTTTAACGAGCAGTGTACCCGGTCAGTATGAATATAATGGTAAGTAGAGTGTCGATCACTAAGAGTGGAACGTATTATCTAGTTATCCTAATCAGTATTTTAATATCTTAAGTTAGCTATACAACCTAATCTAACGCAAGGGGGTTCAGCCTGAGAGACTGGCACGGTTTGGTTATGATTAAATAATAAACTAAACTAATAAGCACGAATCAGCGATTAGCACACACGTACACAGATAAATACTTGAGACAATAAGAAGACCTGTCCTGATAGTTAAGTAGCTTGTCACTTGTTTTATTGCTAGTTTTATATGAAGTGTATAGTTCGATGCAACGCACCGAGATTAATCCCTTTCTCGTTGGCTCTAATCTTATCGGCGAGTAAACCCTTAATGATTACTTATGACTATCCTATTTACCTTTTCTTCCTACTTTTCTACAGACGATAGAATGCATAGGTGAATAAATAAATAGGCGAGGAAGGGGCATGGCGACCCAAGCAATGCTCAGCTAGACACAGAGGTTATCAATGCACTAATAAAAGTCACCAAAGACATCAACATATAAACTTTAATTAATAGGAAAACAATTTTAAGGGGAGTTGAAGTGCATGATTAAATCAATGACACAAGCCCATCAATCCTGACCAATTAAAGTGTACTAATACAATAAAACAAAACTACTTAATGAATTGAATACATGTAGGACCTTCTTACAGCTCTTGTATCTTCGTTCAAGGTGTGTCTTGTGCTGCTACTTCGTCTGAATTCGGCCTTAGGGTTTTGTGGTCTTCGGTCTTCTTCTAAAACTAGCCTCTCGAAATTCGTCTGGCCTTGGGGTATTTATAGTTTCTGTCTGAGGGTAAGATGCGGCGCATTGAATAAGTAGATGCGGCGCATTGACTTAACTTCGCGTGGGGTCCAAGATTAATATATTCAGGAATATTCGTACACCGCCAGAAGATGCGGCGTAACTCCATTTCTAGATGCGGCGCATGTCCTTTCTGTCTTGGATCGTAGCTTGTGAAATCTTGATAGTGATGCGCCGTATATAATAAGTAGGATGCGGCGTATCTGGAGCAGAATGATCTTGATCTTGTACATTTCAGTAGACTCTTAACTTCTTGCTTGTTTTGCTCCATAATTAGTCCAAAATCGCCAAGTTTCACATAATACTTGTTTTTACCTGAGAATTACGAAAGTAAACATTAACGTATCAATTCTCACAGATAATATAATAAAACAAGTCAAATAAATAGGATAAATGATGGTAATAAAATGTACTTATTTGAGTTCATCAAATATCCCCCCACTTGAACTTTACTTGTCCCCAAGTAAACCTTAGAATTAATCTTATGAAAATGTATCCTAAAAGATGTTAGGATTTATTTTTATATTTAAGCATGTATTCATTTTGTCATAATCACACAACCAAACACTTAACGAATTAGAAATAAAATAAAATATTTTGATAAAAGCAAATCTAATCGTTTAACTGTCCAGTCGTGACGAATATTCTATCATAAGCTTGGCAAGTATACGCATCTCCTCCACTAAAGCCAAGGAATAACAAGTCTAAAGCGGTAAAAAGGGTTTGTAGGTTAAGGGTTAATCATTCTTCTTAATCTCTATCGATCTCAAATTCCAGAAAAGGCGACAAAATCACAAATACATGATCGAATCCACGAACACGATACTTGCAATTGCTCAAATCCTTAACTCGAATAGGCTAAAGATAGGACCAAGTAATCTTCACCAATAATATTATATCAAAAAGGGCGACAAAATCATAAATACATAGCCGAATCCACGACTACGATACTTAAGATTGCTCAAATCCCTAATCTCAATAAATCAAAGGTTTGGATAAAGAATAATATAGGGTATGGATAATATTTGGGATATAAATTGGTGTAAAATGAAAAATAAACAAAACAAATAGATTAAAATCCTAAGTGTGGTAAATTGCTATCCCAACCATCCCATGAATAAGACTCATATCATAGAATAACTCACGCTTTAACACTTGAAACACACGCTTTAGGAAGACACAAATTATACTCAACAAGATCTCAATCAAAGAATAACCTTTAGTTGGCGTTCCCATAACGTCCAACTCCCATTCAATCCATAAATATAATATATAACAACTAGTGGTGATATCGACCACTTAAAACAAAACTTTACATAAGTTGTTTAAACAAACTTCCAACTTTTCCTTTTTCTTTTTCTTTTCGATTTTTTTTTTTTTTTTTTTTTTTTTTTTTTTTTACTTGAAACATAAACATAGATGTGTAAAATTTCACCACATCACTATAACGATAACTCTGGATAATTTTTCCATACTTTTCATGACTTCAGAAATAACGGTAATAGTGAAAGTAGTAAACACACGAAAAATAAACTCAAAGATATACAATATTTACTTTCACTCCAATTGCATTGTGCAATTTCCTGACTCAACCAAAGATAATGAATTACGCACGCGAACACAGGTAACGTAAGGAAACACACTTTGCCTAAAGCAATTAACCAACCACGGATTTTAATCTACATGGTAGGCTAAGGTGTAAGGGTGTAACGAAACATTATAACAAAGGTGTAAGAAACGAAAGGAATGGCTCTGAGTGTTTTTCTAGGGGTATCTTACTCTAAAAGTGAGAGTAACAAAAGGGTTTATACGGGGGTTAACTAACCAGTGTAGTTAGCGAATATCACATAACATATAAAGGCTATTTGGGTGTAATCCTATAAATTTACCAATTTAGACAAGTCATTCCAATTATGTAAATAATACTTATTATGGTGGTCTCGAATAGTATACAGGCCATGTTCTAAAGTTTACAAGTCACCGGCACACTCATAGATTTGTGAATTTTGAAAAGTTCACAATTTTTGAAATAATGTCATGTGTGCAGTGATGCGTGGTTTTGCGACCTTACAACAGGTTTTACCTCTCGAGGGATCTCAAGAGGCTTGCAATCCCCACCAGGCAGTGTACCTGACCGATGTAGTATAGTGAAGTGGCAAGTACCGGGGGATTGATCGTTCTCTAGGGGAATAGTGTCGTTAGGATTGAAAAACTACTCTAATAGGTCTAAGGGTGAGGGAAGATTCTTTTTCTATTTTTTATATTTTATGGAAAGAAAGTAAAATCTCGGGTTTGAAGGAGTGGGCGGAATTAGTTGCTAGTCAACTAACCCAAATAACTACAAATGCAAATAAAATAAAATAACGAAAATGAAAAGGTTGTGGAACTTATATGGGGAGAAATGTGTTTACTTAGATTTCCTTACTCCCTAACTATCTTTTACCGGTTGATTAGTGTGTATTAATTGCGTGGATGACGGGTGTATTCCTTAATACCACTCGTGGGGTGGCGTACGTACTTCCCCAACTCTACAAGCTCCTACTTCACTCCTATGTCGAGCCGGCTAAGAAGCTCCTAACATGGGATCACTAGAATTCGCTCATGCATTAAATACAACCATAAAAACCTTAGTACGCATTGGTTCATGTTTCTTAAGACGTTCAAGCAAGTTACCGTATAGGAGGTTAGCCAATTTTCTTAAGCCTAACATCGATAAACAATCATCCAATACAATTAATAACACACTAATAACCAATAATCAATAGTTAGGTTTTATTAGATCTAAGCAAACACAAGATAAATCTAGCCTAGCATGTTAATTAAAAGACAAGAACAAGATATAATCAAACAACACATAGACATATTGATTGATTAAGTAATTACTTATCTTCAATTAAACATGGGAGATCCAAGGGTATAAAACCCTTAAAAATGGCAGAAAATTCGTCTTAGGGTTTCTCCTCACAAAGTTGCACACTAATGACTAAAAATTATGAAAGTATATATAGGAAAACAGATCTGACGGCGTCACGTTATAGAGTGTGACGCCGTCACCTCGCCGCGTTTAGGGTTTCTTGATGGCCTTCTTGACGCCGTCCCTCTTTAATCCTCCAAAATCCTCTCTGGCGCGTCAGGGTTTGACGCCGTCACAATTGTGCTTGACGCCGTCTCTCTTTAACTTAAACCGTGACGACCTTGATCACCTTAAAGGGTGACGCCGTCAGATTTTCATTGCAAAACTCTCTGGCGCGTCACGTGTATTTTGTCATATCCACCTCTTTTGCCAAGCCGTAACGCCGTCAGGAGCAATCCTTGACGCCGTCACGTGTACTTTTCCAGCAGTTTTGGAGACTTTGTCGTTTTCTTCACTTTTATGCTCCAAAAATGTCCAAAATGCTTCATTTTCCAGATTTCTTCTCCAAAGTACCTAAAATGACAAAGGAACGATTTAGGGCAATATTTGATCAAATAAATACGATTTAGGGCTTAAATGACCCCTTAAAAGCGGTACACTTTTCGCTTCATCATGCAGCTATGTAATTTAGACTTAAACAAAAACATGCTAAAAATTTTAAATTTTGATATATTAAGCACATTTTAAGCATATTTTGAAAAAGTTTAGGACAAGTAAGTGTTCTAATTCTCCAATCCCCCCACTTAAGTTAAACAACGTCCTCGTTGTTTGTATCAAAGGTTAAAAACTGGAAAATAAAAGAATTAGAACAGAAAAACTCCCCTGAGATTTGCTCGGTATGATCCTCCATTATTCGTATAAGAGCAAAAATCAACTTCCTTGTGGATGAAAACGTTTAAGCTTCATAAATTGATGTATCCACAGGAAATGCAGGAATCTATAATACCATCAAGACTTAAAACACACCTAAGTTAAGAAGGTTCAAACTTGCATAATACATTAGTAGTTAGTAAAAATAAAACATAAAAATTAAACTGAAAATCATCAGGTCAGTCGATACGCCGTATCTTATGGAAGAAGATACGCCGTATCGAGCCTGGAATAATTACGAATCAGAATAGAAGATGCGTCGCATCCTTAACCAGGGATGCGCCGCATTAAAATACTGACAGAAAGTTTTAAAGTTAAAAATAAAAATGCAGAAAATAAAGTAAGATATGACCAGTGCAGGAGATGCGTCGCATCTTAGGATCAGATGCGCCGTATCTTCTGCGGGCCTGACTGACTCAATACAAAATCAGAAAATAAAATAAAAGATAAGCATGGGTTGCCTCCCACGAAGCGCTTGTTTTTGTTCGAGTCACGAGCCTGACTCCACCCTTATTTACTGTGTAATAGGGTGTTGTTCCCACCACTTGGGATCAAGTGCGGGTGATAATAGCAATAAACACGAAAAGAGTGTAAATTTGCTAGTAAAGATGGAAGAAATAAATAAAGATCTTACCTTGGCAATACATGTACATCTTCCCAATTCTTACCCGGTTTGGTTGATAAATTGGATGACTTGACCACTTCATCTGAAAGAGTAGTATGTTGAGGAAAAATGAGTCTCCTTTCTTCTTGGTTAGTCTCTTTGGTAGTAAGGCGTCCCTTGACTTCCGCAGAAGATGAGAAAGGGTCTTTGGCAAGTAAAAGTTCGAGTTCCTCAATAACCTTCATAGGGTCAAAATCATCATCTTCATCAATCATAGCAATGTTTAAGAGCTCATCACCAAACTCTTCTTCGAGCTCCACCAAATACGGGTTGATCACAGGTGCTTCAATAGGTAGTGTAATAAATTTCACCTCATCATCTTTTTGTTTTGCAACCTGTTTGGGAAAACTAGCAAGATTATTAGTAACGAGATTAATAATATTAAATAAATTTGTACCACTTTGTGTTGTAAGTGACTCCAATTCATCTTGTGAATCTCCATTTTCAAATAGTGGTCTTGCAATTTCAGCATCGTCCCGAATTTCATTTTTAAACAAGTCATCCCAGATTTCTTCAAAAACCCTCGTTGGGTCAAAATCTGGTTGAGGTATGTCATCATATACAATTGCGTCAAATGGTTCGAAATCAAAATTAGAATACTTTTCATCTTCATCCGTTGGATTGTCTAATGGTGGTAATACGATTGCAGAATATTCTACGATGTAAGGTTCCGTATACACATCATCTTGTGCAATCTCCGGAGAAAAAGTACTATCAAGAACAATTGCCGGAATCGGTTTCAAGGTATATGAATCTTCTTCATCATCATTTGACATACACCAAGTGTGTTCAAATGGCAATTTGTTTCTTTATTTCCTTGACTTTTCTTGTCCTAAAATCAAGTATTCTTCCATAGTGATTTCTTTCGTCTCAATGACTTGTGAACCATATCTTGCTATTTTCCAATCATACACCTGATTATTGCTCAAGGCTTTTTCCTCTATAAGCTTGATATATTCTTCCATTGTAATATCCGGATCGTCCATCTTCCTGAAATAAAACTTACTCGTGCAAAAGAAGAGTGAAACAATCAAAGTAAAATAAAAGTTGCTGATATTTGTAGACGATGCGCCGTATCCAAAAAGTTAGATACGCCGTATCTTATAATCGTTAAAATTAAATCAGACTTTTATTCAGAAAGCAGATAAGCCGCTTAGAATTAGAATATGCCGTATTTGTTTTAAGTTATCAAAAATCAACGTATCCAATTTAAAATTAAATGCGTCGTATTAACAAAAGTTAATGCGCCGTATTTTCGTTAAGTTTCAAAATACAAGATTTTTGATTCAGAAGATGCGCCGTATCGATAAAAATCGATGCGTCGTATCTGTTTAATAATTCGAAAACTGTTTTTTAATTAAAATAATAGATACGCCGTATCTGTTAAAACAGATGCGTCGTATGGCGTTATCGTTTAGAAAAATTTCTTATTAAAAACAGAATACGCCGTATCTTGGGGAAAGATGCGTCGTATCGAATTTATTAAACGCGTTGTATTTTATAAAAATTAAACGCAATACGCCGTATCTATGAAAATAGATGCGCCGTATCGTTTGAATTAGCTCAGTACAACGATAGCAGTATGCAAGAAAATACAAAAAATAAAAACAAAAATAAAAACAAACGAAAATAAAAACACACAAAACAGAAAATATGCAAATAATACAATGAATGCAATTTAACTAATATACAACGGGGTTAGTGGTTAGAATTAAAATTAAAAACCTAATTAAAATACTAATCAAATTAACAGATAATAACAATTCACTCCCCGGCAACGGCGCCAAAAACTTGATGCGCGTGTGCGTAGTGCTCTAATTTATACCCACGGTATGTCGTTGTGGTTTTAGCAGTATTCAAGTTTTAAATTTATATTTAGCCGACTTATCAATAACACACACACTTTAACGAGCAGTGTACCCGGTCAGTATGAATATAATGGTAAGTAGAGTGTCGATCACTAAGAGTGGAACGTATTATCTAGTTATTCTAATCAGTATTTTAATATCTTAAGTTAGCTATACAACCTAATCTAACGCAAGGGGGTTCAGCCTGAGAGACTGGCACGGTTTGGTTATGATTAAATAATAAACTAAACTAATAAGCACGAATCAGCGATTAGCACACACGTACACAGATAAATACTTAAGACAATAAGAAGACCTGTCCTGATAGTTAAGTAGCTTGTCACTTGTTTTATTGCTAGTTTTATATGAAGTGTATAGTTCGATGCAACGCACCGAGATTAATCCCTTTCTCGTTGGCTCTAATCTTATTGGCGAGTAAACCCTTAATGATTACTTATGACTATCCTATTTACCTTTTCTTCCTACTTTTGTACAGACGATAGAATGCATAGGTGAATAAATAAATAGGCGAGGAAGGGGCATGGCGACCCAAGCAATGCTCAGCTAGACACAGAGGTTATCAATGCACTAATAAAAGTCACCAAAGACATCAACATATAAACTTTAATTAATAGGAAAGCAATTTTAAGGGGAGTTGAAGTGCATGATTAAATCAATGACACAAGCCCATCAATCCTGACCAATTAAAGTGTACTAATACAATAAAACAAAACTACATAATGAATTGAATACATGCAGGACCTTCTTACAGCTCTTGTATCTTCGTTCAAGGTGTGTCTTGTGCTGCTACTTCGTCTGAATTCGGCCTTAGGGTTTTGTGGTCTTCGGTCTTCTTCTAAAACTAGCCTCTCGAAATTCGTCTGGCCTTGGGGTATTTATAGTTTCTGTCTGAGGGTAAGATGCGGCGCATTGAATAAGTAGATGCAGCGCATTGACTTAACTTCGCGTGGGGTCCAAGATTAATATATTCAGGAATATTCGTACACCGCCAGAAGATGCGGCGTAACTCCATTTCTAGATGCGGCGCATGTCCTTGCTGTCTTGGATCGTAGCTTGTGAAATCTTGATAGTGATGCGCCGTATATAATAAGTAGGATGCGGCGTATCTGAAGCAGAATGATCTTGATCTTGTACATTTCAGTAGACTCTTAACTTCTTGCTTGTTTTGCTCCATAATTAGTCCAAAATCGCCAAGTTTCACATAATACTTGTTTTTTACTTGAGAATTACAAAAGTAAACATTAACGTATCAATTCTCACAGATAATATAATAAAACAAGTCAAATAAATAGGATAAATGATGGTAATAAAATGTACTTATTTGAGTTCATCAGTCGGTTGGTGTTACGAGCCGAATCCTAGCAGCCCCAATCCAAAGAAAACCTCGACGCGGCAACATAACTAGATGGATCTAGAATCTTACATCTAAGATTATATAAGATATTTTGTCTAAAAATATCCAAGATACTTTGTAAGGAATAATCTATAGATTATCTAGATTAATCCATGTAAATATCGAAGATACTTATATTAGAACTTTATTAGACCTTAGAAAAAATAGGGCTAATCACTCTCATTTGTAATCATCCATTTGCAACCATATTTCTTGTGCGATATCTATCAAGTATTCTCGACTAAATCTGCAAGTGTTCATCGCTAACCACTTCTATACTTTTTGGCTTACTTAGTCGTTGAAAACCGAGTTGATAAGTGCCACACGGACGTTGTGAATTAATCGCTTGACAAGTTGTATCAGAGCCACTCCTGAGCCGTTCGGGATGGTGGGGCAAACTTCATCGAGGATGATGAGCCTCTAAGGGGGTGATTGTAACACCCTAGACAAATCCCACATCGGTTGTGGCCTGGAGAAATGTTAACTTTATAAGATAGCATTCGCCTTACAATGACACAATGCGTTTTGTGGTCTACTGCGGGTGGAATTCTGTAACACCCCCATTTTCGATATACGCAGCGGAATATAAGTTGGGGTATTACTTCAAGTATCACAGTCATGAAAATAGAAAACGACTCGAAAAGAGACGTTTTAAATAAAATTTGTTATCATTCATTTATTTAAATCAGAGTTACATTATAGAGGTCCCAACGGGAAGTTCTAAAATACATCATAAATGATAAGTTATTTGTTGAATGATAACAAAATGGACACTCTTTTTATAAGAAGAAAGCCCATTGCCACTCCGTGCCAAATCAAGCTTCTAATTACCTGAGATAAAACATGCTAAAAAGTCAACACAAAGGTTGAGTGAATCCATAGTGTTTAAAGTTATAATCAGTTTGAACACAAGCTATGTAGAAAGTAATTCAGTAATATTGCGGTTTAGTATATTGCCTTAAGTCTCATGACACGCAAAACGTTAACAGGTTTATCATCATAGTTATAAGCTAATGATGTATATTATTACATAATTAAATGAAGTAATTTTGCCCCCGAGTAGGAGATTGCCGGTCTCTTTATTGATCTCAAATAAAGTACATTTGGTCACGTTACTGTAACACAAAGAGGTCGTCAAACCCAATAGATCTATTCACTATATTCGCGCTCACCCGAAAGTGATTAATGGTCCATGATGGAGGGCCTTTAAGGCAACAGGTAACTTAGACAATATCAATCAGGAAAGCATACAGAAAAATACTTGTGTTCGGTTTTGTAGCATGTATCTCCCCACAAGTTTGAAAAATGTATAAAAAGTGGGACTATGGACTCACCTTAGCAGTCTGGATGGAAAGCAAAATTAAATAGAGTTGATAAACAGCTCCGGCACGCGACCTGGGTTGGTATGTCAAGTTTCAGTAATCGTATTCCAATATATAAGTTTTAATATTCTTATCGTAACGTTTTGGTTGTCGAATAAATATTAATATGAGACAACATGAAGTCTCTTCAAAAGTTGGTGGATGATAAGATTTTATCTTATTTCATGTGTTTATGTTTATGTTTCGTTTGTTTGTTATTGAGATAAATGTATTTCGTTTATTAGTTTCTATTATAAATATATTCAAAATATACTTCTAATAATAATTATAAAATGTTACGCTTTTTACCCTTATAGTTTCATATATTGACAGTTTATACCCCTGAACTTTTGTAAAATGAAAATTTTCACCCCTCAACTTTCATAAATTGACAATTTTTACCCCTCAACTTTGGTGAAATGACAGTTTTTACCCTTGTAATTTCAAAAATGACAATTTATACCCACAACTATAAGTCGTTGGCAAAAATAGTCCTTGTTTTAATAACTTTGAAATATTTACACTTTTGGCCCAATAAAACACCAACTTTCGAATTTGTCAGGTTTTACCCCTAAACTTCAGGTCGACTTCATTTTAGGTCCTAGTTATAAAATTAGTTAGAGTTTCGACAGTTTATACCCTCAAGGCATTTTTGTTGTTTTCATTCGTGGTCCTTATTTCACTTTTACGCGTTCTAAGCTTCGAGAAAAGACATGACTTGCTACGACTCATTTGTACAAGTTATTATCAGTTTATGAACACCTTATTTACAGCTTATTAGCTTATGATTCGAGCTTATGAGCTCGAATCAATTAAAAAGGGGCGTTCGAATGCAGTTTGCGACAAGGCAGAAAGAACCTCAATTAAAAGCGAGGCGACTCGAGATTTTTACAACGTTCTTGATCCCTTAATTAGTTAGTTGGGGTGTCTTTAAGTTGGCAAATTTTCAGAATTTTTGAGTGTCGTTTGAAGGTCGAAATAATTAACCCAAGTTGGGTGTTTGGGGGCTGTTGCGACAAGAAAAAGAAAAGGAAAAACGAATTGGTTTTTGAGTCTTAAGTGTTCCAACTAATTTTTAAAGCATGTTATTATGATCTTAAGCATATTTAATCTATCTCTTAAAAGTTTTATGGTCTCTTGATTGGTAATGCATAAATATATATATATATTATATATATATATATATATATATATATATATATATATATATATATATATATATATATATATATATATATATATATATATATATATATATATATATGTATAAAGAGGGTTTTTGGTTTTGCTCGACAAAAAGAGAAAGAAAGGAAAAACATGAATTTTGACATTGCTAGCTATTAGGGCTTATTTAGTGGCGTGTTTTAAGAGTATTGAAGTTTACAAAAGGTACGAAAAAGGGTTAGATCACTTACTTGTTGGTTTACTCGATTACTAGGGAGTTTTGGCGAAATAGTTTGGAAATGGAACACCAATGCCTCTCCTCCTCCTAAGCCTTTCTAAGATCTCTCTTTAGCTTCTAAATGGGCTGTACAATCAGTGTTTAAGTGAGTGTGGCTGTTTTTGGTGTGATTCGAAAATATGGGTGGAAAAATTAAGAGTGTTGCGTCGATATATATAGAAAGAGAGGGTTTAGGGTTTTCAAGGTGCTAGTTACCTTGTGGAGTGTGTAAGGAACATGGTGAGGTGTCAATAGTTTCTTGAATGACACATGTATGGAGGGGGAGGGAGGTTAGCGTGTGGTTAAACCCTAACCATAACATCTACCTACAACTTTTGACTAATAGGAGACATGTTTATGTGGAGATCAATGTAACCTAGAAAATACTTATGGTGTATGAGATGCTTAGGACTAGGTGAGGAATTAGTTTAGTTAGGTTGTTGTTTGGATTCGAACTAGGGCAACTGAAGAAATATCGAATGGCTTCAAGTGTTGTACATTGGGCTATGACAAGTTGTACACTAGGGTTAAAGGAAGTAACAAGGTTAGTTTAGGGTTAGGTTTAAGGATTTGTTGGCTAGAAAAATAATTAGGGTTTTCTTATTTGTTATATATGTCGAATTGTATGTAAAAGAAAAAGAAATCATGTTGTGCTTTAAGGGGTTGTACCATGGTCTTAATAGAGTTGTACTAAGGTTCAAGAAATATAGAAAAAATATTTTTAGGGTTTGCTTATGTTAGTTTAATTATATGTTAATTTTATTAGGTTTAAAAGTATATAAATGAGATTTTAGGTTTCTATGCATTGGACACTTATACATTGGGTTTTAGGGACTTGTACTTATATTTAGTGAGTTTAAGAAATTCTATTTTTAAGTCTTGTGTATAAAATATTTGTATTGCGTGCTTTATAATGAGAACATTGAGGTTTATAATGGGATTTTTATTAATATTATGTTTTTACGCATAAATGACTTGTACCTTAGCTTGGAAGACTTGTACACATATAATTTGTAAAAATCATATATATTTTAATTAGATTTTGTGATTTTATTACATAAAATCATAGCTTTGTGAGTTTAGGGTTTGTATCGGGAGTTATAGTGAATTTAGGGTTTTTGTGCCTTAAGAGCTTGTACATTAGCTTGGATGAGTTGTACTTTAGTGTTTTAGGGTTTAGTTACTCATATTCATTGTTATAATGGTTTAGGGTTTCGTAGAAACTCTAGTAGATAAGAAATGTTTAGTTTGTACGTTTATTATTCATATGTTAACAAATTATCGTAAAGTGGCAAATGGTATATCGTAGGATATTTATACTTGACATATGGAAATGTTTATGTGAAATAAACATTAAGTAAGTTGATGTTGGTCCGCGTGTAAGCACGTTTATCGAGGATGTGAGTTACGTCACATTAGATAGTAGTCATGATCAGATAAAATAAAAAAAATTATGTAGAAAAAGGATAACTATTCTTTATATAGAATATGAAATAGTTTATTACAAAGTGAAATTTTTACAGTGGTTATAAATTCTCAGGAATTGTGTAGTTAAGCGTGCTCATGTGAAAGCAATACTGGTTTAGGTGACCTGCCAGGAAGTCTTCACATGAGAGCCACATAAGCAAAGTCGTCAGTCTGCAGACAAAGCGGACAATATTATGGTCTGAGTAGGCAGGTTGTTATAATTAGGTATTGATGTGCTTTTTATAGTCTATAATTTTCTACCAAGTTTTAAATTTATTTATTGCTGAACTAACCTATAGATTCAAACACTAACAAGCAGTGTACCCGACCAATGTGTATAGTTTTTAGGTAAGCAAGGGTCGTTTACTAGGAGCGAAGCTAAAGTGATCTAAAGGTATTTATACTAGTCTAAACTAACTAAACTATCCTAACCTATAAAGCAATTAAAGATTGAGGGGGGTTTAGCCTGAGAGACTAGCACGAGTTTTATGTTTTCTAATTATCCTAATTGCGAGAAAATAAATAATAATTAAACTAAAGTGTAAGGATGAATGCAATGATAGAAGAACGTGCTAGCCAAATCTAATCCACCAATTAACCTTCGTTTTGCCTTATGTCTTCTTGTTTTACTTCATTCAAAAGTTTAGTCGTCAATCCGATTACTAATCCTGTCACGATTAAATAACCTACCATGGTGGCGGGAAAACGGACATGATCATAGTGACCTATCTAGCATCAATCCTAGTTCGGCATTACGTGCTACTAGTCCTATTAGGTTGTAAACACTTTCCGTTTATGCCTTACAATGATTCCTAATAGAGATTCGGGCTAACACACATATGATTTAACCAAAGTAACAACTATTGTAGGAGGTAAATTAAATCAATTAAAATCATAAGGATCATAACCTAGTTACATAGATTTCTACTAGTAATAAGCAACAAACGAGTTTTTAACGATAAGCACCCAATCCAATAACAAAGAAAAAACAATCAAACATAAAGCAAACGATTAAAAGGTTTCATAAACTAGGCTAACACCAAAGGGTGTTAGCCCTTAATATCAGTAACGATACACAATGTTTGAATCATAGCATAAAAGATAGAATTCATAATGAAAACTACACGCTACCAGATGATTAAACAATTGAATATAGGGATGACCATTTCGAACCGAATCCCAGAACCAAACCGGAACTGGAACCGTACCGGTACCGCACCGACACGGTACCGATTCCTGGTATACGGTACGGTACCGGTACTACGAAATAAGGCAAAAAAAAAATCGGTACCTTTCAAAAACGGTACGAGACTAATTCGCGAAATCCTGATTCGGTAACGAATACAAAAGGTTTTATTTTTTTTAGCCTTAACCTACTGAGGTGTTGTACCTACGTAAAAAATAAAGGGTTTTGAAGTTTTGCCTAGGCTAACACTAATCTACTGAAGTATTTAGTATTGCTTCCTTATCAAACCCTAACATATCATCAACCATTAGAATCACAAAGTTTGCATCCATAATTCATGCCAATCATCATCATCATCACTAAAAATGGAGGTAAGTAAGTTTTTTTTTTCTTCTTTTTCATTTTCATTTTATTTTTTCTTTGATTCATTATCATTAAAAAATATCATAATAGGCCATAATCAGTAAACTTTTGTTTAAATGGTTTACTTGTGATTACTACTGTCGTAATTATGTTATAGATTACCAACATTAATCTAAGATTTTTTTTTTTTTTTTATTTTTTTTTTAGCAAAAAACGAGAAGTACCGGATAGGTAACGATTTCCCGGTACCGAGTACCGGTATCGGTACTGGTACCGAAATCACGTACGGTACGGTACCGGTACCCCTTTTCATGCTCGGGAAAAAAACGGTACCACTAATTCGGTACAGGTTCGGTACCATTCTGGTACCGTGCTCATCCCTAATCGAATACGCTTCGAGATGTTCTTCGTGGATGAATGGATCTTCAAGGAGGGTGTTGGGGACGATTTGGGGCTGTCCCCAACTGATAAAAGTGATGCCAAATCGTTCCTAGGGCTTTGGTATTTATAGGGGTAAGCAAGAGTAGCCTCCAAGTAATTTCCAAAAACTTATCTGCGGTAATCGGCCCCCGATACGGCGTATCGGGATCTTTGATACGGAGTATTGGCCAATACGGCGTATCCAAGTACCACATACGCCGTATTGGATCTCTATAACATGTAGGTCTCCTTTTTCTCTTTCCGTGGCCACTTGAATCAAGTAAAACAAAGTTCAGATAAAGATTTTACGGCCAAAATACTAAAGCATCTTCGTGTGTCGTCATGTAATCTTGATTTCTTCTTTTGGATTCGTTTCTTCTCTTGACTTTTCGGCTAAGGCTCGTGTATGCCATATTCCTCAAATATCATATTCTCTTCCAATCGACCAAGTTTCATATACGGCGTATTCCCAAAGATGGATACGCCGTATTCATCAAAGTCAGGTAAGGCCTTGAAATCTTCTAAGTATATGGATACCGCGTATCTAATTAGCATTGATACGCCATATATAGTGTCTGATTAGTATGCTTTCTTCAATATCTTCATTTTTGCTCCAAAACACGTCTTTTTTCATAACTTTCTCCAATTGCTTGATAATAACTGAGATTTATAAAAGTAAATGATTAAGTACCAAATCTCACATATAATAGTATAAAATGAGCAATACAAACGGGATGAATGATGCTATAAATATGTCCTTATTTGATGTCATCAAGTATCACAACGTCAGAGTGGCGCCAAACATACGCGGACACCAAATGGTTTGAGCCTTTTCGGTGCTCATGATAACTCCACCCCCACCCTCGGTGCGTCATTTTCCAATCCATTGAACTAGCGTACGCCAATCTTCACCTTTTTTTAAAAAAAAATTGGTTTTTTTGTTAAGTTTGTGTTTTAATTAGGTATGGTGGGTCTCAAAATGAGTGTTTTGGCTTGAGTAATAAGTAAAGATGTATTTTAGTGTATCAATGTGAAAAGTGAGAATTCTAAGGTGACACTAATGTGGCACAATGACTTGGTCATGATACCCATTGCTCTTAAGCTAAAGAGCGCTATGATCCCCTATCCATGTCTACACATTCATATAGCTAGCTGGCCTGTTTATTCGTATATATTCGTATGTATACAGAAAGCAAGATGCTATAATTAATGTTCAATGAGTGATAAAGTCATGATCATTTTATTGAGTGTTTGGTAGCTAGGTTTATATGTATGTATAATTGTCGCAATATAATTAGGGCCCGTTTGGTTTGTAGATGGGTTTAGGATTTGGATTTGGATTTAAATTTGTATTTAATATAGGTTTTGAATTAAATAAAAAAAGAGAAAAATAAAATAAGAGCCGATTCTCAAAATGGTATAAAAATTTAACTTTTTTTTAAAAAAAGTACAAAAATAATGCCCATTCCCAAAAATGTTATGTGCGAATGTGCGAATCCACAAATATGTTGACACATGTCCAGACATAAAGTACTTTCACCCGACCATTATACCCCACGTGCCATTTGACTTTTTTAAACAAATGTGCGAACGACGGTGTGTTAATTGCGGCTAATGTGCGAACGACTAATTTGCGAATTACGGCTAATGTGCGAATTGCGGCTAATTGCCGTCATTTGCACATTTGCACATCCGTCGTTCGCACATTTTTTTTAAAAGTCAAATGGTAGCCGTCATTCGCACATTCGCACATCCGTCGTTCGCACATCCGACTGTACTTGCAAATGATTGGTGTTGTACTTATTGTCTAGACACGTGTCAACATATTGGTGGAGTCGCACATTCACACATGACCTTTTTGGGAATGGACATTATTTTTGTACATTTTTTTGAAAAAAGTTAAATTTTTATACCATTTTGAGAATTAGCTCATAAAATAATATATTACTATATATGATATAAATGAATTATGTATAAATTTAAATTTGTTATTATTGTAAAATGAATATAAAATAGAATATGAGTGGTGGATATATAACTTGGCCCACATAAAATGAAAATATTTCAAAAAGTAGGGATATGTTGATTAAGTTGATAGCAATGTCTTGTTCATAGACTTTGCCAAGTGATTGTAGTTGATCCATGTAATCTTTCATTTTCAACACATGAGCACTTTGATGAAGCTAAAAGTGTACCGCTTTTAAGGGGTCATTTAAGCCCTAAATTGTATTTATTTGATCAAATATTGCCCTAAATCGTTCCTTTTGTCATTTTAGGTACTTTTGAGAAGAAATCTGGAAAAGGAGGCATTTTGGACGTTTTTGGAGCATAAAAGTGAAGAAAACGGCAAAGTCTCAAAAATCGGCTGAAAGTTACCTTTGACGGCGTCAGATTTAACCCTGGACGGCGTCATGGCTTGGCAAAAGTGGTGGATGTGAAATTTACTCATGATAAGCCAGAGAAATTGCATGGAAATTCTGACGGCGTCACGCTTTAATCTAATCAAGGTCGTCACGGCTTAATTTAGAGAGGGACGGCGTCACGTTCATAGTCTGACGGCGTCAAGCCTTGATAAGCCAGAACGGATTTTGGAGAGCTAAAGAGGGACGGCGTCAAGAAGGTCATCCGAGAACCCTAAAAGCGACGAGGTGACGGCGTCACACTCCATAACGTGACGCCGTCAGATCCAAAAATCTATATATAGTTTTGCAATTCTTTGTCATTAGTGTGGAACTTATTGGGGAACTTTGTGTGTAAAAACCCTAGGACGAATTTGGCAGCTCTTTCAAGGCTTTTTGCCTTGAGATCTTCCATGTTACATTGAAGATAAGTTATCAATTAATCATTCAATATGTCTATGTGTTGTTTGATTCTATCTTATTCTTGTCTTTTGTTTAACATGTTAGGCTAGATTTATCTTGTGTTTGCTTAGATCTAATGAAACCTAGCTATTGATTATTGGTTATTAGTGTGTTGTTAGTTGTATTGGATGATTGTTCATCTATGTTAGGCTTAAGAAAACTGGCTAACTTCCTATTCGGTAACTTGCTTGAACGTCTTAAGAAACATGAACCAATGCGTACTAAAGGTTTTTATGGTTGTATTTAATGCACAAGCGAATTCTAGTGATCCCATGTTAGGAGCTTCCTAGCCGGCTCGACATAGGAGTGAAGTAGGAGCTTGTAGAGTTGGGGAAGTACGTACGCCACCCCACGAATGGTATTAAGGAATACACCCGTTATCCACGCGACTAATACACACTAATCAACCGGTAAAAGATAGTTAGGGAGTAAGGAAATCTAAGTAAACACATTTCCCTCCACATAAGTTTTCACCAACATTTTCATTTTCTGTTATTTTATTTAATTTGCATTCGTAGTAATTTGGGTTAGTTGACTAGCAACTAATTCCGCCACTCTTTCAAACCTGAGATTTTACTTGCTTTCATAAAAATATAAAAACATAAAAAGAATCTTCTCTCACCCTTAGACCTATTAAAGTAATTTTTCATACCTAACGAACACTATTCCCTGTGGAGAACGATCAATCCCCCGTACTTACCACTACACTATACTACATCGGTCAGGTACACTGCCTGGTGGGGTTGTAAGCCTCTTGAGATCCCTCGAGAGGTAAAACCTGTTGTAAGGTCGCAAAACCACGCATCACACTTACAGGTTCACCTTCTGCCTACTTACAACCGTGTAGAGATTCCATCAAATCATAGACCTCAACAATTTTTGGTTTTTCAAACATTTTCCTGAGTTTGTTTAGCATGTCCATAGGGAGGTAATTCTTAAACTGCTTTTGTAAAGCAGGTGTCATCGCTCCTAATATCAAACAAGCCACATCATTATGCGTCTTAAACTCAGCTTTCCACAATGCTTTTTCTTCATCAATTGAAGTTTCAGCAGAACAAGGCTTGTATAAACATTCAAGTTGATCTGTCACTCGCAGGACAATCCTGAGTGAACGATACCAATCATTGAAATTCTGAGAGCCAGTCAATTTTTCCCCGTTCAAAGAATGATTTGAACGCAAAACTCATAGTAGTGTTATTGTTTTGAGCCATTTCTAGAGATAAAGAAAGTTCAAAATTAGTATTTTCGATAATACAATTTTTCAAAAAAATAAAATACCCAAGGTAATATTCATATAACCATAGTATTTTCTTGAAAACTAGGATCCAAATTATCATAGTTTCATTACATCAGTTGATCTGCTAGTAATGAAAGTATATAATAAGGTAATCTGTCGAACAAGAATTGGCAAACAATTTCCAATTCCTAGATCACTATGGGATTTATATTGGCAAACAATTTCCAATATAAGCATATTTTATCCACATCTTATGCCTTGAGTCCAAGCTCTGACTTACAACTCAATTAAGTTGTCTAATAAAAAAACTGTAAATTACCATAGGCTCATTACATCAGTTGATCTGCTAGTAATGAAAGTATGAAATTTACCTTTCCATTGTAATCTAGTCCAAGCTCTCACATGACTAAATTACAACTTCAAGTGTTCTTTCGATTAGATGGCATTAACTTAATTTTAAAGGGTACTAGTTTTTGATGTTTATAATCAAAATATGTACGAAGAAGCATGCATACATCTTTGTATAATAAGTTTTTCAAAACCTTTTTATTTACAAATTTTAAGCTAAGATTTAAATCAACAAAGTTTTAATTGAGGTATTGGGTTCACCAATTAAAGAATTACCTACAATTATCGCCTACTATATCCTACTACTGCATGAGTCAAAAGACCCAAGTTGTTCGGATAATTACCACAAAGTGGCACGTGGAATTGAGGTCAATTCACCCTTAAGGTGATTTTGTACATAAAATAGTCGTACTTGGTAGCTCCAATTTGACGCACAAAGGAGCGTAGAAACAAAGGTCAGAGCGTGTCTTATTAAAAACCCGTTTCTACTTAAACCCCTCTTATAATTTGTCACAATTGGGTGAGCCGTTCGTACTATTGGTACAAAACTCAACAATCAATTAAAAGTTTATGACTTTAAGTCTTAAAAACCATGTTATAAATTATAAACTTGCTAGTCTCGCCTGGGAGCAAATTACCGTGCGAAGCGAACCACTATTGGCACATAAGACTTTGCAAGATTCATAATTTATTACATCAAGTTTCACCATTATTTAGTCCATTTATTTTCTATTCAAAATTACATTTTTTGCTTAAAACATGTCATACAATTAAACAAAAACAAGTAATAATAAAAATAAACAACTAAATAACACACATAACTTAACAATTAATTATGTATATAATTAGCCACATGCAAACTAATTCGATAAAACCTATTAGTAATCAATCTATGTTTAAAATTTTCATATATTTAACTAAGACTATCACTTATAATAGGAAGTGAACCACATGAGTCGACGTATCGATTGCGTTAGTCATAATTAAATATATACCACATAACACAAAATTTATTACTTAATTAATTGGAGTCTTCCCCAATTAGACATCTATCAATTAAATTACATATGAAAAATAATTAAATCATCACAACAATGAATCCATGCCAAACATGCACGTTTGCATAGATTCTACCTAACAATTAGCAAATTGCCACAAGATAACTTACAAACACATAAACATGTTAAACCTATGGTTTCTAATCAAATTAAATTACAAAACCAAGCCCTAACTAATTATAGGGCAATCGGCCCTTTAAAAAAAATTAGGGTTTTGATTTGTATAAAACCCTAAATCGACCAAAACATGTAAAACACAATCAAGATTCTTTTTTTTATGTGTTTTCGGTAATTAATTACATGTTATAACGGCTCTAATACCACAGTTGGAATTATAAAATCATGACATTCATATAAATATAAAAGCATCAAAGAACATATGCGGAAGCGTAGGAAACATAATACATAATTAATTAACCGAATTTAAATGTAAGCGTACATTAATGATTCTAGCAAAACAAGAATCAAACCAAGCAATAGGAGTGATGAACCCTAATTAGGGTTTAAACGGATTACACGAATTACCCCTTACCGATTTTGCAATTCAATACAAGAATCAAACAATAGTGTGTTTGATTCACGTTCTTGTACACACGAACTAATACCAAATTAACGTTATACAAGTAAATAACACAAAACAAGAATTTTTCGACAATCAAAAAATTCGATCGACCCTAAGAGGGTTTAGTTCAATCGGTTTTAGACCAAGGAAAGAAAAACACAAGGTTTAGGGTATTAGTGTGTACAAGAGTACCTAATAATGAATCCTAGCCTTTGTTTATATAGGTGAGTATAATTAGAGGACAAGTTAGCCTAGGATTAGGAAACATAACCCTAGGCCGATCGGTTTGCACCCATTAGGGGCTTTCGGATCTTTCTCGACTTTCCTATTATTCACCCTTTAATTGTTTCCTTTTATCGTTTAACGGTCGTTAGTCATTATCCGTTAAATACTAACATTCGTTAAATGTTTTGTGTACATAATAATTAAATATAACATTTTATAAATAATTATTAATCGTTAATTCTTCATTCGTAAAGTGTGCAATCCCGTGATCTCGAGTTCGATCCTAAAACACAATTATTATTTTATGTCTATAAAACTAACATGTATAATTGTCGCAATATAATTAGCGAAAATTACTATACTACCTCTGCCACAACACTTTTGTCTTGCAGTGCCCAAACTTTTCTACTTTTACAAATCTACCCAACGATGTCGTGTATTCCCATACCCGACATTACGTGGCACCTTCTGATTGGACGAAGAGAGAAAAAAAAAGTAATGTCGCGTACATAGAACCACGACACTACCCGACATCAAATTTAAGATAAAGTAGTGCCTGACATTGACTTTGTTAAAATTATGAAACTTACAAAAATCACCCTTTAACTTTTTGATAATTACAACTTTTTTATATAACAAACTTTATTCGTCAAATATTTAGTAAATATCTATCGAATTCTTTAATGAAAAAAATATCGTTGCGAAGAGCTCTAAATTACGAACAAAACAAGCCCAATATTAACATGTTTTTGACGTACGTACGATTTTATAAAAAATGTTGAAGTTTGATATAAATATATTTCTTTAAAAAAAACAAAAACTTTCAAAACACACTCTTAAACCACAGGGGCCAAAGACGTACAAAATTCTATAAAATAGGAATACCGTTTAGAAATAAAAACGTAAAATTTATAAACTATAAACGGTATCCTTTTTAATCATCAAACAAAAAATGGCAACTTTTTTTATATAAACCAAAAAAATTTATTCATAAATTAACAACATTACATATGAAATATAAAACGTAAACGTACGAAATAAAAATATAAACATTCATAAACTTTTTATAAGCTTTTTATAGAACTAGACATAACTAGCCCTTGGTCGAAACGTACGGAATAAAAATGTAAACATTCATAAACTTTTTATTTCGTACATTTACGTTTTATATATTCTATGTAATGTTTTAATTTATGAATAAAAATTTTAATTTTATATAAAAAAAGTTAGCGTTTTTAGTTTTATGAATAAAAGGATACCATTTTTAATTTATGAATGTTTATGTTTTTATTTCCAAACGATATCCCTATTTCATAAAATTGTACGTCTTTGGCCCCTGTGGTTTAAGAGTGTGTTTTGAAAGTTTTTTTTTTTTTTTTTTTTTTTTTTTTTTTAAGAAATATATTTATATCAAACTTCAACATTTTTTATAAGATCGTACGTACGTTAAAAACATGTTAATATTTGACTTGTTTTGTTCGTAATTTAGAGCATTTTCGCAACGATATTTTTTTCATTAAAGAATTCGATAGATATTTACTAAATATTTGACGAATAAAGTTTGTTATATAAAAAGTTGTAATTATCAAAAAGTTAAAGGGCGTTTTTTGTAAGTTTCATAATTTTAACAAAGTCAATGTCTGCTTTATCTTAAATTTGATGTCGAGTAGTGTCGTGGTTCTATGTACGCGACATTACTTTTTTCTCTTCTTTTCGTCCAATCAGAAGGTGCCACGTAATGTCGGGTATTGGAATACACGACACCGTTGGGTAGATTTGTAAAAATAAAAAAGTTTGGGCTCTGCAAAACAAAAGTGTTAAGTGTTGTGTCAGGGGTAGTAGAGTAATTTTCGCATATAATTAGTTGATCAAGTTAAGGGTGTCTTGCTCTGGTGGGCAATTTTATGCGTTTGGGTGTCTTGCTCTGGTGGGCAATTTTATGCGTTTGGGACACCTAAAACTATGTAGGTTACTAGCTAGGGCCAAGTTTTTCAAACAAATTTGACATAATGAATAATTATAAATAAAAGAAAGAAAGAAAGTAAGAAAGGTGATCATGAATGAAAATTGGACACCCCGATTCTTTTATTTGATACCAACTCTTTTATGAAAACGACTTGAGAGCTTGTCTTAAACGGCCATTATTACATTTCTTTATCCTTGTGGGTGCAGCATGACAAGAAAAAGAAGCCAAATTATTCCTGACGACATATAAAGAAATTTGTGAGAATAACGTTTTCTGCTGGTTGGAATGAAAAAAGATATTTACACAGTATACAACAAGGATCAATTAATTGGTTTGTGTTTTCGGTTGATGGTCCATGCACTTGGGAGATGACACTTGGTGAGGGACATAATAAGCTTTGAATAAAAGCATGGCATGGATAATGATGCCAAAGATGAAGATAAAAAAGATACAGTAGTTTTTTTTGAAAGTTGATTGTTACTAACTTATTCACAAGCAGAAAAGATTAGTACAATGTCGTAATCTTCTTGTTGATTAAATTGTGGGCTACCACGTATGAGTTTGGGCCGCCGTGAATTTAAGTGAGACAAGTAAAGTAAGAGTTGTTGGTTTGTGACTTATAATCATGGATTCAAAAATCGATTTGACACCATATACTTTTTGCATAATACGTTAGTTTGCACTCGGTTAGAGCGGGTGTGGTCACTCAGAGTTAAAGTTTCACTCAGTGGCACATCAGCGCCACATCAGCTTTAACTTTTTAACCTTAACTAAAAAAAACACCTCTTATTACCTTAACTCAACTATTTTCAAATTAAACCCCTAAACTAAAATTAATACTTCATACGAAATACGATACCATACGAAATACATAAACATAATTTAATCTGAGTGCTCCCTGCATGTAGAATCATACGAAGGAGACCTATGCCCAGAAAATCCTCAATGAACGTGTTACGTTATGCTTCTTCATTCCTCAGTTTCTCCTCTCACTCTTGTTGAAGCTTTGCTTGCTCTGCATTAAATTCTCTGAACGTCTGTTCTCCAACGCTAATTTCATGCAGTTGTGCTGCAGTTAAGCCAAAAGGATTATCTGCCTCGTCGGCATAACCCGTAAATGGGGGAGACTGTTGTTGCTCAAGAAATGTAGGTGCATTCGATGAAGTTGATGCACCTAGCCCCATTTGAGTCAATTGTTGTGATACATAACCAACCTCTTTGTTTTCCTCGTAGCTCCACCAGATTTTGTTGCTAATGATGGTTTGTATCTGTGTAACACAACCCCACAATGTGTCACTAATGGCCTCGTCTTTCTTGGCTTCCTCGTTCAAAAATTGGTCAATCACAAATTTTCTTTCTGGAGTAATGTTTGTGCAATTCGCGTATCGTTGTCTCATACACACTTTTTTTTCTTTTGCAAGCTGAAACTGATTGATAACCTCAATAATAGCCTTTTGACGATCAGCATCTTCCTTATCGCATTGTTTTTGATCAAACACTTGCATTTCTTTGACGGAATGTGGCAGACGACAAGCCATATGGGGCGTTTGTGTATTATTTTTTATTAATAGTGTATGGAAAGTGTGTGAAACTGGCTTGTAAACGTTGGTATTTATAGACGCTTTTGAATTCTAATTCAAACTAGCCGTTAAGGGGGTGTTTTGAAACGTTTTTTTAGCCTAAACTAGCCGTTTAAGAACCAAGGGGTTGTTTTGAATGTTTTTTTTAATTGTTTATTTATTTATTTGTTTTTTATTTTATTTTATTTTTTTTGAGAATTCAAATACTAGTATATGTTAAAGGGGGCAAAGGTGTAACTTTTTTTTTTTTTTTTTTTTTTTTTTTTTTTGAAATGAGCCTTAACGCACGTTAGCTCCTTAACGTGGCTGGGTTTTTTGGCCTTTAACGCAAGATGATGCAATGGTAACGCAGGCTTAACGCACCCTGTGTTAAGCTTTCACTCACCTCCCAAATAACATACCGTGTGCCCTTAGTGTGCTCTTAGAGTAACAAAAAATATATGCTACACTTCTCTCATATTTTAAGATAGAAAACGCATATATATGTTTTATACACTGGTCAATATATGAATACTTGTAACATGATAAACGACTAATATAATTGATTATACTTTTCTTATTACTATATATATAATGCAGCGTCTCAAAATGACGCATGCATTGTCGTTTTGGGCTCCTGTTTTTAGGCCCGTTTTTTATTGTATACATTTCTAGACTAATAATGTTTATGTAACATTTAAACTTTTATGTTGAGTAATTTATTTATCTACATCCGGAGAAGATCATATGAGAAACAAAAAATACTACATGTAAATCGGTCATGGTTTTGAAATTTGTGTACAAGCAGTTTATATTTACAGTATAACTGTTTGGTGCACGTTTTGGAGTGTCACAATCAAATATGAGAGTGTGCAAATCACCTCGTTTAAGAATTATGCACATGTGTCATTTGATGTACTTAACAATTTCTAAGAAGTTGAACGATGTATTCTAAAGAGAAAAAGAATAATTAGTGTGTTAGATGATGCATATCTTGATTTTAAAGAAAAGTTCATATTTGTTTAATGAAGGCTTTTTTTTTTAGTAAATGGTTTCCCCTGTAAATGTATTACTCTAAGAAATATTTAAGCACTACGGATATAGGTGAAATCACACATGACAGCCCGTTACATGGACGGTAAAACTAATATAACAAGCAATCTACTCCTATTGACGAAGTACTACTATAAACTCGATTACATTTGACTCATCGAATCAAACATAAAACTACTTTTTTCGACAGCGAATCTTGATGTCCCAAACGTGTTTGATGAAAGTATTGTTTATGGGTACAGGTAAAAGAAAACTTTTTTTGTTTATATAGTTACCATCCATTTCGTTTTTTATCCCATCCTCATACTAGTACTAAGTTTTATATAAAAAAAAGTTGGAAATATAAACAGAGAATTTTCACTTGTCATCGACCATCAAAATAAACATGATTATACGAGACTGGACTGCATAACAAAAGCCCAAAAGCTGTCAAAACTTTTGTCACAAAAGCCTGGTAGTGTATGGGCTGGACTATGGAGGCCTAAACTCTTCATTAGTTCATTTGCTGTTTTTTCCCCAATTTTCATAACAGCGATAAGGACAAAGAAAAATGTATAATGGCAAAAAAATTTAGAAAGTGTGTTTTACATAAAATAGGAAAATTACATAAGTAAATTAAAAAAAAGTAAAATTCCTTTTTGACTATTTCTTTTTAAGAAGTGTGTTCTTGTTTATATCATGAATCAGCATGATTTCACGCGTGTTTTTATTTTTAATGTTGTGTTTTTTGATTACTATGAATTTCATCATCTCAAGTCCCAGTTCGATCAAAGAGTCGTGAAACTCATATCTATGTTATAAGGTTATAAATAATGCGGGGTTGATCAAAACATACATAATAGTAAGGGCCGTCCTATTGATTTGGCCCGGTGCGAAATTATGAATGAGGACCTGTAAATCACGAAAAGCTTAGCTATTATGAAAAATTCAAAACAAAGTATATTTAGACATGTATAAATACTAATGAACATATACTAAATCGGAGGTCCTCTCACATAATATTTAAAAAATGCTATAAAAATTCAAGTTAGATAGAGGCCCCTCAAAAATGGTGGCCCTGTGCGGCTGCCCAACTTGCACATGCTAATCACCACCACTGGTAATAGTGGTAATCAAAACAAATTGTTTATTTACGAATTACGAGTGATATTTAATGATGGAAAACAGAGCTGTATATGAGGGTGTGCAAGGTGTGCTATCGCATAGGGTCTAAAATTTTTGAGGGCCTCAGAATATGTATCCCTTATATTTTTGAGGCCTTAAAAATCATTTTCAACAAAAATTGTGAAAGCTACACAATTTTATGTTGTAAATATATGTTGAAACTTAAGATACATAATCAAAATACTATGTTTTTTATTTCAGCAGTTGGTATAATATATTTTTGACTATCGTATTTTGTTATCGTAAAAGATTTCACAATGGCTTCCGTTCACTCGGTTTCGGCACTAGAAAACAAACAGAAACATTAATGCATTATTCTTTGCTTTCTACCATAGTCACATATATAGCTCCAATCCTTCCCAAATAAACAAACTACACACCTCCCTGTACATATATTACTCTTCTTTTTATTTTCTACTAAGTATATGATTTTGATCATCAAAGATTATTTGGAAAGCTTTTGTTTTGTGGGGAATGTTGCCCGGCTCGATGCCCTACTCATCATCATACATACATTATTCAGTCATCTCTATTAATCTATGCCTAGTGTGGTCAGTGATGTTTTAATGGGGTCGTCGGACCAGGCTTCATTCCCCTCAATTTTCGCTTTCATTTGTTCCATACATGAGATTGCTGGTTATCTATCATTTACTTGATCCATGTGCAGGTAGTTTTCTTTTTTCTTTTTAAGATCTAGCTCTAGTTTGTTTCATAATCATGCAAAATTAAATTAAAGTTGTGTTAGTTAGCAGCTGATTGGGTAATGATGATGGGTCTAGACTTTAATTTTTCTGAAAAGCAAGATAAAGTTTGCATCTTTGTAATTCAAATCTTTAGTTTCTCTTAAAACTTTCTCATTCATCCTTGTTTCTTAAGATTTAGCTTCTCTCTTTTCATATATACTGGCCATAATATATAATAATTCAAGACATGTATGTATAGCTAACGGATTACTCTCTCACAGCGCGCGCTTTCTTTCTCGTTCTCTGAATATATGTGTACGGGAACCTTGTTGATTTATCTCGCGCAGTGTAAAAATCTGTCAAAAACACCGATTTTTCCAAAATGAACCTTGTCCAAAAAATTTGTGTTACAAATCCTTTTTTATCTTACGAAATAAACCTAATGACTTTTAGTGTTGGATCTGCCACTGTGTATACGTAATTACGTATATCAGTATATGTGTTGGTGAGCTATGGTGTATGTGATGCAAGTAAATATTAACTTTGTTGGCGTTATATCCTTTTTTTTTTTTTGGTTTTCTATCTTCTATAGTAATAATTTCTTATAGAACTTTGGGTGTATATATAGAATGTGGATGTAGTGCTATGAACTTGTCTTGAGTACTGGAAAAACATACTAATTATCCAAATTGTTATTTCCAGTTCATTTGAATCTAATGGTTAATACAAAGAGTATATCTTAGTTGATGAGTGATAGATATATGTGTATGCTATTATATTGAAAAGGAAAACGATCGAATTCCAAATGCACCTGCAGTCACCACACCGAATGAAGTTATGTTAATTTGGTTTGGATTAAGCTCATATATATATGTATTGTGTTAACTAATGGTGTTCGGATAAATTAAACTAGCAAGCGAGATAAATTTAATTTAAAGGAATGGAAAAAGTGGTATGTTTCTGCAACAATCTTTTGGGCATCTTTCTTGAATTTCTTTTTTCATGTTAACGCAATCTACACTTTTAGATTTTTGTCATTTCAATATTATTCCCTCCTTTTTTTCTACTCGATCTTTACCCCACACACACACACGAACTCCATATTGATTAGCTAATTTTTCTTGCTAAAACACATATGGCCATTGCTAATTATTCCTACAATTAAAATCCTCCTACTTACATAATTGTGACACCTAAATGATTCGAATACAAGATATATAGAGTACAAAATCCTCCTATTTAAATAAGGGAATATACATACCTTTCCAAAATAAGTTCCAACACTCCCCTCTATTTTCTTTATTTATTATTATTTTTGTTTTATTATTATTTTTATTATTATTTTTTTTTTAATTTTTGTTTAGAATTTTGTTATTACTATAAAACTACGAAACAGATGATACGAAAAAAAAATATAAAGTTTGACATTATTAGTTAGACATTTGAGAAGTTTTATGTTAAAATCTTGTTATGTGCACATGTTGTAGTTGGCTAGGGAAAATCAGAAGATATCTCAATTAAGCTATGTGCATGATAAGTAATTAAAACTTTGTATCATTATTATTTAAGTGAGTACAAAGAAAAGATACTCAAAGTTAAATGTAGAGTAAATGTTGTAGGGGGATTAGAATATAAGGGTGCGTTTGGTATGCTGGCATGAATGACAATGGGTATGAGTTTGATAGTAGTGGTGGGTCCCTCACCTATGAAAGATCTATTCCACCATCTCTTGATGTATATGGAGTATGGAATATATCTCACTTTCATAGTCATAGTGGTAGGCTCCCTCATCCTAAACAAACACATTGAATCACTTTCATAGTCATAGTTTGATTCCCATAGGGGCATACCAAACACACCCTAAAATTAAGAAAGGAAACTGACAGAAAAGAGTTTAGAAGTGAAATGCAAGAGCATTTGATGACATAAGAGCACTTGGTGCAGTGACATTTGCAAGTTACTCATTTGTGGCCTACGGGGTGTCATATTACTTTAACAAACCTCCACAACTAACCCTCTCACTAACAACTAATCTCAACTTACTCATTTGAGGCCCACCACTTACAACTTTATTTTTTTTATTCAATATTTGAATACACACAAACATTACAAAACATTAGGAAAAAAAAACTGACAAAAAATACAAAACTTACCCTCGCCGTCTGCACGACGAGGTGTTGGGTGGCGAGAAAAAACGAAGGGGGTCGGGGTGGTGGGCAGCAACAGCGAGCATGCCACGCTGGAGTGGCGAAGCATAACCAACTCCACACCGTGTGGTCTAAGATCAAACGAAACTAGTTAAAGCACTTCTGCAAATTCAAAATCCCATGTACCTGCACCTTACTTAATTTACCCAATATTCTAAGTCTAAATGGCAAGGAAGCTAATTTTTCACTATACGCCTCAGCGCTACATCAACTTTCTCTCTCCTCTCACTTCCCTTCACCTCTCTTCACCTTTTAGTAGGCAAGGGAAACCATCTTCACCTTAACTCCACCCTTCATTAAAATACTCAATTTATACAAATATACCCCACTAAATACCCCACACATACTCACAAACTAAATAAAAAGCAATAAAAACAAAACAAATGACCACACTTCACACCGAATATAACTCGGTGAACTGATCACCATAACTCTTTTTGGTTTTTGTGTTTCGCGCGTGAGTTTGGGAAGTAGGCAAGGGGAGTCATGCGTGAAAGTTGAAGAAAAGGTGATGGTTTCACCACCTTGCCGAATAGCCTAAGAGGAAATTCAAATTTTAGTAAAGTTTCTACTTCATGGTCCATTTTTTAGTAAGAAAAAAATGTTTTTCAAATTTATTATTTTGCAACTGTTAAACTCTGCGACTCTGGTTGAGAATTCCCAACATTTCGAGGTAAAACCTTCTTGTAGTCATTACCTTGGCTGATCGCCCCCTTTAAGTCAAGCATCCACGTTACTAACCAAAATCTGGCACATTTGGAGAAAAAATAGAATCATATCCACCTTCTCTTTAAGGCGGTCGAGAAAAGAGCTTCTACGCAACAACGAGATTAAACTATTATCATTATGGAAAATATAGCATTATTTAATGGTATATTCTGAATTTTAATCGTATAAAACACTCTAAATGACTTCATTATATTAGAGAGAAATAACTAGAAAATGTTTCGCGAACTAGAGTCGTCGAACTCCCACTTTATGTGGTGTAAAAATTAAACGATTTTGATAACCAAGATATCAAGCTCCGCACCAAAGGAACACTAGGTTGTTACTTTCAACATTTTTTTAATGTATTTTACGCGTTCAATTCTATTTGTCATCTTTACGTGTAACAAAAAAATCTAATGCCTGGCAAGATTTAAACAGAAGATCTTTACTTGCAATATAAGGTTTATATATTTAACATTCTGTAAATAACATAGTAGGATTTGGGTAAGTAGATCATATAAAATAAGTTGGTTTTATTGGAGATATAATCCCCTAAAATCCAGGCCGCAAAGAAATCGTGTATATTTGGTATGTTACGTAAAAAGGTGAAAAAAAGGGGAAGTGGTTGTAAATAAAGATTAATAGATTGCAAATGTAATTATAGAGAGAATTAACAAGATCTGGTGTTGGGTTGGGAGAAGAGGTATTTTATTAATTCCTCTTTCTCCCAAACAATCGAATTATGCAAATGCAATTCGTCCTCCTCCATCATTATCGTATCATTGCTTATGAGAAAGCTACTATCGGCCTTCCGCCGACCTCATATAGTTCTGCATGAACAAATCAATAACAACAACAACGATAACCAAGAACAACCAATATACCAAATCCCAGTTTTCGACACTGCCTTTGATTTTGCCACTCTCCCCCTCATCCTCGCCGTCCTCCTCCTCTCAGTTCTTTCCCTCTCCTTCATATTCCACCTTCGCCTTAGATCACGTGCTGCATGCAAACTCAGAGAATTTAACCATCTTTGGACAGTTCGTGTGCTCCTCGTATTCTTTATATCTTATTGGGCTATTAACGAGATTATCCGTCTTCCTTTTTTTCGTCGTCGTTACCTTTTCTCATTCATGCCCTCCTTAACCTTGTCTGAACAAGACAACCTATGCAAGCTTCACGTTGTGTTTTCTCTAGGGCTTTTTGAGCCTGGTTTCCTCATCACCCTCCTTTTTATTATCAAAGAGTCTATCAAGGAACAAAGCACCTCTGAGATATGCTCCGTTTTATCGGTCTTTATAATGAGTCTGCCTACGTTCATCTTGCAAATAATCGCTGTCTTCTTTATGCCGTTTAAGGACAAGTTCCCGTCGGTTATGATTCAATCTTCATTGCTCTCGGTAGATAGTGAAGGGAACAAGAGCATGACGTGCATGTTCCCTTTGCTAAGCAGCATTGTTTTTGGGGTATTTGTGGTTGTCTATTCGGTAGGTTTATTAGCATCTTGTTGGCGGGTGGTTTCTTTGGTGATAAATAAAAACATCAGGTTACGAATTAAGTTGTTAGGATTGACGGTGATTATTTCACTGCTGCTTCAGTCGATTTTCCTAGGAGTGGAGTCTTTTTCGAGATCTTCACATGTGTGGTATGGTGGTGTGTTATTGGGAATGTTTGTGAGCTTGGCGATGAGTGCCACCGTGGCTGAGATTGTGCTGGTGATTAAGCCAATATTGGAAGCGCTTGTGGCTGACGGAGACATGTGCGATTGGAATCCTGTTGTTCGGTATCTACAGCTGGTGGAGGACCCAAATCTATAACGACGGTATGTGTCAATGAAACCGATTAAAATAAATTAGAAGATATATGTTTCATGGAAGGATCGCTACACGTTTTTTCGAGTGTTGGTGGCAAATACGTAAACGAACAGTCTTTTAATATAGCTTATGAAGATAAATCAATACTGAAGTCGGAATCAATTGTATTTGAATTGTGTTTCATTGGCATGATGTCTTGGCTTACTTGGTTAATCAGTTTTACAGTCCCACTTTTAGTTTTTGGCTAGATTTCTATATTCTTGTTTGCCTTTAATTTGTTCGACCTGCATATACTCTTTATATATACATTTACCGTAGTAAATGACGTGGTTTTGAGGGTAGGATTAAGTGTTGAGTTTTGTTGAATAAATACTATTTGATTTACTAATTTCTTGATAAGTTTAGGTGGATGAAACATAACCAAACACCAAATCAACATGATGATTATTCATGTACATTAAAATTGTGGCATGCTTAATGTAAGTGTAACCCCTGAAGCCTGCAGTACTAAAGTGAACCAATAACCATAAATCGGCAACAATTAATGGTACGTACACAACTGCACATGACTGCTAACTAGTTGCTATACAACATAGGCGTTCATGTTGATAAAAAACTCAATTATCTCCGTTTGTGTCGTTCAAAAAATCAGCTGAATAATATGTGTGTATCATATGACAACATGAACGTACGTAAGATAAGGTTGGGTTAATTTGCACTAGCAAGGAGGTTTACTAATAAATACTATAGATATCCAAATTTTACGATCGATCACATTAAGCACGTAAAGCTTGCTGCGTCGCAATCATCTAATTAACATACATTGAATTTGGTACTATGTAATTGAACATGTCGCCAATAGATCCACTTTGAGAACTATAACAAACAATATCGAGCACCTTTCAGCCTCCTTAGTTTGGCTTCGTCTGAATCTGTTGTGGTTTGTCTACTACACCAACAAATTATGGTATCATATCCTCGCAGCCTTTCTTTTACGTATATGCAATAATTAATTTAGTTTGGTCACTAAGGTTTTGAACAAATTAAGTACGTATTAGGTTTGTGAGATATGGACTAATTAAGACATTAAGTTTTTCTTTACAGATAGTGTTTGACAATAAAACCAGGGCTAATTAAGTACTAAACTGGTTCTGACTAGTCACCTTTGTTGGATTTAATCTTACTATGATGAATGAAACACAGGTAATATATATGAATATAACTTTATTGATACTTGCTAATTTTCGTTCATCATCGAACTTACAATAATCGACCCTATATATAGTTTTCTAACCGACACCTATGAAGCGACATAATGCTTCAACCGTTTCTATAACTGACTTTCTAAACAACATGTCGTTTGATATAAACGACTTTACATAATGACACCCTAAACTTACACTAATTACATACTTGACACTAATACATATACTATACTTTCTAATATGACCCGTTTAACCCATAGTTTAGGTTAACTATCAACACTCCCCCTTAAACTAAACTTTGGTTTAAGGTGGGTCTTCAACTTGCCTTGACTTGCTTTACAACAACGTTGGTTCTTCGTCGCTTTGGTAAATGAGATGTGCTTCTTGCTTTTTGTCTTTATCCTTCCATTTGGTGCATTCGTATGCAAAGTGACCAAGTTCACCACATTCATAGCATCTCATTTCTTTCTTGCTTTGTTCTCGACTTGTACCTCTTCCACGTCCTCTTTCTTCTTTACTAAAGTTTCTTCCTCGACCTCTACCACGTCCTTGATTACTTGAACTTGCCATTAGAAGTTTGCTTTGGTAATCTTCTTGCGGTTCATCTTGACTCTTGAGGCGTTCTTCATAAGCAGTTAGTCTTCCAACAGCTTCTTCAAACGTCATATTGTCAATTTCTGAATATTGCTCGATAGATGCCACAATTGGTAGAAACTTCTTTGGAACGGAGTTCAACAACTTTCTTACTAGTACTTTGTCTTTAAGATTAGAACCAAGACTTTTAAATTTGCCTCTTATACTTCCCAATTTTCCCGCAAAGTCATTCACGGTTTCATCGGTCTTCATTTTTAAGGTCTCCAATTCGCTTCTTAAAGTTTGTAGGCGTGCTTTCTGAACTCGGTCTGCTCCAATATAACGTACTTTAATTGATTCCCATACTTCCTTTGCTTTCTCGTGCTGTGCAACTTGCATTAGAACATCTTCCGGCAATGTTGTGAGGATCATTGCTTTTGTTGTATGCATCTTTCTTACATCTACTTTTTCTGTATCTTCAAGCGTTTCCCAAAGACCATATGCCTTCAATATTGTCTCCATCATAATTGCCCATGTTGTGTAGTTTGTTTCGGTGAGTTTTGGACATTGAAGTGCTATGTTTTGGTCACGAGTTGGTGTAGATGATTCTCCTATCTTCATGCTTTGTTGCTTTCTTACTTGCGTACTTTCTTACTTGCTTTTGAAACAAAAGTTTCTCTTACTGGTCGAAACACGGAGGTTTCTCTTACGGGGTGAAATGCTAAGGTTTCTCTTACTGGTGAAAACACTACGGTTTCCTCTTACTGGTGAAACACTAAGGTTTCTCTTACTGGTGAAAACACTACGGTTTTCTCTTACTGGTGAAAACACTACGGTTTCCTCTTACTGGTGAAACACTAAGGTTTCTCTTACTGGTGAAAACACTACGGTTTTCTCTTACTGGTGAAACGCTAAGGTTTCTCTTACTGGTGAAAATCTAAGGTTTCTAAAAAACACTAGGTTTTTCTCTTACTTACTTACTTTGAAACACTAGATTTTCTCTTACTTACTTACTTACTTTGAAAATGCTAGAGTTTTGAAAACAATAGGTTTCTTTCTTACTTTCTTACTTTAAAACACTAGAGTTGTTTCTTACTTACTTACTTAGAAACACTAAGGTTTCTAACAAAAACTAGGTTTCTTTCTTACTTACTATGTGAACCACAATGGTTCGGTTTCTTACTTCTTACTAGTTTTGTATTTTTCTAATAAAACAAATTTTTTTATTTCTTTAAAATAGAAAATATACAAGACTTAATCTTACTTTCTTACTTTCTAACTAATCCCAATCAATTAAAACTCTAAAATGACTAATCCCCAAATAAATCTTTTTGTTTATGCACAAAAACTTAATTTTGATTTAAACAATAGACACCTATGACTAAAATATCTACTCCGTATAAACTAAAATATGAATTTAAAAGTGAAATAGATGAAGAGTTTGGGACAGAAACTTGTAACAGAAAAATACAACAAGAATATAAACTGAATATGTATTGATCGATTGAATGAATATCTTACAACTGATTGATTTGTTTACAGACTCTCAACCTATATATACTATATGAAGCGGCACCAACAGGAAGAGAGGATACCGTTTCATTAAAAGTAATCGACACAATAACTATCTAACCGTTATAACCCTTACTAAACGGTTATATTTCTTGACCCAGCCCAATACTAAACGGTTTACAGGCTTTTACATACATAATATACATACTAAATCCCCTAACTTTTGCTTCTATAACATTAAGGTCCAACATTCACCCCCCTAATGTTATAGACGCAAATCGAGTCTTCTTTACTTGATTGATTCTTCTGTATACTCGTTCTTCGTACTTTGCTTCCCGGAATCGAACCTGGCTTTGATACCAATTGTTGGATTTAATCTTACTATGATGAATGAAACACAGGTAATATATATGAATATAACTTTATTGATACTTGCTAATTTTCGTTCATCATCGAACTTACAATAATCGACCCTATATATAGTTTTCTAACCGACACCTATGAAGCGACATAATGCTTCAACCGTTTCTATAACTGACTTTCTAAACAACATGTCGTTTGATATAAACGACTTTACATAATGACACCCTAAACTTACACTAATTACATACTTGACACTAATACATATACTATACTTTCTAATATGACCCGTTTAACCCATAGTTTAGGTTAACTATCAACAACCTTTAACCCCTAAACTATTCGTGTAGATAAAAGATTTGACCATCATGTTTCCTAGCAGTAGTGATCTCTTACGAGGATCAACTGATAATTTTGCTGAAGTTGTGGTATAGTAAAGAAACGTGAAACTGTTATAGAGAACTAATGACACATGCAACTGGTAATAGCGTGTGTACAGTAACACAGTGGTTGTATGTTCAAGACTCAATTTCGTTTAACATTCTTGGAACATGCGAAATTAAACTCCATTGTGAAGCTTATGCGAAATTAACACAGTGGTTGTATGTTCAAGACTCAATGGTCGGCATCTTAGCCTAAACCGCATGATTGATCGTTCAAAAACTTGTAGTTACAAAGTATGAGTTACGTCAATACTTGTCAGTTGTCACTGTAAAAATTAGATGACTAGTCACGCATTGAGTCTTTACAATGTGTGACATTTTGAGGTTATAAAAGTTTTTTTTAATATAATTTCAAAGTTATATCTTTTTAAACCACCACTATACAAACAATTTACAATGTGTGACATTTTGAGGTTATAAAAGTTTTTTTTTAATATAATTTCAAAGTTATATCTTTCTAAACCACCACTATACAAACAAGACACGGCTATATCCGGCCTAGACCCGGCTATTCTGGCCTAGACCTGGCTATTCTGGCCGAGACCCGGATATATCCGGCTGAGACCCGACCATGACCCGGATATTCCGTCCAAGACCCGGCTATAACCGGGTCTTGGCCGGAATAGCCGATTCATGGCCGGATATAGCCGGGTTTTGGCCGGAACATCCGGGTTTTTGCCGGAACATCCGGTTCATGGCCGGATATAGCCGGGTTTTGGCCGGAACATCCGGGTTTTTGCCGGAACATCTGGTTCATGGCCGGATATAGCCGGGTTTCGGCCGGAAACAGCCGGGTTTTGGTCGGAACAGCCGGTTGATGGCCGGATATAGGCGGGTCTTGGGTGGATATAGCTTAGAAACAGAGATACTAGTATGAAAGTTAAGTGGGTTTTAATTGAAATGTACCACCGATGGAGAAACTGACGGCGAGGAGAAGAGGGCAGATGAACTTGGACCGGCGACCCTTTGGTGGTGGTGGGGCCGGAGAAGAAGCAGATTCAGTAGCCATTGATGATTTGGAATACTCCCTCCATCCCATATTAAGTGTCCACAATGGAATCTTGGGATGTCTCAAATTAAGTGTCCATATCGTATTCCAACCAATGAGAAGAGACTTTAGTGAGTAATAATGATATTTGATTGGTGGAGAGTGTAGTTAGTGGAATTTCTTAAAACTTTATGCATTTGAAAAGTCGACACTTAATATGGGACCGAGGGAGTAATATGGAACATGACTTTATTAGTTTATTCGATTCTAATGTGTTCTGGAGTAGCAATCAACGAAAGAAAAGAAAAGTAAATGGAAAGATGTTTAGTAAGATTTTTTTTATTAGTAAAGTAAAGTGTGTCCTCGGGAAGAAAGTGTTTATTTTACATTTTTTTAAGAACACAAACTTTGGGAATACGCTTTGGTAAATTTTATGGTGCACGTGTACTTTTAATTTTGAGGACATTTGTGTGTATTTTGTGACGATTTTAACTATTTGACGGTTAAATTGTCATATAAAAATAAATATTACACAAAAGGTAGTCAAATACAAAGGTGGAAGTTTTAGCAGGGTATATAAAATTATAAATTTGAGCATAGTTGTTAAGATTTCGATTCTGATCTTAGGATCTTACGATTTTACGATTCTACGAAGCAAAAACGATCCGGATCCTACGTAGGATCTTAACAAGTTTAAGATCTTATAGGATCCCGATCTTGACGATAGGATTTTAAGATCCACTCCGATCCGATCTTACTTTTCTCAAACCGCAAACTAAAAAACTATAAATTTATTGTTTATGGTTTTATATAATTTAAAAAACAATAGGTGATTCTTTCTAAATATTTCATATTCATAATTTATGACAACATTTTCATGAAATATTCATATAATTTCATGTTTATAATATATAATAATTTGTAGATTTGAATAATGTTGTATATGTGGGGTAATAGGGTATCCTGATAGCAATTAGAAGTCACGAGTATAAACGCTTTCAGATCGATTAAATTGGAGTGGATACCAATTAACGACCGGATAAAATCTAATTGATTCAAGTTTGTGTATGTTGTTATGTTTGCAGTTACAAAACCTCTGTGTGTTTTCGTATCTCTCATTGAGAATACATAGGACAGTTATATATGTCCTATAGCGGTTATAAACGGTTATTATATGGTTAATAAGAAAACTAATAACTGTAAAACAGTTATTTAACCGTTACTCAACTAGCAGCAGAGTAAGCATATTAGCAGCAGAGTTCCAACACTAGCAGCAGGTTAGAAAACAAGCAGCAGGTTAACAAAAGCTCAGTACCTTTACATACTAGCAGTACCTTCACAAGTACTCTAGCAGTACCTTCACAAATACACTAGCATTACCATATTATAACCAGCAGTACCTTCTAGTATACAACCAGCAGTACCTTCTTATATACCCATAACCAAACAGTACCTTAGCACCCAGTTAGGCCTGTTAATATACAACTAAGTGTCGACTCTTATTTGTATATTAAACACAACTTATAATACACTAAAATACCAACAAACCTCCCCCATTTTAGTGTAATCATAAATTAACTAACTATACACAGCAAACAATCAAACTAATGCATAAATGAAATGTCGAGACGATTGAATTTCATATTAGTATATTACACATTACAAATATTCGAATATCAAGGTTTCCCGAAAGATTGAACCTTGTAATATTACTATTGAATACCTGAAGATAATATACACATTAGTTTTGCATACACAATATCTTACTTGACACATTATTTTACTAGCCTATGTCCCTATCCTTTCTTTAAGTACATCGAAGCCAAGTCCCAACTTCTTGAAGCAGCTAAACTTCGTACTCAAATAGGTAATTCTTTTAATCTTGCACCTGCAAATGCAATTTTTTAAAAGAATTATTAAGAAGAACACTTCAACCTTCCTTATCTTGCAGACCGAACACATACCTTTGGGATAATTTAATGTTGTGTTCCAAACTCTAGATGTTAAGCTTTCCACATTCAAAATTCAGCACCTAACGTCATATTAGGTGGGAATTGGGTATCTTAACATGAGAGTTTTCATATGGACTTTAAACCTAGTCCCACTGCTGATCCTTTCACGAGATCTCTACATAACCCTTTGGTTAAATGATCAGCTAAATTCCGATGAGTTGCAATCCACTCAACGAATATGACACCATGCATTATGAGCTCACGAACCATGCTGTGTCTCACACCTAAGTGTCTTGACTTGCCATTATACACTTGACTATAAGCCTTAGCCAACGTAGCCTGACTATCACACCTGACAGAAATAGAAGAAATCGGCTTTGGCCACAATGGAATTTCATAAAGCAAATTCCTTAACCATTCAGCCTCATTACCAGCTGCTGCCAAAGCAACAAACTCAGACTCCATAGTTGAGTTTGTTATGCAAGTCTGTTTCTTAGATGCCCAACTAATGGCACCTCCCCCAAGAAAGAACACCCATCCAGATGTAGAAGAATGATCTTCTTTATTGGATATCCAACTTGCATCACTAAAACCTTCAATTACAGAAGGAAATCCGATGTAAGTTAACTTATAATCGATTGTTCCTTTCAAGTATTGAAATACTCTATCCAAAGCTCGCCAATGAAATGTACTAGGATTGCTAGTAAACCTACTAAGCTTTCCAACTGCATAAGCAATATCCGGCCTAGTACTTATCATAGCATACATTAATGATCCAATCCTTTTCGAGTATTCAAGTTGAGACACTGCTTTACCTTTATTGGGTAATAGCTTAACTTGTGGATCCATGGGAGTACTTGTGGGAGAAATATCCTGGAAATCGAACTTATCCAAAATCTTCTCAATATAATGAGATTGAGATATAGAAATACCCTTGTTCTCACGTATGATCTTAATTCCTAAGATCACCTCCGCCTCCCCCATGTCTTTCATAGCAAATTTAGATGACAAAAATTCCTTTGTCTCATCAACTTGATCTTGGTTTGTACCAAAGATCAACATGTCATCTACATACAAGCATATAATGACTCCATTTCTAGAATCATCAAATTTACTATAGACACATTTATCAGCTTGGTTTAAAACAAAACCATTCGACAACACAATTTCATCAAATTTTTGATGCCATTGTTTAGGAGCTTGTTTTAACCCATAAAGAGATTTAACCAATTTACATACCTTGTTTTCATGTCCAGGCATAACAAAACCCTTCAGGTTGTTTCATGTAAATCTCTTCATCTAATTCACCATTCAAGAATGCATTTTTCACATCCATTTGGTGAATTACAAGATTGTGTATAGCAGCTAATGCCAATAACAATCTAATAGTAGATATCCTAGCAACCGAAGCATAAGTATCAAAATAATCAATACCCTCTTTTTGTCTAAAGCCTTGGATAACCAATCTGGCTTTATATTTATCAATAGTACCATCTACTTTCATCTTCCTCTTGAAGATCCATTTACATCCTAATGGTTTACACCCAGGAGGTAAATCAGCAAGTTTCCAAACTTTATTTTGCAAGATAGAATCCATCTCATCTTGGACTGCTTCTTTCCAAAAGGCAACATCCCTTGAAGCCATAGCTTCACCATATGTCATAGGATCTTTATCAATATTAAAGCAATATTGATACTGAAAGTTTATTTCATTCCTTGATCCTTCAACTAAGTATAGTTGAAAATCATCACCAAAAGTTTTGGCTTGTCTTACACGTGTACCCTTTCTTGGTTCAGTGCTAGTCGATGGAATATCCTCAGTATTAACTGGTACCATCGAACTATGATGCATGTCCCTTGGCCTAGGTATAGATGTGAATCTTTCTTCATCAAAGATTGCATCTCGTGATTCTATCACAGAATTCACAGAAACATAATCATTAGGTTCTAATACATAGAATCTATAGGCATGTGAGTTTTCAGCATACCCAATAAATATACAATCTATACCTCTTTCACCTAAAGTTTTCCTTTTAGGTTCAGTGAGCCTAACAACAGCCCTACATCCCCAAACTTTGAGAAAACTCAAGTTTGGTGCACGTTTATGCCAAAGTTCATAAGGAGTTTTCTTATTGCTTTTACCAGGAATTCGGTTTAGCAAATAACAAGCCATTAACATGGCTTCACCCCAAAATCCTTCACTTAACCCAGAATAAGATAACATTGAATTTACCATTTCCTTCAATGTCCTATTCTTACGTTCAGCCACACCATTTTGTTGTGGTGTATATGAAGCAGTTGTTTGATGTATTATTCCAGTAGATTGGAAATAAACTGGATCATAATATTCCCCTCCACGATCAGTACGTAAGATTTTAACCAAATCATTTTGATGAAGTTCTACCTCTTGCTTATAAATTCGAAATTTATCAAGAGCTTCATCCTTTGAATGCAATAAATAAATATAGCAATAGCGTGATGAATCATCAATAAATGTTATGACATATTTTTTATTTCCTAGAGATGGTGTAGCATGCAAATCACATAGATCACTATGAATAAGGTCTAACAGTTTGGATTCACGATTTGCTGTTTTAAATGGTTTTCTAGTGATCTTAGTTAACATGCAAGTTTTACATTTATTATGGTCCAATTCAATAGATGGAATCATACTCATTTTAGACATTTCTTTCATTCGTTTATAATGAACATGTCCTAATCTAGCATGCCATAATTCCATGTTACTAATTCGAACACTAGATAAATCATTAACCACACAAATCGAATTAAAAGTAGAATGCATATCTAAGTTCAACATAATCATAACATTACATAAATATCCAAATCCAACAAAAGAACCATGTTTCGACAAGATATACTTATCGGATTCTAACACTTGTTTGTACCCACAATTATTTAATAATACACCGGATAACAAGTTTTTCCGAATACCGGGCACATATAAAACATTACATAACGAAATTGTTTTTCCAGAAGTAAAAGTTATATCTACTAGTCCAATTCCAAGTATTGGTTCTGTTGCGACATTTCCCATGGTTAGAACACGTCCATCATTAATTGTTACAAGTTCCTTGAACCATCTTCGGTCCTTGCACACATGACAAGTCGCACCAGAATCATACCACCAAGCAAAATCATCATCCTGTACATAAAATGATTCACAAATTAATGGCACATAATTCAAAACCGAATTATCATTAATCGTTAAAATTGTATCTGCTTGTTTCTGATCACCTTTGGATCCACCACTAGTACCAGCCTCGTTTTTGCCTTTTCCAATACGGCAATCACGCTTGAAATGTCCAGGTTTCCCACATTTCCAACAGCCACCATCATTGGACTGTTTTGCTTTCTTTACACTTCCCTTTTTGTAATCGTTACCTTGAAACTTTCGTTTCTTGTTCTTATTATTCGAACCCTTTTTGAAACTAGAATTAGTTTCTTCAATCATATTGACATTTGAACCGCCAATATCCTTGTCCTTTTCATTCACCCAAGTTTTCTCCATGCGTCTACACCCTTCCTCAATACTAATGGTACTTCCCAACTCAACCAAATTGTATTCTTCCTTCTTATGTTTCAAATTAGTTTTGAAATCCTTCCAAGAAGGTGGAAGTTTATCAATGATAGATGCTGTCGCAATGGATTCATCCATTTTTAAACCATGTTGGGCAAAGCGACCAAGTATACTAAGACACTCATTATATTGTTCCATAATGGAACGCCCATCTATCATTTTGTAATTCATGAAATCACTAACTAGGAATTTCTTACTAGATGAATCTTCGGCCATGTATTTGGCTTGAAGCATGTCCCATAATTCCTTTGCAGATTCTATGTTTTGATAAATAACAAAAAAAGTGTCACACATACCGTTTAAGATAGTTCCACGGCAAATAAAGTCATCATTCCAGAACTTGTTGCGTTTCCTGGTTTGATCAATGGTTTCGTCCTCCACTTCCTCCGGTGCTGGTGTTGTTAAAACGTACACAACTTTCATTGTTGTTAACAAGAAAAGCATTTTCTTCTGCCACCTTCGAAAATCCTGCCCTTCGAACTTCACTAACTTCACAAACTTTGATGTCATATCTCGTACAGATTCGCCTGCCATCTTGTGAATTTAATCGATCTTTGTTGTATATGTGGGGTAATAGGGTATCCTGATAGCAATTAGAAGTCACGAGTATGAACGCTTTCAGATCGATTAAATTGGAGTGGATACCAATTAACGACCGGATAAAATCTAATTGATTCAAGTTTGTGTATGTTGTTATGTTTGCAGTTACAAAACCTCTGTGTGTTTTCGTCTCTCTCATTGAGAATACATAGGACAGTTATATATGTCCTATAGCGGTTATAAACGGTTATTATATGGTTAATAAGAAAACTAATAACTGTAAAACAGTTATTTAACCGTTACTCAACTAGCAGCAGAGTAAGCATATTAGCAGCAGAGTTCCAACACTAGCAGCAGGTTAGAAAACAAGCAGCAGGTTAACAAAAGCTCAGCAGTACCTTTACATACTAGCAGTACCTTCACAAGTACTCTAGCAGTACCTTCACAAATACACTAGCATTACCATATTATAACCAGCAGTACCTTCTAGTATACAACCAACAGTACCTTCTTATATACCCATAACCAAACAGTACCTTAGTACCTAAGTAGTACCTTAGCACCCAGTTAGGCCTGTTAATATACAACTAAGTGTCGACCCTTATTTGTATATTAAACACAACTTATAATACACTAAAATACCAACAAATAATATTACAAAGATCATTAAAAAATAGCATTATTGTAGGATCTTAGGATCCCGATCCAATCTTACGATCACGATCTTGCAAAGACGAAAACGATCCTAGATAGGATCCCGATCTTAAAAACCTTGAATCTGAGCACTTAGTTACAAATTTTTATCATAAACCCTGAAGAAACAAAATGATTGACAATAGATTCAGATACTCTCAAGTTCATATGGACATATTGGGTAATGTTCTTTTAGTTAGATTATGATTTTATCAAGTTCATATGAACATGGCTGATAACATTTTTTCACAATAAAAAAACTTGGTCCATTAGTAGGTTTCATTGTTCTGTTTGTGAGGGAACAATAACAGTATGTTCATATGAACTTGAAATGATATCAATCTATTTTAGCTACTTTAGGGGTTCGGGTGCCAGTTTGCATGAAATTGATGGAACATTATCTCGAGGTGCAATCATAGGAGAACGGCCGCATCGAGAGTACAATAAAGTGATCAACCTAGGTTAGAGTTGCAAAGTTGTGAATATATTATACGGCCAATATCCGTTCCTTAGATATATCATGTCATTTCTCCCATTAAAAATCTGTAAACAATGGCGAAACCAAGATTTGCATAAATTTATTTGAACATTGATATATGGAAAAAATGTAGGATTTTGATCAAAAGATCGAAATTTATAAATTGAGTTTTATTTCATTTATAATGAACTAACAAAACAATTAGAATGGACGATGAGATAGATATGCATGAAACAAATAGCCCACACCCAAACCAGGCCGCTATATATTTAGTCTTTGTTTTCATGCTAGTAATGTATAATAGATTTTACAGTAACATTTATGCATTAGCAGTCAAACATTTGAATTATCCGTTTTTAAATATGATATTTAATGTAGAAGAGCTGACATTTACGCCGACTAACATTTTTCTCTATATAAAAGATAAACGAGAATGTCACGTCGAGTTATTAGGACGTGTCAAACATTTACTATAGAAGTACATCATTCATTAAATGCTTTTATTCTTAGATCAATGATGACAATTGTACATGTCTTTTTTGCCTTGACTTTTTTAAAGTTGTACTGTATCTCGTCCATTTGCATTCTTAAAAAAGTCTAGCCTAAATATTAAGAGGCATTTCGAGTTAAACTCTATTTGTTAGATCTGAGAGCTGAAAGGGTCATCACGACATTGCAGATCCATGATGCTCCTTTGTCCTTCAGCTTTTAGTTTATATAAATTTTACTACGAGTAGTTGATCCCTCTAATTTTTGTTTAAATCTAGTTAGAGATCACTGGACACTCAATTGGCCTTACATTATTAGAGCCTAGGGTACAATGGCCGGTAAAGTGGTGCCATCCTACCAGCTCACGACGATGGCATGAGCACCATACCGAGCTTCGGCTGGTAATCAACAGCTCACGCCATGGCACTTTTTTTTTTTTTTTTTTTTTTTTTTTTTTTTTTTTTGTGTGTGCACGCGCGCGCGTACTATGGCACAACTTTTACTCTATAACACCACTTTTGTACCAGAGAAAGGTGTTTTGGTGTCATGGACAAAAAGGGATGAGGGAGCACCAGTTTTGCCCATAGCACTAACTGTACCTAGCGTGCTTGGGGTAGTTTATGTGAAACCAAAACAAAAGAAAACTACAAATCTATTCATATATCCTCCACATGGGTTGGCCAAAATTTTCAAGAATCACAGTATTTGACTTTTGAAAACACGGGATGTTTGTTTTGTTTGCAGGTACTTGAATTGTGGCCAAGATTTAGGCATTTCAATCATTGGAAACGTCAATTACTCAATAATATTCTAAAGGGGCAGACAACTGCATCATGCATGAACAAGAAGTAAGGAATTAACAGACATCATACTCATGTCACCTCGGTTTTTTACATTTTTCTTTAAATGAGAACAAATAAAATAAGTGCATGTTGCTAGAGGAAACTAATGATTATTTAAGGTTTCGAATATCAAGGTTGATGTGCACTTATTTGGAAAAGTTCTAAGCTAGGTTGGTGTGACAATAAAACTAAAACAGCTTGTATTTTAATATGACATATACATGGCCATATTGTATTTTACTCTTGATCGGTAGCTAGTTAGCTAGATTCGATTGATTTATAAAAGTTATTTTATTTTTTTAACGGCTTCAACGTTATTTTAGTCATTCGTCTATTTTGTCTGATATGATTTGTTCAAAATCACTTTGTATATTTTTACGGAATCTATCTTTTACTCATCTGGCTTAAAATCCAGTTTTGAATATTAAAATCCTAGCGTTGTGCAATTATGTTTTACGAAAAAGTGAAGATGCTTTATAGAATGTTTTACAAGCCCAAAAACTTGAACCTAGCTAGGATCGCAAATTTTTGCTTGTTTTATTTCATTATTTTTTGGGGTTTGAACGTGAAGCATTGCATATTTCATAATTTTGCCATATAATTAGGGTTTTATAGCCTCAATCCACATTAACGAAAAACATCCGTTGGTATTTGGATCTCATTCACAACTCGTCTCATAGGATTTACTATAGTGGATAAACTAAATGAACTTTTTAATTAATATATATATAATCAGTTAGATGCTTCTATATGTATATATAGATGCCCATTCTTTATTGGTCGGTGTTGTGAATACTCGCCCGGAAAAGAAGCAAGTTCTGGAATGATGTCTAGGGCCCGGTGGACCATCAAACCTTATCATTATCTTAATCCTTTTACGCATGTGAATACCGTTTTTTAGATATAAATTATAACGAAGTCTTAAACATACTCTTTGAAATTAACATTGTAAACAATTAAATAAACAAATGTTGAAGCTCTTAGATGATGAAATCTGAGATGAGGGTGATAACACCCACAAAGAAAGCATCAAATATTGACACAGATGAAATACCAACAATTTTTTTGTACCCTTTAAAATTATTTATATTAGTGAGTTGGTGTCATTTTATTTTTATTTTTATTTTAATATTTTTATTTGAATGTGTTCATGAGTATGTAACATGTGTAGATGAACTTAGACCATAAGGTATCATAACATTTGTTCTGTTGAATGTGATTTTTTATTTCAACTTTTTTTTTTCTCGCCATAATCTTAACTTTATTAACAAAAAAAAAAATGGGTATCATATATTTTTTTCAAATGTGTTTAACACAAACTAAAGTAATGTTTTAAGTTGGAATGTAGTAAATACATCAATCGTCAGCCAATATATACGTTTGTAAAAGAATGGATAGCATGATCAAAGCAAAAATTAAGTACAATGATCGTGTATATGACCGAAAGGACCAAGACCGGAAGAATGACATCCGGAAGGGCTAAAGGCCGAAGGACCCAGACAGCGCCGCCTCTAGCCCTGGATTCATGGGTCTATGTCCACCACGTGGCTATCCTAGCTGACACCCTAGGCTATGGGTAGTTCGGCATGCCATACCCTAGGTGTCAGGAACAGTAGCCTGACCTTACCTTGCACAGTAGCGGAACAGTAACCAGGTACAGTTTTGAGGTAGTATAAATACCCCTCATTTACTCTTACATATCATTGGCATTGACTCCACACACACACACACACACATATTTATTGCTCTCAACAGAACCCCCTACTTACTCTCACGCCGGAGCTTGGTCCTGGGATAACACCCGGGGCGAGGCTAACGCTTTTGTTCCATTTGTACAGATACCGAAGGATTCCACAGCTCTAGACGGAAGGCATTTCGGACATTCCGCTAGGCAGCAAGGATTTACTCAAACAAATTGGCGCCATCCGTGGGACCCGCATTCAATCTGCCCAGGCTATAGAATGTCAGGTTCCGGGGGAGGAGGGGATGATACTCCTCCGACAACCAGGGAACAAATCGAAGGGTATTTGTCTGCTCTAAAATCCATGGTCAAAGAACACAACCGGAGGGAAAATGTTGAGCCCATACGGTTAGATTTTGGTGAGGAGGGACTAGATCACAATAGAAACGCCGCAAGGAAAGACGGAAGAATAGTGATGGGAGCAAAAGTGGCCGATGAGGACTTGGGGAAACCTTTTAAGGAGGTGTCGAAATCACCGTTATCCTGGAGGATTTTGGAATTCTCGGCACCGGAACATAAGATGCCGTCCCACATCAAACTTTATGACGGGTCAACAGACCCGGAAGATCATCTCAGTCGGTTCACAGGGGCCGCTATGCAAGGGGAATGGCCCATGCCGGTATGGTGCCGGATGTTCCAACAAACATTGAACGGTAGAGCCAGAGGATGGTTCGACAGGCTTCCCCCGGGAAGCATCGACGAATGGGCAGACCTCCGCCATCAGTTTGTGACCCGCTTTTCTCTGCACAAGACATGCGTCAAAGACCCAACAGAGATAACTAGGATAGTGAGGAAGGCAAACGAATATCTCCCCGAATTTAAAGAGAGATGGACCACAGAAATTGTGAGACTTAAGCTTGCATCGATCAAATTCAAGAAGAAGGCTAAAGTTGCTAAACTCAAAACCACATGGAACATAGCTGTTGATTGATTCTTGGTGTTTTTCTGGACATCGTGGTTAGAAGATTCTGTTTTAATCGTTGTATTATATCAGATAAGTCTTCTAGCTAGTGGTTGTCGTGCCTTTTGAGAGTGTTCAAAAGCACGTGGTTATTGTTTTCTATTAGAGTGGCTTATTACCACTCTCTTTTGTACGGATTTCTTTATTAATATATTCAGTGGGTATAATCCCTTTACCCAAGAAAAAAAAATGCAATTATTTATGTAAACACAATGGTAAATATATTTTCTAAGATCAATTAGTTGGTTACAAACTCAAGGAAAAGAGGCCGGTCTTGCAATTGTTATGTGTATTAACTTACAGTATTTATTAGTTACTTAAGTGGCATGTTTACCAATATTTTCTGAGTACCAAATAACCATTTAGTTAATTGTATGACAGAGCACTAAAATAAAGCTTATAACAACCCTATTTATTGTTAACCATATTTATGGATATACATCAAGTGATTTGTGTGAGTTGGACATTAGAGGATAATCACATAGTCATTAGTTGCACATTGATGATGATTAGCTAAATTAGTGGGTTTACCATGTACAACTTATGTATTGTACCTATTTATATTCTCTCATTGAGTGGGTAATAATCAACGAAATCATTCTAAGTATATATATACCCATTGTATATTCTTACATGGTATCAGTAGCCTTTGTCAACCGATCATCACAAACATAAACTCTTCCACCGCCGGCTACACGTTGGAGGTTCGGAGAGCTCCTTTTAAACCTTAACCTCTTTGTTGTTCTCCACAACTGAATTGTTACTCGTCCCCACATTAATCCATTAGTCAATAAAATATTTAGTCAACTGAATATTTACATCATGCACATCGTCAATATTTCGTCTGAGAAGGAAGAGTCTGATAATGATATGGGATTCAAGTGTTATGTTCAGATCCTTAAAATAATAATAATAATAATAATAATAATAATAATAATAATAAAATAAAAAATAAAAAATTGAGGCAACATTGGGCCCCACCCAGGTTTTGATGTTTATTTGTGAGGTGGATCTTTATGTTTTTCTAGGGAAAAACACGCCCCGTTTGTTTGGAAGATTTTTTGGGGGTTGAAGTTTTAGAAACAACTTTCGTTTTCTCATATTTTCTTTTGATGTTAGTGCATGAGTCTTAGTTGTAATTTCATTTGTTTTAGTTGTAGGGGATACTTTGGGTTATCCCGTTTGTTTTAGTTGTAGGAGATACTTTGGGTTATCCCGTTTGGTCAGGATACTTGGTTTATCCTGTTTGGTAAAAGATATTTTGATTTATCCCATTTTGGTCAGGATACTTTAGCTTATCCTGTTTGGTATAGATACTTTGGTTTATCTTGTTCGTTGCGTGTTTATGTCTGTTGCTACTTGAAAATGTGCTTTCGCTTGCTGTCGAATGTCTTCTTCAACAATTATTTATTAGTTTTACTTTATTGTTTATTAGCTTTTAATCTCCAGTCTGAGCTTTTGCGATTTCGCCGCTCGGACTGCTGGAGAGTGTTAACCGTATATTATAGATATAGATCAAGTGATTTGTGTGAGTTGGTCAGTTGGACATTAGAGGATAATCACATAGTCATTAGTTGTACATTGATGGTGATTAGCTAAATTAGTGGGTTTACCATGTGTAACTTATTTATTGTACCTATTTATATGCTCTCATTGAGTGGGTAATAACCATTAATTGTAATTTATACAGTAGGATAGAGATGCGGTTGTCTGATGTTCAAAAGCTACAAATGGATAATAAAGAGTAGTGGTGGACGTAATTAATTTGCCAACTAACTGTTGGGGTTATAAAATAGTGCTGTAAGAAGTTTCCAGTTGGCAATGAAAAACCAAAATGAAAAAATTGACTTGGAATGTTCAAAAAAAAAATGAAAAAATTGACTTGGAAAAATAATAATAATAATAATAATAATATGGAGTAATAAAGGAGTGGGAGCACAACTGGTGTCTAGACTCCTATCCAACTTTATGTAAAATTTATTATGTTTAATGAAAAGTTATGTTTTATAATTAAAAAAAAAAATAAAAAAAATAAAATAAAAAAATAAAATAATAATAATAATAATAAAAGTTGGCAACTACCCAAGTAAGTTAAGAAATATGGTTTCTTCATATATATCTGTCTCTTTGAGTATGATGAAAGACATGACCAAATCCACCCCTTTTAACCTTCTATATATATCCATCCTTCCTCTTGTTTAAAACTCCGCTCTCTTCAACCAAAAAAATATATAAAAATAAATAAATAAATGCAATGAGCAATATTCCAACTTCTTTGACAGACTCTTGCTTAACCACCTTCTTACTTGCCATCTCCTCTTCTGATCCTTGGCCTTTCTCTATGTCCTAACATCTCCCTTGATCATCATCCATCTCTTTTGCTATATTTCTTTAAATAGTAAGATAGCTAGCTAGCTAGGTTATTTATATATTGTGATGGGTAGTGGAGATAAGCATTTTTTGAGTTTTCATCTGCATCATCATCAACAACAGGAGAACATGAAGAAAGATCATCATCATGTACCGAAAGGATGCATGGCTGTGATGGTTGGACATGAAGGTCAAGAGCAAAAGAGGTTTGTGATACCTGTCATCCATATTTACCATCCTCTTTTCATTGAGCTCTTAAAAGAAGCTGAGGAAGAATATGGTTTTGACCATCGTGGACCTATCAACATCCCTTGCGACGTTCAACAGTTTTCCAATGTTGAAGGCCTTATCAAGAAAGATGATTACTTCTACAACCATCATCATCATCATCATCATCACCACCATCATCATCATCATCACCATCACCTTATTTGGTGTTTCAAGGCTTGATATCATCATCCATTTATATATATGAAGCTTGGTGTTCTTTTTAAGAAATTATGTTTGCTTGTTTAACTACGCTTTACTTTGATTACAAGTTATTATTATTATGATTTGTATTTCTTTTTGTGTTTTTTCATGTATGTATGTGGGAACAAGCTAGGGAGAGATGAAATTCAACTCGATCAACTGTAAATATGTTTATGTGTTTTGAATATTATAAAATATAGAAATATAAATTGTACCCCTATTGTATTAATGAGAACACATGAATTGAATTGAATTGAATTGAATATGCATGGTGGGTGGATTGCTTAAGGAAAAGGGTGTTGTGAAACCAGAAATAGGAAAGACAGTACAATGATGATATCATAGTCATATTGTTGGTGGGGTGGTGGATATCATAGTATCATGTCGACACTGATAAGAACTTGGCTGGGAACCAACCTTTTTAATGTTCAAAATCAAACATACTTGACTACGCTATATCATTCAAAATCATTCTACAAATTTCTAGCTTTTATCCGACATATATGATATATTTAGTTTCTTCCGTGTCTAAAGTCTTCATATATATCCGTAAAAATTACTTCGTAGACTTTTAGTTTCTAATAAATTTACTTTCAATTTCAAATTAAACATATATAGTAGTCTTTTCTTTTTCCATAAAATGGGTCACTTTTGCAATTGTTGGACTTGGTACATAACCTAGAAGGCAAAAACAATCGAGCATGGGATCGGAGGTACATAACCTAGAAGGCAAAAACAATAACCACTCCAAATTATCTCTAACGCTATGAGCTTCTGTTATAGTTTTAACATGAAATTAATTTGAGCAAATCTTTATCAATTCAAGAATCCTCAAAATGTTTCTTATATCTTTAACATAAATATTAGAATGTTAATCTATATTTCAACCGAGTAGAGATTTATCAATGCATGATCTAAGAAAGCAAAATGTATTTATGTCTAAACAATGAAATGTGTTAAGTAGTGTATGTATTTTGATACAGGAAAGTGACAGAGAAAAGGAGTTAATTGTGTGTGTGAAGAGAAGTTATGATGTTGTTGTATCCTTTTCCTTTTTTTGAGGTCACCCTCTCATTCGTACCCTTTTCCTTTTCCACGATAGCCACTTATTCCATTAGTAATTATTTAAAACGAGTATCAATATAACTTAAGTACTTAACAAAGTAAGCATGCATATCTTATAAATTAATTTTTCTGCAAAGTAAACATATCTAAATAGTTTTGTATTTTGAACATAGAATAAAAGACAGTTTTGGATTTTTCGGGATATCTAAAAGTGAAAGCAAGTAATAATAGAAACGGGATAAAGCAAAGAAGCAAGTTGGCATAACATGAAATTCAACCACAAAAAGAGAAAAAAAGAAAGAAAGTTGTCATCCCATCATTTTTGGATACCTTCCCAAGTTTTAAACATCACGCATCTACTATTCCACTTCCCATTAATTATTCAATTCACGACACTTGCATTTTGGATTCCAAAACCCTTTTCTCCTAATCGTCATACACAAATACATATTCACATTATTTTCCAAGTTTAACAATATATAGTTGTTAGAGAAAACAGATCGATAAAATTTGATTTTTGGTGTATATATAAGATAACAAAAGAAATTTGCATCAAGTTTTAATTAGTATTGATGCGGTGAAGGATGCTTGAAGCCCAAGTTACGATGTTTCTTTTATTTAGGAAGTTTGTGTTTGTTTTGGAGTCTGTTTTCTATTATTTTTTTTTGTGGTTATCTGATAAGTTTATATCAGACTAGGATTAGGATTTCCTAATTAGTATTTTATTAGGATTAATATTTTACTATTATAAATAGGGGTTAAGTTTAGGAGTTTGATTCATTTTGTTTTTCCATATTTGATATTAATAAAAGAGTCGAGAATTGTTTTTCTCAAACCCTCTGGTCGAGTAAACCATGTTACTCCCCTTATAAAATCCGACAATACTTAATTGTCTAAAACCTGTAGCATCACGCTACATCAGTTGGTATTCAGAGCCTAACATGATTCGATTAGAGAACCTCTTATACTTCAAATCGTGATTAGAAAATCTATTCAGATTCTTTGGTTTGGTTTTCACATCGCAATTCACCCAGGTAACCCTATTTGACTTCAGATACTTGATTGTTTTTAGTTTTCTGTTCGTTACTGGTCTGCGACATTTTGGTACTGTCAAGTTTGGTACTGCATATCAATTTTAAGTTTGATTATATTCTATATTGAAACTCGATCATGGCTGGTGATGATGTTAATGGGGATCGGGTCGAGCGGTTAGAAACTTCGTTTCAACAGTTTCAAGAAACTGTCCAGAAATCATTGCAACAAATCACTCAAACCTTAGTAACTTTCACTATTAATAGACTCAAGAACAACCAAACCATGGGGGTCTACGACTAAACAGGGGTCGCGAGAATGGTCGACATCAAAGACAACATACTCAACATCATAGAGAAGATTCTGATGTTGAAGATGATTTTGAAGAAGAATAGGAAGTTACTGGAGGACAGTTTGGTCGTCACGGGCATGTAAAAAACTTCGACTGCCGTCAACGGGCCAAAGACATCCTGTCTTTTCATGGCTCTATGAATGTGGAGGACTTCTTAGATTGGATGAGTGAATTAGACAACTTCTTCAAGTTTTATGAGATACCCATGGATCAACGAGTAATGCTCGTGGCATACAAGCTCAGAGGCGGGGCTCAATCTTGGTGGAAAAATATGCAAATTACATGTGAAAGACAAGGAAAACTACCAATCACTAGCTGGGAAAGAATGGAAAGAGAGTTGCGTAGAAGGTTTCTTCCGCCTAATCATGATCAGACACTATTTAATCTTCTTCAACATTGTGTTCAAGGCGATAGAACCGTAGAACTTTATACTGCTGAGTTCCATCGATTGTCATCCCAGAATAACTTGTCTGAAACCGAGTCCCAACAAGTGACTCGGTACATCAATGGATTAAGACCTCAAATCCATGATAAGATATCTCTTGTTCCTGTCTACACGTTAGATGATGCATACAACTTAGTGATAAGAGCGGAGAATCAACTCGCAAGGAGTAGCATGCAAATTAAAAGTGTACCAAGTATCGACCCATCTTCGTAACACACTACAAAAATCTCTACTATAGACACCGGAAAACAAATTGTGAGCACCAACCCATATGCACAGCCTGTTGTGGGTAAATGTTTCAAATGCGGAGTACCAGGTCATCGATCGAATGATTGTAGGGCTACTTGAGCGAAAGTTAGTTTGACACTTAAGGATGATGAATTCGACAATGGTGAAGAAACAGATAACAAAGATGAAGATGATGATGCTGAAATATGTCATCCCGAAGGAGGAGACTATGCAACAAAAGAATATTCGGCCAACTCCTTTGTAATTCAACGTATCTTGTTGGCTTCTAAAGTGACTGATTCATCTCAACGACACAACTTGTTCAAAACCCGTTGCATCATCTTTCAAAAGATCTTTGATGTTATCATAGATAATGGAAGAACCGAGAATAATGTATCAAGGGACATTATGCAACGACTAAGGCTACCCATGGAAAAACATCCGAACCCATACAAAGTTGGATGGATAAAATCAGTTGGTGATATTAAAGTTACCGAACGGTGCAAGATCCCTTTTACGATTGGCAAGTACAAAGACGAGATCATGTTTGATATACCAGATATGGATGCGTGTCACATTCTTATAGGAAGGCTATGGGCATACGATGTAAACGCATCCCACAAAGGGAAAGAAAACACTTACACCTTTCATCATGATGGTGTCAAGATGGTTTTAGTGCCTTTAACTAATGGTTACATCACTAATGTCTCAAGTTCAGCAGAATGTTTAGAAAAGGGGATAGGAAGTGTTGAAGCTAAAGTGAAAAAGAAATGAAGTCATGAACCGCTACATCTCCCTAACTAAAATCGGGGATGATTTTTTCTCAAGAAGGGGAGAATGATGCGGTGATGTGTCGTTTAGTATAGGTATTTATTTTTATCAAGTTTTACATTTATATTTAGCCGACTTAAGCTATAACAAACACTAACGGGCAGTGTACCTGATCAATGTAGCATAGCTGGTAAGTAGAGTATCGATCACTAAGAGTGAAACGTTAACACCTAAGTATCTATCAGTATTTTAATGTTAAAGTTAGTTCTAATTAAACCTAATCTAACGCAGGGGGTTTTCAGCCTGAGAGACTGGCACGATGTGTAGATTAAGTAAAATAGTAAATTAAACTAATAAGGCGATAGACGCACACGTACACAGATAGAAAACAAATACAAATAAGAGGCCTGGCCGATAGTTAGGAAGATTTGTCACCCGTTTAATTGCTTAGCTGTAAGATGAGTACTAAAATGTATTCTCTTTCAGTGGATTTTTACGTGTATGCGTATATCATCCCAATGTCTAGATCCAGTCTAAACTTCTAGATTTCGAGTATTAAGTCTTCTCGACGGACTAATCCTGTCACGATTAATCAGATCTCCGCATAAAGTCCACCTTAATGATTACTAAGTTTATATATTATTTATTGTTAGGATTCGAACACACTATAAGGTGGTTAAACCTTTGCAACTTTGTGTGTATGATATATTGAGTGAATATGATTAAGTATGCGGAATCTACTTAATCACGCTTAGAAGGTTATTATGGTTATGGAAATGGAACAGTTATGTTTGTTATATGACAATGAACAATGAAAGCTTATCACCAAACGATTCAATATTATTAAGATAATAATACGTGTGATCTTGAGTTATCACTAGGGTTACAACCTTGAATCTTATGTTTCTATATCATGTGATATTGTTTGTGTTTGTTCTATGTTCTTGACAGATATTGCAATTTGAAGTTACTTGTGTCACTTGATGACTAGAACTAAACTAAGATCTTCTTTTATAGTCCAAGAAGATCTTTACAATGATGTTAAGTCTTGTCAAACTTTATCGAGCTACTTGATAGCTAATGTATGTCAGTAACTAAGATACAACATGCATCTAAGTTTACAACTTGTTCTGTGAGTATAAGATAAGGACTGAGCACATGGGGTAAGATATTATCTACCGTGTATTATTGAATTTAGTCAACCAGACTTAATATCTTCAGCAAGCAGACTTAACTCTGTTAGTCACCAGAATTAACACTTGACTTAACCACCAGACTTAACTTCAACGACCAGACTTAACCAGCAGACTTAACTTTGGAACTCACCAGACTTAACTCTACTGCTACCAGACTTAATCACTTGAGAGATTTTCCTGATACTTAAACTTCAGAATATTTAATTCCCAACAATCCTCCCCTAAACATGTGAATCCATTTCAACATGTTTTCTGAATTAAATGAGGAATTGTGAAGATCTTTCAAACACTTCATAGTCAGACCCTTGGACTGAACTTTCTTCTATTCTGAAAGGTTAATATCTAACTCAGTAACTCATCTGCTTTCTGATCTTTGACTTCAACAATATCAATACACATCTTCAGGCTTCAAACATTGACCTAAAAGATGGTGCAATTTCCTTGGATGGAGGAATTATAAGAGGCAATGGTGCTGTGTATCTTGGATGATTATTTCAACAAGTGAAATCATCTATCAGCATGCCTTTGCAAGTGATGAACAAACGTAGTGAACTGAAATTGAAACTGAAAGCTCTCTTCATTTGACCTAGATAGAACTTTCTCCTTTGGAATGCTTCATCCCTTCTGAATATATATAATACTCCAGAATCAGCTCTATTCTTGTCATTTTCAAATTCCATGTCATCATCTTGTATGCTCTTGTCTTTTCCTCCCTTTCACTGGTTTATCTTCCTTGGGCTTTATTTCCTCCCCTGAGATGCAAATAACATTTCCTCCCCTGTTTGGAAGATCTCTCACAATGTATCTCTCCCCATCATCTGAGCTATCAATTAGAACTTGTTATCAGACAATGTTGTACATGTAGCCATCAATTCCTTAAGAGTTTAATTTGCTGCCCTCATCACTTCTAGGTGTGTTAACTCCTATGAGAGGTGATTCATGGGGCATGTTGACATAAATAATGCCTAAAAACATTATTCATATCTCTATGTTTTAATTATCACAAAATATAAACTCATTAAACATAAACTTATCAAATAAACAAGTATTTAGTTGTAAATATTCATTTCTACAACTTAATCACTTAAGGTATGAATAAACTAATGCTTAATGCATTATATGATCAAAGGAACATTTTCTTAATAACTAGATTTTTTATAAAACATCAAAAACATTTTATATATTTTTGAAAAACATTTTTGGCATTAAATAAAAATGTTTAATCTTTTATAAAAATATGAATTCAAATTTTTAACCAAAATCAGTTAAAATGTTCCAGAAAAACCTTCCCCACAAAAGGACAAAATTGGCCAACGGACAGAAGGGGCGGCCCCCTTAATTATTAAGGGGACCGCCCCCGCTCCAGTAGACCTCCAGCTGTCCAATTTTTCTCCTATAAATACCAGCCTTCTCCTGGACTTTTACTCACCTTTTGCACCCCAAACTTTCTGATCTAAATCTTGTAAATACTTTCTAATAATCCTTTGATCATATAATCTTAAGCTTTGGTTTCCAAGTGATCCAAGCTTCCTTCATTCAAGTGCAAAAGAAGAATACTTCTATCAATCAAGATTAGAAGTATTACAACTTAGTATCTTCTTGTTACTTAAGTTGTTAGTTTAACAAAGTTTGTAAATCATTCATTCATTTGTGTAAAGTGTGTATAGTAGATTAGTGTTGTATGTAAGTAGTGAAGAAGTTGTATAAGTAGTTGTGGTATAGAAGTTGTGAAGACATAGTGTAGAAGTTGTGAAGCCGCGGAGTAGAAGTCGTGAAGCCGTAGTTTTGAAGTCGTGAAGTCCTAGTGTTGAAGTTGTGAAGCCGTAGCTTTGAAGTCGTGAAGTCCTAGTGTTGAAGTTGTGAAGCCGTAGCTTTGAAGTCGTGAAGTCCTAGTGTTGAAGTTGTGAAGCCATAGCTTTGAAGTCGTGAAGTCCTAGTGTTGAAGTCGTGAAGCCGTAGCATAGAGGTTGTGTAGCGGTCGTGTTGAAGTCGTGAAGTCTTAGTCGTGAAGACATAGTGTTGAAGTCGTGAAGCCGTAGCATAGAGGTTGTGTAGCGGTCGTGTTGAAGTCGTGAAGCAGTCGTGAAGCCGTTGTGAAGTAGTCGTGAATAAGTCGTGAAGAAGTTGTGTTGTGAAGTTGTGAGATTGGTTCTAGCTACGATTAGAACTCGACATTTAGCTTTGTGTCGTTAAGCCGGTGTAAGCCAAAGTCGTGTAAGGTTTTCTCCGCCATAAGTGAGCTTATTGAAGTTGTGAAGAAAACTCTCGAGCTCGGTGCTCGAGGAGTGGAGTAGGGCAAGGAAGGTGTCCTTGTAGCCGAACCACTATAAATCTCTTGTGTCTCGGTTAGATCTTTCCATACCTTATTTACTTGTTTACTTATATCGTCATTACATTCATACACATAGGATTATATAACTGCTAGTATTTATTAGATATCAACTTCACATAAAGATCAATTTGAAAATCCATTCAAGAAACCAAAACATTTACAATCAATTTAAAAGAATACATATATAACTAATAATAAGATTTAAGTTTTAACAAACTTGAATCTAAGTTTTTAAAAGTAAACAAAGCTTTTATAATAAACTAAAAAGACGTAAAGCTATTCAACCCCCCTTCTAGTTTTCCACAATTGGTATCAGGAGCCACGTCAATCAAGATTTTTAAAATATACTGTATTTTAAAACTTGAAACGATCTATGAAATCCGTAAAATATCTAGAAGGGGAATTTTTGCAAACACCACCACTATTCGAAAACTATACTTTTCTTGAATGGAAAAATAAATTTGAAAATTATGTGAAATCAATTGATCTGGATCTTTGGCATGTCATTTCGATTGGTGATTTTCAACCAGCAAAAACAAATTTTGAAAGTCAAACAAAACCGGTTTTTGAAACTCAAAATGATTATTTAAAAACAAAGAATAACAAGAATAATGAAGCTAAAATAATTATTTACAAAACCTTGCCGAAAGTTGAAAATGAAAAATTATCTTTCTGTAAAACGGCAAATGATATTTGGAAAAATCTCTTAAACATTCATCAAGAAAAATATCAAGCCAAAGATGAGGATTTCGATCTTGTACATGAATTGGTTATTTTAGAAAAATTAATAGATAAACACTTAGATAAAATAGATACATGTGCTACTAGTTCAAATGTTGTTAATGAAGGTATTAATGACGAAGGCTACATGGATCAACTCCAAAGTGAACTTAATACAATGTCATGGAGTGACACAGACGAAGGAGAAGATCATCATCCGATATGTGACGAATGCAAACTAGATAAAGCTCCAAATAAGGTACAATCCAAAACTGAACATTTTTGCTATGATCCATTCATTTTAGAATTTTCAAAACTAGAAAATGCGTTTAAACATTTTTGCAACATAGATCTAAAAACTATGTCTAAACATAAATCATCAAAAACTTTTGAAAATAATCTTGAAAAAGAAATAATTTTAGAAGATAAAATGTCTAGATTAGAAAGTAATATTGAAATTGATCTAGAATGCAAAATATGTCAAGATTATAAACTTGAAATTAAAAGATTAAATGAAAGAGCAAAAATATTAGCTAAATTTGAAGAAAGTTCCAAATCTCTTAAATTCTTACTAAGTTGTCAAAAGCCATTCAATGATAAAACCGGTTTAGGATTTAATTCGGATAACTCTTCAACAAGTAAATCAAAACAAATTATAATTAAAAAACCTAGTAGAGAAATTTAGATATAAGGCTATTTTCTGTGATTATAATCTATGAATCAAGAAATCCATTGTTTGTTCATCAAAACAAACTATCAAGGAATTCTTGTACTTCTTGGTGACATCTTCTCCACGTGCATATAAATGCAATGGATGTCCCTAACTAACCATCTCGGACCCATGAGAATCTGGGTACCAAGTTGTTTTATTTGATTAGGTGATGAACGCAAAATGTAATGTTACTCAATCTTGCGTTAACCTACTCATATTCAAAACACGCGCATGAGGACTTTTTAATCTACAAAAATGAGGATGGAACGAAGTGGTACTCATCTATTATTCACTACCTCATATCATGAAGAAATACTGGACCTGAGATAAGTCTTCTTTTTAAACTCTCCTGAGTAGTTACTCCTTGCATATTGTTATGATAATCATTACCTTAAGATATGCTTAGTTTGATAGGTTGCTATGCCCTCACTCTATTTGTTATATTACTTGTTAATTAGCTAGAAAACCTTAAGTTAATCCTCCTAAGCATTAAATAAAGTGTTCTCTGTTGAACATATTAAATTTAGTCATTACTATCATTTAAATCGCATAATTTGTTGAAAGAGATAGCATGAGACAATAGTCTTGATCAATCAAGCATGAATTTTTTTCAACAAATCCTTTTATAAATGCAAATCTTCATATTTTGGAAAATGATCTTTCAAAAAGATTTTGTCACTTCTCTACTAAACATGTTTTTATCAAAGCCAAAAAGTGTAACAACCTATTTTTATATCCTTATAAAAACACTTTGAAACAAATTCGAATCTACCTTGTTGAAACAATTTTCACAAAACCTTTTTCTCAAACATTGTTGAATAATGCCCAAAAACACTTACTCAAATCATGCTTGATCCAAGTCTAGAAATCCATGCTATCACTAATTTCCCATCACATAGACACTTGTTGGGATTAATTAACTAGCTAATTAATCGTCATAATAATGATAGCATAAATTACTTGGTAATTATATGTTGTTCTTCTTGTTCATATATACATATATGCTCTTGGTAAATGAGTAGGTTGCATGATAATTAAAATTGCTTAATTGAATGTGCTTAGCATACATGAGTCATTAAATTTTAAATTGCCTCAAAAAGAAGTTGGACTTGCTTGAAACTGAACTCAAAAACACAACCTTTTTCTACAAATTTCTGCCAAAAACCCATTTTCAGGAATCTGGAAGTCAGCAGATGGGCGGCCCCCTTAAATACCTAGGCGGCCCCCTTAATCATTAAGGGGACCGGCCCCTATTTAAGGGGACCGGCCATCTGGAGATCCGGATTACTGTTTCCTTTTTCAATTTCCAACCCATTTTATTCCATACTTCCCAAAATTCACAAACACATTTTGTCATAAACCACCCACCAAAATTTACCTTCCCATCATAAATGCCCATTCACATCATCCACTCAAACATGTCATCCTCCAACTACCCAAAATCAAAACCTTCAAGAGTTGCCAAAATCTCGGTGAGACCAATTTGGAGAAGGAAGCTTGAAACTTGCCATAACCCAACTAATGATGTTGTTCAAACACATAACCAATCATCCACTCCTAACCCTTCATCTCCCTATGATCATTCCCAAAACCTCAATCCAAATCTCATCCACACTCAACCCACCAATTCATCAAAAACACTCACCACTCTTGGAACATCCACTTCATCCACATCACCATCTTCATCCACTCATGATTACCCAAGTTCACAAACATCTCCACCACCAAGAGTGTCACCACCACCTCCTACCAATTCACATGCTATCCCTATGTTGCATGTGCAAACATCCATCCCTCATAACAACAACACTTTACCACCAACACCTTCATCCGAACACTTGAAGTTCATTGAGGAACTCAAGGAAGCTCATGAGCTTAGTTCTCTTCTTGCCCTACACCTAGCCCAAAGAAACCTTGATCAACCTCCATCTAGCTCTCCCACATCACCCCACAATCAAAACCAAGTTGAGAAACATGTCAACAATTGTCCTTGTTGCATCTTTCTTCAACAACAAACCATTGCTCTTAATGAGCACTTTACTTGGATTGAGTATCTTCTCACTAGATCCAATCCAATATCCCCAATTGAACAACATCAAAACCTTCATCCACCATGGTCCACTCCAAGCTCTCCACCTCAAATGTCTCCACCATCACCATCCACAACCTCCACACACCCAAACATATACCTTCATTGATTCCATTTACTCACCCTTTCATTATCCCTCATTTCAAAAACCACCTCCATTATCAAGCAAGTCAAATGGATTTCTTAGGCAAATTATAATTCTCTAACAAATGTATGCTTTAAGCACTATGTATGTTGTAACAATGATTATGTTTGTCACATAATCATTTTAAATTAATGAATGTTTGTTTCTTTCTTTCCTATATATGTTTGCTATGAATGTGTTGTTTCTTTTCTTGCTTAATTAAGATATATGCTTATGACATGCTTACAATATGATTCTAGTAGTTTACATATAACCATTATTCTTTTTAATAAGTTCTTGTTATTATTTAATCATTCTTAATATACATAATCCAAATGAAACTTGCTGCAAAAACACCCTAAAAATGACCTTTTTTTTCTGAAATTTTTCAAATTTGGTCGCCTGGGAAATCACCATATGGGCGGCCCCCTTATTTCCTTAGGCGGTCCCCTTAATTTTAAGGGGGCCGCCCAGCAATTAAGGGGACCGGCCATCTAGACAGTAAATTTTACTGTTTCCTTTTGCATCTTGTGACCACTTTTACCTAGCCGCAGCTACCATTACCCTTAATGCACTGATGAAGCGAAAAGTGTACCGCTTTTAGGGGGTCATTTAAGCCCTAAATCGTATTTATTTGATCAAATATTTCCCTAAATCGTTCCTTTTGTCATTTTAGGTACTTTGGAGAAGAAATCTGGAAAAGGAAGCATTTTGGACGTTTTTGGAGCATAAAAGTGAAGAAAACGACAAAGTCTCAAAATCGGCTGGAAAAGTACCTTTGACGGCGTCATGGATTGCTCCTGACGGCGTCATGGCTTGGCAAAAGAGGTGGACATGAAAAATACACATGATAAGCCAGAGAATTTTACAATGAATTTCTGACGGCGTCACCCTTTAAAGTGATCAAGGCCATCACGGTTTAACTTAACGAGAGACGGCGTCAAGCCCATTTCTGACGGCGTCAAGCCTTGATAAGCCAGAGCGGATTTTGGAGCACTAAAGAGGGACGGCGTCAAGAAGGCCATCCGGGAACCCTAGACACGGCGAGGTGACGGCGTCAAGATCTACAACGTGACGCCGTCAGATACTAAACTCTATATATAGTTTTGCAATTTTTAGTCATTAGTGTGCAACTTTGTGAGGAGAAACCCTAAGACGAATTTCTGCCATTTTTAAGGGTTTTCATACCCTTGGATCTCCCATGTTTAATTGAAGATAAGTATTCATTTAATCAATCAATATGTCTATGTGTTGTTTGATTACATCTTGTTCTTGTCTTTTAATTAACATGCTAGGCTAGATTTATCTTGTGTTTGCTTAGATCTAATGAAACCTAATTGTTGATTATTGGTTATTAGTGTGTTATTAGTTGTATTGGATGATTGTTTATCGATGTTAGGCTTAAGAAAACTGGCTAACTTCCTATACGGTAACTTGTTTGAACGTCTTAAGAAACATGAACCAATGCGTACTAGGTTTTTATGGTTGTAATTAATGCATGAGCGAATTCTAGGGATCCCATGTTAGGAGCTTCTTAGCCGGCTCGACATAGGAGTGAAGTAGGAGCTTGTAGAGTTGGGGAAGTACGTACGCCACCCCACGATTGGTATTAAGGAATACACCCGTCATCCACGCAATTAATACACACTAATCAACCGGTAAAAGATAGTTAGGGAGTAAGAAAATCTAAGTAAACACATTTCTCTCCATATAAGTTTCACGACCTTTTCATTTTCAGTTATTTTATTTTATTTGCATTTGTAGTTATTTGGGTTAGTTGACTAGCAACTAATTCCGCCCACTCCTTCAAACCGAGATTTTACTTGCTTTCATAAAAACATAAAAATACAAAAAGAATCTTCCCTCACCCTTAGACCTATTAGAGTAGTTTTTCAATCCTAACGACACTATTCCCTGTGGAGAACGATCAATCCCCCGTACTTACCACTACACTATACTATATCGGTCAGGTACACTGCCTGGTGGGGTTGTAAGCCTCTTGAGATCCCTCGAGAGGTAAAACCTGTTGTAAGGTCGCAAAACCACGCATCAAGTTTTTGGCGCCGCTGCCGGGGAATAGTTATTGTTTAGGTTGAATTTTTATTTTATTAGGTCTACTCACTAGATTCCTTTCTAGTGAGATTTTTATTTTATTTTTCTAGGTTTTCTTTAGTCTATCTTTTTTTCTTCGTTTCTTTGTTCGTAACCATTACCATCCGACATCATGGAAGGTGGTAATATCCTTGATCCCAACAACCCACCACCACAACAACACCCACCTCCTAGAGCCCGTACCTTAGGAGACTACTCCCGTCCTAGCCACCATGGCTATCGAAACACCATTGAGCTCACTCAAGGAGCCAATGTCACTCCCTTGCGATCCGACACCATCCGGTTGGTGCAAAGCGGATGCGCATTCCATGGACTTCGTTCAGAAGATCCTAACCAACATCTCAAGGACTTTCTCAAAATCGTTGATTCTATAGACCATGATGTTGCCACTCGAGAGACGACCCGACTGCGTCTCTTTCAATTCTCTCTGCGGGACCAAGCTAGTCAATGGCTAGAGCGTCTACCCGCAGGATCCATCACCTCTTGGGATGTTCTCACCACTCGTTTCCTTGCTCAGTTTTTCCCACCAGGAAGAACTACCAAGTTAAGGAAGGATATCTTGATGTTCGAACAACGTCGAGGTGAGACCCTGTATGGGGCATGGATTCGATTCAAGGACTTACTCCAAAAAGTCCCTCATCATGGCATAAATCTCTGGCTCCAAATCCAAATCTTCTATGACCATGTTGATTACCACACCAAGCGTGCCATCGATCGAGCCGCCGGGGGTAGATTGCGCGACAGAAGCGCCGAGGAATCATGGGAAATCATTGATGAGCTTGCATCCGACGATGATGAATTGTGGCAAGTTTCCCACGACATACGCTCGGCGGTCAAGACATATTCATCGCCCGATAAAGCCAATCAAATCACCGAGGAAAGCGTTAGTGAACTTGAGAAGAGGGTTGCATATCTTATGGAAAAACAAAAGAGACCCTTAAGTCTACAAAAAGCAACAGTTAACTCGGTCTCAAGCATTAAGCAAATACCATTGTCTGAATCACCCCTTAGGGAAAATACTAAACCCTTCCATAAGCACGCTCAACCCAACTCACCACCTCAGGAACTTAGCCCAACATTCGAAGCTCGGATGAGAGAATACATGTCAAAACACTCCGAACGATTGGCAAAATTTGAGGAAGCTATCTACCAACAAAAGGAGGAGATGGAAGAGAAGATGGCTGAGATGATGGGCCTTTTGAAAGAATACACAAAAACAAAAGCTCCTGAAAATGTGTTAGTGCGAAAAGACGTTGAAGTTCCCAACACTAAATGTGCTAATGCCACCTCCGTCGTCCAAGAGGGCGAAAATGATGGAAGAGGGAAGTTGATAACTATGGAAGTTAACAAAATTGACCTCGTCCCACTTAATGACGGAAACACCAATGCCTACAAATGCGATTCCGACAAGGGAAAGGAGGCGCCCTCTGAGGAGCGCCAATTGGTAGAACCACCCAAGTCACAACAAGTGAGGCATTACTTGAAGCACGAAATTAACAAGGAGACCATAAACGATTGGGTGAGAAACTATCGACGTACTCATCTACCCAACAAGGAGTCCAAGAGGATGGAACCGGATGATGAATCTGACACATTACCCGGAGGGCAATTGTATGAGAGCCTCATAAGACAGAAGTTAGTAGAAAAGCAGGAATTCTACGGGGTCTTCGAGATACCATGCAGCATTGGAAAATTCAAGTATCTGGATGCGGTAGCTGACCAAGGTTCCGACGTAAATTTGATGCCTTTATCCGTTTATGTCCAGTTAACCGACGAACTGCCATCCATCACCCGTACTAAACTCTCCTTTGCAAAACATTCTTATGAGTACCCGTTAGGAATTGCAGAAGATGTGTTGGTCAACGTTGCCGGATTCCTGTATCCGGTCGACTTCATGATTATTGAAAGAAATGATATGAATATGCCAATAATCCTTGGGGCACCCTTTCTCGTTACCACTAGGGCACACATCGATTACGAAAATAGTACCATCTAAATGAAGAAGGGGAAGAAAACAATAAACTTCCCGACGATCCCACGACATATACGAGATGTTGCTCTACAAAAGAAGATGGAGGCGAACCCCAATATAATCCGTGGTAATGTTCAAGAGAAAATCCTTGCATGGGAGGCAAGGATTAAGAATTACAATGAAAAGGAGGTTAGGGAATGTAAGGGTGGAAATAACGACTATATTAAGGCTGATGGGCAGACCTATAACCCAGTCGAATTTACAAAAGGAGACTCAGTGCTCCTAAGGCATTCGGAAACAAAAGCACCTACCGATGAACCAAGTCCCTGGTGGTACGGACCATTCACAATTAAAAGTCTACACCAAGATGGGGTAGTAAGCTTGACCAGCAAGGGAGGAGGTGAAGTGACCGCGAATGTCGAGCGATTGAGACACCACCACCCTGATAACAAGGATTATATCTATCAGGGATACGTCATTATGCATGATGGAATCACGTAATGTACGTGACTTTGAGTCTAGCTACAAGACTCGTTAATAAAGAAAAGCGCTTCTTGGGAGGCAACCCAAGCTTTATTTGCTTTGTGTGTTTATTTATTTGTTTGTTTGATTTTATTTGCTTCCGTATGTATGTTTAATTTTTATTATTATTGATTCATGTTCAAAAGTAAATTGTGAAAATGCTTTATCTTGTTTTTAACTTCGTCTTAACTACATATAAAGGTATTTTGCAAAAGTTAAGTGTAAGGGAAATCCAAATCGGTTTATTAGAACACAAATGAACATGAATCGTAATAATATTAAATTAACATACATATTAGTAATTGTTTGAGTCAAATGCTTGTATCGAGTCATAATGATATTTTGCAGGAATTCCAGGAAGTAAGGTATAGGTTTTTCCAAAAAAATTTCCGGAAATTTAACATGAGAATTCTGTCAGATCACCTCTGACGGCGTCAGGATTTACAACCTGACGGCGTCAGGATTTAATTTTCTGAAATTTTTGAAAGTTTTGTTTTCATAAAAAGTTTTTATTAAACCTCTAACTTTTAAACTCCAGGAATCTGCAAAATTATCATTCCACAAGCATTATATCCTTATATATAGAATTTATCACGCCGATGTTATGCAGGTTTTCGTGTTTGTTTTCTCAGGTTTAACAGGTTATTTTGGACAAGGAGATGTATGAATCAAGCTTTTGGCGATGCATTAGTCTTGGAGCTTCTACATTCTCTTGGAAGAAGATCTAACCATGTTACTTCTTTATCCACCGAACGAATCAGGGAGTATTTGATTTCATTCTTTTACCTTATTACTTTTACATCTTGTTATTTGAACATTGGGGACAATGTTCATCTTAAGTGTAAGGGGGGGGGGGGTAAAGTACGATACTTTAGAAAATACAATTGCACTTGATTTTTGTTTGTTTAATAGTGGATGTGTAATAAAACTGAGATAAACACCTGTTAGGGCAATTTTAGTGCCAAATTTAAAATTTTTTACAACATATAGGAGTGAAACTTTGATCTTAATGAGCGTCTCATGGATAGGAGTTATATGACTAGCACAAAACCGTACCACTAAAAAATTTTCCACCCCAAATATGTGAGGTTCGCCCCTAGAATTGGTAGGAAAAACATTTATGCTATGATGTGTGTACCGGTAGCACTTAGATTCTAGAACTTGCGTTAGGACCATTTCGAGGCCACAAGTGAGACTACATTCGTGTAGTTAGATTTACTACATGATAAGAGGCATTAGGATTAACCCATTGTTTTACACCTGTGTTTTTGTTATAATTACATTGGCTGCATTGGCCAAGTAATTCTCCCACACCCTTTGCGTTGTACTCATTTTTAGTACACGATACCCCTAGTACACCCCTCAGAGCCTATCTTTTCGTTTCGACCTTTAAGCATTTTACTTAAAGGAAGAATTTGTTTACACCCCACTTAAATGTACACCCAAATCGCCTTAGCCTACCTTGTATGCACTCATTTTTAGTGCATTATTGTGACAACATTTGTTTAAACCCTTAGTTAATTATCTAATTGATTACATGGTTGCTAAGTCGAGTCATATCCTTGTACATATTGTTTTGGGACGATTGGGACTTATGGATAAAGTACTAATGTGATGGAGTAATGGGGAAGAACAACATTATTACCCCCATATGTGCTAAATATTTTAAAAAAAGTACTCCAAGTGTTTTGATTATCTTAATTCGAGTCATTAGAATAGTTAATTGTAAAGTTATGTAATAGTTCAAGTGTAAGGGGAATGCAACGCCCCTATGATGTATTATTTTGGATGGTAGGGCAAGAGTGTAAGAAAAAAAAATCGAAAAAATCAAGAAAAATACAAAAAAATGAGAAAAAGAAAAGTAGAAAAAACATACGGACTACCATCCCGTTTCATTTTATGTTTATTTTATGTTTTTGTTATTTTGTTTTTAGCTTAAGTCGAGTCTAGTCTTGGCTTAGCAACGCCATATTGTACATGTAATTAATCAAGATCTTTAACTCGCCACCAGTAAAATATCCCTTATCCAACAAATCCGTGTTGATCATATCCCTACACCTCACGTTATAACCCATGTAAAAGCCCTCTTTGATAGTTTATCTTAGGTGCTTACGCCTAGTGGAGAAGGTTTTCGATCCTTTCCCAAGCCTATGGTAATCTATTTGCTATGACAGGTAGTGAGAGATATTATCCGTTTTCATTTATGAGATTTATTTTGATGACACCTGAGAGATGTGAGTATCTAAACACTACTTGTGAGGTGCTAGTTTGTAATCTCCGTGCTTATTATGATTAAAGTGGAACGATTATTTATTGTAATTACTTTTATATTAGCGTTAAATGACCCCTAACTTGTATTTTGATTAGAATAAAAGCACATTTGCTTGAGGACAAGCAAATCTCAAGTGTAAGGGTATTTGATGAAGCGAAAAGTGTACCGCTTTTAGGGGGTCATTTAAGCCCTAAATCGTATTTATTTGATCAAATATTGCCCTAAATCGTTCCTTTTGTCATTTTAGGTACTTTGGAGAAGAAATCTGGAAAAGGAAGCATTTTGGACGTTTTTGGAGCATAAAAGTGAAGAAAACGACAAAGTCTCAAAATCAGCTGGAAAAGTACCTTTGACGGCGTCATGGATTGCTCCTGATGGCGTCATGGCTTGGCAAAAGAGGTGGACATGAAAAATACACATGATAAGCCAGAGAATTTTACAATGAATTTCTGACGGCGTCACCCTTTAAAGTGATCAAGGCCATCACGGTTTAACTTAACGAGAGACGGCGTCAAGCCCATTTCTGACGGCGTCAAGCCTTGATAAGCCAGAGCGGATTTTGGAGCACTAAAGAGGGACGGCGTCAAGAAGGCCATCCGGGAATCCTAGACACGGCGAGGTGACGGCGTCAAGATCTACAACGTGACGCCGTCAGATACTAAACTCTATATATAGTTTTGCAATTTTTAGTCATTAGTGTGCAACTTTGTGAGGAGAAACCCTAAGACGAATTTCAGCCATTTTTAAGGGTTTTCATACCCTTGGATCTCCCATGTTTAATTGAAGATAAGTATTCATTTAATCAATCAATATGTCTATGTGTTGTTTGATTACATCTTGTTCTTGTCTTTTAATTAACATGCTAGGCTAGATTTATCTTGTGTTTGCTTAGATCTAATGAAACCTAACTGTTGATTATTGGTTATTAGTGTGTTATTAGTTGTATTGGATGATTGTTTATCGATGTTAGGCTTAAGAAAACTGGCTAACTTCCTATACGGTAACTTGCTTGAACGTCTTAAGAAACATGAACCAATGCGTACTAGGTTTTTATGGTTGTAATTAATGCATGAGCGAATTCTAGGGATCCCATGTTAGGAGCTTCTTAGCCGGCTCGACATAGGAGTGAAGTAGGAGCTTGTAGAGTTGGGGAAGTACGTACGCCACCCCACGATTGGTATTAAGGAATACACCCGTCATCCACGCAATTAATACACACTAATCAACCGGTAAAAGATAGTTAGGGAGTAAGAAAATCTAAGTAAACACATTTCTCTCCATATAAGTTTCACGACCTTTTCATTTTCAGTTATTTTATTTTATTTGCATTTGTAGTTATTTGGGTTAGTTGACTAGCAACTAATTCCGCCCACTCCTTCAAAACCGAGATTTTACTTGCTTTCATAAAAACATAAAAATACAAAAAGAATCTTCCCTCACCCTTAGACCTATTAGAGTAATTTTTCAATCCTAACGACACTATTCCCTGTGGAGAACGATCAATCCCCCGTACTTACCACTACACTATACTACATCGGTCAGGTACACTGCCTGGTGGGGTTGTAAGCCTCTTGAGATCCCTCGAGAGGTAAAACCTGTTGTAAGGTCGCAAAACCACGCATCATGCACGAACTGGACTTGGAATATTACCACAAAACCTCCACAATTTGCCTAAATCAACCACATTTTCACAATATAAATACCCTCCTTACAATTACCTTTCACCTCATCAACTATCACCCTCATCAAACACCCATTTTCATCCACCATGTTGTCACCAAAATCATCCATCTCTAAGACTCCAAGAAAGCAAAGACTTGTCATCATACCACCAAAACAACTCTTCATTGACCTCACCCAAGATGACATCAAAACTCCATCACCACCACCTCAAAATTCATCCCCAAGTGCACCTAATGCACCATCAAAAACACCCTCTACCCATGGAGCTTCATCTTCCTCCATTCCATCCACTTCATCCATCAATGACTACATCCATACTCATCTAACATCATCACCAAGAATATCATCACCACCATCCACTCAAGAACCTCCATCCACTCAACTTGCTATTTCCTTATCACTCATTACACCACTTGATTCTCATTTTTCACCTCCACCAAACCCACAACCATTTTTTCCCATACCTTGGCCACTACTTGAAACCCATGGTGACACTTGTCTTTGTTGCATCCATAACCAGACCATAATCTTTGGTCTTAGAGATGAGATATTCTATAGGTTTTCATCACTTGAAAACATACTTACCAACCAACCTCAACCACTACCACCACCACCACCATCCTCACCCACTACACAACCACCACCTCCATTGTCACCCAAGTAAGCACATGCAATGCTTACTCAATAATAACTTTTCCACCCATTTTGTAAGCCAGCTCCATGGAAGATTATGTTGTCTAGGATGATTATGTAGTTGGACTTATTAGCTAGTGTAGGAATGCTTGTACTCATGTATGGTTGTGTAATTATACACAACATTTATTTTTATGAATGTTTTTATTTTTCATGCATGCTCATTATTTGTGCTATATATATGCTTATGCTTCTAACATTCTTCTCGCAAGCGTTCCATAGCTCGTCTCCTTGGTGCCCTCGAACAAGGGGGAGTAACCATCAAGGGGGAGTTCTCGTCCCGACAAATTTAGTTTCTAAATCTTGTCGGCATAACCTTTTTGATTCTACAAAAAGGGGGAGAAGTGAATGTAAACTCACTAAATACTTGTCCAAAAATAAATTTTTGGATTTAATAAGTTTAAGTTTTGTAATCATCAAAAAGGGGGAGATTGTTGACATAAATAACGCCTAAAAACATTATTCATATCTCTATGTTTTAATTATCACAAAATATAAACTCATTAAACATAAACTTATCAAATAAACAAGTATTTAGTTGTAAATATTCATTTCTACAACTTAATCACTTAAGGTATGAATAAACAAGTGCTTAAAGCATTATATGATCAAAGGAACATTTTCTTAATAACTAGATTTTTTATAAAACATCAAAAACATTTTATATATTTTTGAAAAACATTTTTGGTATTAAATAAAAATGTTTAATCTTTTATAAAAATATGAATTCAAATTTTTAACCAAAATCAGTTAAAAATGTTCCAGAAAAACCTTCCCCACAAAAGGACAAAATTGGCCAACGGCCAGTAGGGGCGGCCCCCTTAATAATTAAGGGGACCGCCCCCGCTCCAGTAGACCTCCAGCTGTCCAATTTTTCTCCTATAAATACCAGCCTTCTCTTGGACTTTTACTCACCTTTTGCACCCCAAACTTTCTGATCTAAATCTTGTAAATACTTTCTAATAATCCTTTGATCATATAATCTTAAGCTTTGGTTTCCAAGTGATCCAAGCTTCCTTCATTCAAGTGCAAAAGAAGAATACTTCTATCAATCAAGATTAGAAGTATTACAACTTAGTATCTTCTTGTTACTTAAGTTGTTAGTTTAACAAAGTTTGTAAATCATTCATTCATTTGTGTAAAGTGTGTATAGTAGATTAGTGTTGTATGTAAGTAGTGAAGAAGTTGTATAAGTAGTTGTGGTATAGAAGTTGTGAAGACATAGTGTAGAAGTTGTGAAGCCGCAGAGTAGAAGTCGTGAAGCCGTAGCTTTGAAGTCGTGAAGTCCTAGTGTTGAAGTTGTGAAGCCGTAGCTTTGAAGTCGTGAAGTCCTAGTGTTGAAGTTGTGAAGCCGTAGCTTTGAAGTCGTGAAGTCCTAGTGTTGAAGTTGTGAAGCCATAGCTTTGAAGTCGTGAAGTCCTAGTGTTGAAGTCGTGAAGCCGTAGCATAGAGGTTGTGTAGCGGTCGTGTTGAAGTCGTGAAGTCTTAGTCGTGAAGACATAGTGTTGAAGTCGTGAAGCCGTAGCATAGAGGTTGTGTAGCGGTCGTGTTGAAGTCGTGAAGCAGTCGTGAAGCCATTGTGAAGTAGTCGTGAATAAGTCGTGAAGAAGTTGTGTTGTGAAGTTGTGAGATTGGTTCTAGCTACGATTAGAACTCGACATTTAGCTTTGTGTCGTTAAGCCGGTGTAAGCCAAAGTCGTGTAAGGTTTTCTCCGCCATAAGGGAGCTTATTGAAGTTGTGAAGAAAACTCTCGAGCTCGGTGCTCGGGGAGTGGAGTAGGGCAAGGAAGGTGTCCTTGTAGCCGAACCACTATAAATCTCTTGTGTCTCGGTTAGATCTTTCCATACCTTATTTACTTCTTTACTTATATCGTCATTACATTCATACACATAGGATTATATAACTGCTAGTATTTATTAGATATCAACTTCACATAAAGATCAATTTGAAAATCCATTCAAGAAACCAAAACATTTACAATCAATTTAAAAGAATACATATATAACTAATAATAAGATTTAAGTTTTAACAAACTTGAATCTAAGTTTTTAAAAGTAAACAAAGCTTTTATAATAAACTAAAAAGATGTAAACTATTCAACCCCCCTTCTAGTTTTCCACAGGGCAATAACTCATAATCCATCATTTGATGGTTTTCTGAGTCATTTTTATTCCAAAAATCATTTTAAGAAAATTTTTGACTTGTAACAGCATGCATATGATTTTATTATGAAAAATCATACTGCTTTCAACCATTTTGAAGGGATTAAGTGTATAACAGACACTTAATCAAAATTTCGGTTTAATGCAACCTCTGGTTGTGTGAGAACCAATGTTTTTCAGTTATAAATAACTGCCTCTGTAAAGATAAACCTATTCAAAAGGCTTTCTTGACAGGGTTTCCAGCTCATAGCAATTGTTGCCTCTAACACAAGTGTTAGATTCACTTTTACTAGTTGTTCTTTCTATCAGATGTCCTTAGACTTGCTCATTATACTTAAAAGTATAAAATGATAGAAAGTGAGTTGAATCAGTTACTGTCTGATCAACTAAGTCATCAATTCAATGTGAAATATGATAACCATGTTTCAAGAAGGATGTTTTAAGGAATTAATGAACTTAGGTATAAACCTTTGTTAAGAATTCCCAAACTCAGTCCATCATAAACCTGTTATGTAAGCAACTGAAATAACAATCTGCTGCTTCCAGTTCACTTGAAAACTTCCTTTGTGCTCAAATGCTCATACCTGAAATTGTTAGTCTAAAACCAAAAGAACAATGTACAAAGTATTTGTCTTATATTAGAATAAACATATGACTAACTGTATGAAATAACACAATTTTAAAGTAATAGCTAGTACAAATTTACAAAGACAACAGCACAAACAAAAATTTAACTACCAGACTTAATTGGGTAACCACCAGAATTAACATAGTAATCACCAGAATTAACCACACTGGTATACAAAAACACATAGATTGAAAAATTTAAAGATTAAGCATTCCAATACTTGCTACCAAGTACTGAAACCTTCCAACATCAAAAGCTTTTGTTAGCAGATCTGCAAAATTGTATTCTGAAGCAATTTTAAGAACTTGAATTAATTTTTTCTCATTGCAGTCTCTTATAAAGTGATGTCTAATTTCAATGTGTTTTATTTTAGAATGTTGTACTGGATTTTAAATAATACAAATTGTACTACTATTATCAATATGAATGACAGTGTTCATAAAATTGTACCCATAGTCAAGAAGTTAGTTTTGAAGCCATAGGACTTGAGCACAGCAACTTGCAGCAGCTACATATTCAGCTTCAGTTGTTGAAGTAGCCACAATGGTTTGCTTCTTACACTGCCATGAGATAAGTCTACACCCAAGGAATTGACATCCTCCAGTTGTTGACTTTCTGTCCAAGCTAGCACCAGCATAATCACTATCCGAAAATGCTACCAAGTCAAAAGGTGATTCCCTTGAATACCATAGACCCAACCTAGGTTGACCCTTGAGATATCTAAAAATCCTCTTGACTGCTGTTAAATGAGAAACTTTTGGAGTTACTTGAAATCTTGCACAAGCACAAACAGAGAACATGATGTTAGGTCTTGATGATGTGAGATACATCAAAGATCCTATCATAGATCTGTATGTGTGTACGTCCACATTTTCTCCATCTAAATCTTTTGGAAGTTGTTTCTCAGAATCCATTGGTGTGCTTGCCATTTTTGAATCAGCAAAGTTGAACTTTCTAAGTATCTCAGCAACATATTTATCTTGACTAATAAATATGCCTTCATGTGACTGTTTAACTTGCAAACCCAAAAAGAATGTAAGTTCCCCCATGGAACTCATCTGAAACTTATCATGCATAAGCTTCTCGAACTCCAAACACATCTCCTTCCTTGTAGATCCAAAGATAATGTCATCCACATACACCTGCACTAACAGAAGATCCTTCTTGTGCTGTTTGATGAAAAGTGTCTGATCAATCTTTCCTCTTTGAAACCCATTCTCTTTTAAATAGGAAGCCAGTGTTTCATACCATGCTCTAGGTGCTTGATGCAGGCCATAAAGAGCCTTAACAACTCTGTACACTTTGTCTGGATGGTCAGGATCAATGAACCCTGGAGGTTGTGAGACATACACCTCTTCTTCAATTATGCCATATAAAAATGCACTCTTGACATCCATTTGGTAAACTGTGAAGCCTAAAAATGAAGCATAAGCTAAGAAAAGCTTAATTGCTTCAAGTCTTGCTACTGGAGCAAAAACTTCATCATAGTCTATGCCTTCTTGTTGTGTGTACCCTTGGGCTACTAATCTAGCCTTATTCCTAATCAATATTCCCCTTTCATCCATTTTATTCTTGAAAACCCATCTAGTGCCAATTACCTTTGCATCCTTAGGTAAATCAACTAGCACCCAAACTTTCTGAATCTTGAACTGAAGAAGCTCCTCTTGCATAGCTTCTACCCAGCTAGAATCATCTAAGGCTTTCAGAATGTTCTTTGGTTCAGCTTGTGAGAGAAAACATACAAACAAGCAAGAGTTTGAAAACTCATGCTGGTTTGAAGCATAAAGGGCATCAAGAAGCCCTTGTTGGTCTGAAGACATCAGTTGTTGCCTTGTCTTCACCCTTGATTGTACATCTCCTATCACATTGTCTAGGGAGTGGACTTTGTGAATTCTGGTGTGTGGTGTAAGTGGAACATGATAGTTTGGTGGGAGATTGCTCAAATCCACCTCATTGTCTGTTAATTCTGCTTCCTTTGTTAATTCTGCTTCTTCAGTTAAGTCTGTTTCAGCAGCATTATTGATAGCAGAACTATTTTCTTGTTCCTTTGCTCCAACTTCTTTGCTTTCATCTTCAACATCTTCTTTAGCTTTACCAGAAGAAGATTCACCAATTGTTGAAGTTGATTCCACACTTGTACTTGACCATATTGGCATCCACACATAATCTTGATTTGTCTCCTTTTCTAACCTTGCCTCATCTGTTGCTTGTGAACCTGAAAAATCATTAGTTTCTACAACAACAGGCACATAATTCATTGATTTGGTTAGAGTCTCAAGATCAAATAGCCATGTTGGTCCTTGACCTTCTACATTGGATTTATTCTCCAAAAACTCCACATGTAGGTTTTCCTCTATAATCCTAGTTCTTGAGTTGTATACTCTAAAAGCTTTGCTATTGAGAGAATATCCAACTAAGAAACCTTCATCTGCTTTACCATCGAATTTTCCTAAATGGTCTAAGGTATTGAGAATTGTCACATGACATCCAAAAGGTCTAAGAAATCCTATTGCAGGAGTTCTACCTCGAAAAAGTTCATATGATGTCTTATTGTGAGGCTGTACAACTAAAACTCTATTTTGAACATAGCAAGCAGTGTTGACTGCTTCAGCCCAAAAAGTTATAGGTAGCTTAGAATCAGCTAACATAGTTCTAGCAGCTTCTATTAGTGTTCTATTCTTTCTCTCAACAACACCATTCTGTTGTGGAGTTCTTGCAACACTAAATTCTCTCCCAATACCTTTTTATTTACAGAAATCATCCATAACTCTATTCTTAAACTCTGTCCCATTATCACATCTAATGACTTTCACTTTCTTGTCTACTTGGTTTTCTATCTGAGTAATAAATGTCTTAAGGATGCTAGGTGTCTCATCCTTAGTAGCTAAAAAGAAAACCCATGTAAATCTGCTATAGTCATCAGTTATAACAAGACAATATCTCTTATGCATTATACTACTTACTGAAACATGTCCAAATAAGTCCATATGAAGCATAAACAATGATTGATTGATAGAGTTAAAAATCTTGGGCTTACAAGTGGCTTTGTGTTGTTTGCCTTTAAGACAAGCAATGCATGTTTGATCATTTTCAAATCTTTTTTTGAGGTAAACCTCTTACCAAACCATTCTTAACAATTTTATTTATGGTTTTGAAATTAATATGACCAAGCCTTCTATGCCATTTCATTGATTCATCCAATGTGGCCTTTGCAAGAAGACAAGTTAAATCCTTTTTGGAAACAATGTTCTTCATGTCAACACTGTACATATTGCCCTTTCTAGGAATTTTAAGAAGTACTTGACTTTCATCAGGCATCTTAAAACCAGGAGAAAGTACAAGACATTCAGTGTCACAAAAAAAGAACTTTGTTCTTTTTGTCACACATTTGTGAGACACTAAAAAGATTATAATTTAGCTCTTGTACATAGTACACATCTTCAAAATCTAAATTTCCAGTTTTAATGGTACCTTTACCGGAAATTTTGCCACCAACACCTCCTCCAAAGGTAATATAGCCACCATCTAATGTTTGAAAATCAGAAAGATAGGACTTGTTGCCTGTCATGTGCCTTGAACATCCACTATCTGAGTATCCTTGATCCTCTTGTTGATCAATTGAATGTTCCTGCACAGTAATGAGAAGTATTAGTTTCTTTTGGGGATCCAAGCCATTACTGACTTGGATCTGCCTCTTGCATCAATGTAATTTAATCTTTTAAGAACAGTTGATGCAACATTGGATTTAGTTGAATTACAAACCCAACATGCTGAGGCCTTAACAGCATTGGCCCTCTTTGCCCAAGCAGCAGACTTAACTACTTGCCTACCAGAATTAACTACTTGCCTAGCAGAATTAACTGCTGGCTTAGCAGAATTAACTGCTGGCTTTGTAGTTGTCCCCTTTTGTTTCCAAACTTGTTTTTGGACTACTGCTTTTGTTTGAATGGGCCTTTGAACAACTTTTGGTGCATGTTTGAAAAATGTTTTTGCACCCTTAGCTGTTGATTTTGGGTAAACAGTCATATATGGTCTAGCAGAATTAACTTTATTGAAGCCAGACTTAACAGAGACTGTTTTGGGTTTAGTTCTGTTAACATTAGAACTAGAGTGAAAATGAGTTTTAGGAGTTTGCCTTTTGAAGTTCACTCTATTTTTTTCATACCCAGATACCCATTTGTTGCAGAAAGCTGCAAGATGGTCAAAACTACCACAAATATAACAAGCTTTGTTGTAAAAAGCAAAGTCAGCACCTAATTGGTTAGACTTGAGGTTATTCCAATTTCTTTGGTTACCTCTGGGCTTGCTAGTGGATCTATATTTTTCACAATATTTAACTGGTTGCCTAACATGTTTAATGTTTGATTTAGGCCTAACAGTATCCTTTTTGACCACTTTAGGAACCTTTGTTCCTGCTTTCTTAACTTTTTCAGGTTTAGACATAACTTGTTCATCTTCATCACTATCAGTTGTACTATCCTCAACAACTATAGCATCTATTTTCTTAACAAAGGACACCTTGTCCTTAGGAAGTGAAGTTTTATTTAAACTCTCACTTACTTTTCTATCTTAGGACCCTTAGAAGACTTATAACCATATTCCATAATTGGTTCTTGAAACTCAGCAAAACCTGTGTGTGCTAGGTCAATACCTGGAGGTGAAGGAACACCTCTGTATGGTGGAGGAACAGATTTGTATCCTAAACCAGACTTAGCTTTATTGATTACTTGAGCTTCCCAAATCTTATTAATTCCCTCTGAGGCATAAGCTAAAGCATCTACTGTTATCTTAACATTTTCACTGTTATTTAGGGCTTTAGCTAATGATGCTCTTTCTGAACAAATTATTTCAGCTTGAAAATCTATTTTTCTTTGGAGAGCATTCATGTCATCAGTAAACTTAGACTCATTTTCTTGAAAATGTACAAGTTGTTTTTCAACAACAGATATACCTCTTTTATGATTACCTAAGTTGGCTAATGCATCACATAATTGTTCTAGTTGATCATCAAATCTCTTTTTAAGATCTTCATAAGCTTTAAGAGCAGAGCATGATTCAGTACATTTAATTATGGAATTTACCTCTGAATCAGAAAAGGCCATTAGAGCAGTCTCAGTGGCCACTAGTGCAGCATTTGTTGGTGCTTCCACTTCATCAGCCATGAAGCTCCAATCATAGTTAACACCATCTATGGCTAGCATAGCCCTTGGCTCTTCAACTGTGACTTCCTTCTTCTTCTCTTGCCTATACCATGTGCTTCTATTGTCCTGCTTCCTTGGGTTTCTACATTCTTTAGCAAAGTGTCCTAACCTGTGACAGTTGAAATACTCTACTTTCTTCTTCTAAATCAACTATATCAGCCTTGCTCTGATACCACTTGTTAGGATTCGAACAAACTATAAGGTGGTTAAACCTTTGCAACTTTGTGTGTATGATATATTGAGTGAATATGATTAAGTATGCGGAATCTACTTAATCACACTTAGAAGGTTATTATGGTTATGAAAATGGAACAGTTATGTTTGTTATATGACAATGAACAATGAAAGTTTATCACCAAACGATTCAATATTATTAAGATAATAATACGAGTGATCTTGAGTTATCACTAGGGTTACAACCTTGAATCTTATGTTTCTATATCTTGTGATATTGTTTGTGTTTGTTCTATGTTCTTAATAGATATTGCAATTTGAAGTTACTTGTGTCACTTGATGACTAGAACTAAACTAAGATCTTCTTTTATAGTCCAAGAAGATCTTTACAATGATGTTAAGTCTTGTCAAACTTTATCGAGCTACTTGATAGCTAATGAATGTCAGTAACTAAGATACAACATGCATCTAAGTTTACAACTTGTTCTGTGAGTATAAGATAAGGACTGAGCACATGGGGTAAGATATTATCTACCGTGTATTATTGACTTTAGTCAACCAGACTTAATATCTTCAGCAAGCAGACTTAACTCTGTTAGTCACCAGAATTAACACTTGACTTAACCACCAAACTTAACTTCAATGACCAGACTTAACCAGCAGATAACCAGTAGACTTAACTTTGGAACTCACCAGACTTAACTCTACTGCTACCAGACTTAATCACTTGAGAGATTTTCCCGATACTTAAACTTCAGAATATTTAATTCCCAACATTTATCCCTTTTACAGGCTTACATTAACTATGCATCGTTAATGAAGTAATTGTGCGAGCCTAAGGTCGACAAGGCACGATAGACTTGTATATGTAATCAAAAACATACGCATAAGGATCCAATAAAACATCAAATACTCTTTATAAAATCTCGAAACAATTAAGTCCGATCAAATAGTGAAAAAGACACTAACTCAATGATTAAAAGATTGCTAATACAGATTAAACGAATCTTCCTATGAATTAAAGTACTAGCAGGACCTTCTTATAGATCTGAATTCTTATTTCTGGTTGTGTCTTGTGAGGTCTGGTCGTCGCCCTTCTGTAGGTTATGTGTGGTAAAGTTGTATGTGTCGAATGGCAGACGAATGGGGTATTTATACATTCTGGAAACAGAATCGATACGGCGTATCTATTAAGTTGATACGCCGTATCTTGGTAACTTCGCGTGGGGTCCAAGATTATTATATTCTGGAATATTCATACACCGCCATAGGATACGGCGTACCTTCAATCTTCATGCGGCGCATGTTTCTTCAATATCTTGGATTCTCTGGTGAAGTCTTGAGATTGATACGCCGCATCTCTGGATTGTCATGCGGCGTATTTGGAGTAGGATGAGTCAGATCTTCTTACGTTGACCAAGGTTTCATATACGACGCATGGGATAAATTCATATGGCGTATGCTTCAAAGTCAGGGAATGGTCTTCATAATCGTCTAAGTCTTGATGTACGGCGTATCTTCCTTCAGTTCAGTAGACTTTTTCATCTTGATCCATTTTGCTCCAATTTACGTCCAAAATAGCTAACTTTCACCAAATGCTTGTTTATAACTGAGATTTACAAAAGTAAGCAATTAAGTATCAATTCTCATATAAAATAATATAAAACAAGCAAATAACATAGGATAAATAATGCCAATAAAATGTTGTTATTTGATATCATCATGCGGTGAAGGATGCTTGAAGCCCAAGTTACTATCTGATGTTTCTTTTATTTAGGATGTTTGTGCTTGTTTTGGAGTCTGTTTTCTATTATTCTTTTTGGTGGTTATCTGATAAGTTTATGTCATATTAGGACTAGGATTTCCTAATTAGTATTCTATTAGGATTATTATTTTACTATTATAAATAGGGGTTAAATTTAGGAGTTTGATTCATTCTTGTTTTCCAGATTTGATATTAATAAAAGAGTCGAGAATTGTTTTTTCTCAAACCCTCTGGTCCAGTAAACCATATTACTCCCTTCATAAAGTCCGGCAATACTTAATTGTCTAAAACCTGTAGCATCACGCTACATCAAGTCTATACTTTGGGGGTCTCATGGATTACAGGTAAAAGTATTTCAACTAAAACATATTTTGTCAAATTCAATTCGTGAAAAAAAATCTAGTTCATATGAAATTTAGTTGTTGATCCAGACAACCAACTTTGTTTGTACTGATGAGGATTACCTTTTGGTGAGAATAATTGTGAAAGCAATTTATTGTCGAGCATTAACTTAGCACGAAATGAATGCGTTGAATAGGTTTTACACAAAATTAGCAATAGATAACGACATAATAATAGTGACAATTAATATTATATGTGAAAAGGGGCCAGATATGCATGCATGGTGTGCACGTATTGGTAGAAGGCTAGCTATCAAGTGAAAATTAAGGACCATATATGTTGGTTTCCAAACACGTTATTTTGGTGGAAGATGACTATTTGATCATATATATCTGTAAATTGTAATAGAACATTCATTTGTCATAGCTGTGGGACATATATCTAATGAAGAATTCAACTACCAACAAAATAATGTGCACCAAAAGTTTTATTTCGGACAAACAACAAAGAAAGTGACTTCACGGAAAGGTTTTTTTTAGCTATTGATATTCTTTGAACCACATAAAATTTCATGTGTAATGTAAAACTGAGTAAAATATATATTGAAATTTAAAATGCATCTGGTACGTGTTATAACAAGTCTTCTTTACCTATGATAAAATGCATCTAATTACTTTTATTTCTAAATCCGTCACTATTTTTTGTGTTAAAGGTTCTCCTTTAATGTTTTTCACAAATTAAACCCTTCATTACTAAGATCACGTACCGCTTCCAACCCATGATAATGAAATAGGTTTACTTGCTCAACGCTGCTATAGTTCTAAGATGTGCACCACTATCTTTGGAATTTTCTGTGTTTTCAGTAGCTCGTGAGATTCAAATGATCTTCAGGAACCTTTGTCCCGTGGTACATGTGGACGACGTTCGGAAGCATATTCTTTTTAGAGCTAAAAACTTGATGATTCGTGAAGAGAAATGTATCTTTGGTATTTTCTTTAAGTTGTTTAACTTATTTTTATTTAGCATGATTATGTATTTTAATCATTTTAATGCAAAATTCAATTTTCATTGCAGATAATTGTAACATTTTGTTGAAAATATAATGGGCTTTGAAAATAATGGGCCTTGGAAATGATAGGCCTGTTATGATTGAATATGAACAAGGTTGGCGACGGTCACCCGCGTTGCGGCCGTTCTTTTTTTTTTTTTAAAGTATTTACTTTAATAAAATTTGGGTTTTTATTGTCGGTAATGTCATATTGTTTTTATCGGTTAACGTAGTTTTATTTTATTTTATTTTTATTATTATTTTTTTATCGGTTACATTAAAAAAAAATTTATGGTAGTTGTGTATTATGTGTAGTTGTGTGTCGGAGATATAACTGGGTACTAAAATGATATTTGCGGACAGATAGGAGCATTTGGTGGAACGGGTGAACCGTACTTGCTTTTCGATAGATATGTTCTTTTGGTTATTAGTATATTTAATGTTTTTTGTAAGTGTTTTTAATAGAAAAGGTAAAAATAACATAGTTAAATCAACAAAATGTAGTCGCATATTAGGTTGGCGACGGTCGGCCGCGCTGCGGCAGGCGGGGTTTTTTTTTTTTTTTTTTTTTTTGTATTGGTTTAATAAACTTTGGGTTTTCATTGTCGGTAATGTCATATTGTTTTTATCGATTAACGTAGTTTTCTTTTAATGTCTTGTTTTTTTTTTTTATCGGTTGCATTAAAAAAAAAATATGGTAGTTATGTATTATGTGTACTTGTGTACCAGAGATATGACTGGAGACTAAAACGATATTTGCCGACAGATAGGAGCATTTGGTGGAACGGGTGAACCATACTTGCTTTTCGATAGATATATTCTTTTGGTTATTAGTATATTCAACGTTTTTTGTAAGTGTTTTTAATAAAAAAGGTAAAAATAATATACTTAAATAAAAAAAAATCTATTTGCATATTGTTTTTACCTTAACAACATGTTTTTTTTTTTTTTTTTTTCCTTTTAGAAGTCATAAATAATGTATATATATGATTTATTTGTAGTATAGAGAATGATGAAAGAGAAAAAAAATATAATACTTGTCAAAAGACGAATGGAATATTACGATGTTTTAGGATGGTAATGGTATGGTTTGTGCAACTGATGAGTTTATTTCGTAAAATGTAAACTGCGAGGGTTTTTCTGTCATATTTGGAAACATGATTTTAAACATTCATAGCATACTTTTGCATGAGAAGATGAAGCAGTGTTTCAGTTCAGTTATGTTTTGCAATCATTCCTTCTAATTCAGTTCAGTTATGTTTTGCAATCATTCCTTGTAATTAAGTTCTAGTGTTTTCCCAGCCACATGTTTTCTTTATTTATAGCTTCGGTTTATTGCAAATTAGGGCTATCTTATTTGCATAACCCTAATTCCTAAATCTGTGGAGCCAACTCTTTAAAAAATGGCCGATACTCCCAATCTGAATGAGTTGAAAGACGCTTGCGGGTCAGATGACTTGGCAGATTCATTCAGGTTCTTATTTTCGCAAGAATTAATGGAGGAAGAAGGATTCTTGATCTGGATTGGTGAGGAATGTACCCAGTTGAGAGCCAAGATCGATAAGCGCGAGCAGACGATCAATGAAGCTGATTCGTTTGGACCATTTCATGAGGTTGCCACCGATGGTCATGACTGCCTGTTTAAAATTCAGATGCAGGACCACCAAATGCTGGAGGCGTTGACTGCAATCCTCGTGGCGGCCCGTCAAGGAGTGAAGGATAAGGACGGTTATGTGAAGTTGATGGAGTTTGATGAAGAGTAAGAAGGTGGTTAGGGTTTGTTGATGGTTGTCTTTTGTATTTTGATGTTATTATATGGGTTTTTTATGTAGTTTCTACTGGTGCTTTTGTATAATCGATGGTTGTAAGTATTTGGATGGTATGATTGGAAGATCAGCCTTTTTAGTTTTAATGAAACGTTTACTGTATTTATAAATTATATTTGTTTTTAATATTGATAATTAAAAAGGTTGTTTTTATTTTTATAATTTTTAAAGCTTGCATATAATTATTGGTGGATATGTGGTGGACTTTTTTTGTCTGGCACACATAGCAGCAAAACAAAGGCATAGATTATGGTTTGGGGAAATAATCGGTTGATTAAAATTAGGGATAACCATTTCCGGATTTTGCTTTTGGTTAGTACTGATTTCTATTGCAACTTACCGGCTATGATCTACATAGATTAGGGTTACTGGAAAAAAGTCGATTGACTAAAATAATGGGCCAACCATCTGCGCATTTTGTTTTTGGTTAACACTGATTTCTATTGCAAGCTACTGTCTTTAATCTTTGAATCATGGCACCTCAATTTTCTCTGCATAACTGACTTTGTAAGGAGGTTGGTTCCAAGTGGTTGGATGATATCTTGGGGTAGTTTTTTAGGGATGAGTAGGTAGCTAATACTTATGGATTTAGGTATTATAAAGATATGATTTAAATGGTTGAAAATGTCAAGGCTTTCAATCGATTGTGAGGATAAAGACAACCTTAAGGTGCTAACGGAGTTTCCACAGTCTCAGTCCATGAAGGTGTTTGCTTTATTGGTTGGTGGCTTAGTTATAGTCGTTATGAAGAATGAAGGAGCACTGCTGCACTTCCACGACATGGGAAAGGATCATGGGATGGTAAGGTGATTGAGCGTCGGCGTGCTACAAAGACTAAGGTTATGATGTTGCTTGTTAACTAAATATTTTGTAATTAGCTTCTGCTGCGTCCATGTTGTTTAGGTATGTGTAGTTTGTGTCAGACTCTAAGGTTGAAGAAAAAGTTTGTATTGTCGATCTATATGATAGTGGTTTATGTAAGATGTTCACTAAACATATAACACGTATGGATGGTGGATTTGGCCGAATCTAAGAAGGTTTTCTAGAGTGAGAAAGTAAGTTGTTGGGAGCCTTTGTAGAGAGAGAAGTAGTGTGTGTATATTATAATGAAAGGTCCAACCCTTCCCTTGTGTGAGAAGAGATATATATAGTACAATAATAGTTGCCCCGAGTGGGCTGTGGAGTGAGCTGACAGTGGGTAAAGACCCGACCCACTCCACGAATACTTTAATATCTAAACTAATACTAATATTACTAATAATCCTACGAGCTAGTTAACACTAACAGATACTCGAGGTGACCGAGTCTTCACATGAATAATTGTATTCCTAACAATCTCCCCCTAAGGGAGGTCACCCCAGAAATAATGTTTTGAATTCTAGCGTTTTATCATATGACTATGACTTCCTAGCTCGTAGTTCTTGATTCTTCAAAATCATTAATCTTTGTGCGTTCAGCAGTGAACTTTTGATGACTGATCTCTTGTCTTGGATGATCTTTGAGGTTTCTTTGAGAATACCATCCAACATATGTCTTCAAGTCATCATGCGGCATCTCCTCCATATGAAGTTGTGATGTTGAACCGACATGCTCATACTTTTCTGGATCATGATCTTCAGCATCAGAGTTGCGGAAGCCGTGTTGAATGGTTTTTAAGATATCATGATTTCTTTGATTATGATGATGAAATTTGAGCATGGGATGATGAATCAGCATCTTCTTGGCACTCAGCGGCAATCACCATGGACTCCTACATACGACAGTTAGCAATAAAACATCCGGCACTTATAGGTTTGGATTTCGAGAGTGTTAACAGCATAGTGTGAAAATGTTCTCTAATCCTTACCAAGGCCGTTCCTGAATCGGAAACCCTCAAGAGGGTTTACAAGATCTACTGTAGTACATCAACTATTAGGTGAGTCACTGGAGTTCACTCCACGACTGTAGACCGTTTGAAACTGTCGTGACCACTAAGCGTAATTCCTGCTTTCAGGGCTGTTTCATGTTGACCCTGGCAGGAATTTCCATTCAATCACTGAGAATTACATTTGTAACTTCTCTCATGAATGTTCTGGCAGATTGTTAAGATCTGCGTAGGTCTCATTGAGTATACACCCGGTGTCCTTAATGTTGAACAACCATTGTAGAAGTAACATGTGTTCCTATGAGATCTTATGATGCATCTCGTGGTTCTAGACTCGATAAGTGCAATTTTGGTAGTCGGAGACTGGAGCGGTGTCTCCTGTTTCAGTATCAACATAACTCGTAATGAGCGGTCGATAAATTATGCAGGGTTCCCCGTGAGAATGAAACAAGTCCTTTTAAGAGGACTTGAGTGGTTTAGAAGGTTTAGTGCAGTGCGTCACTGGGTCCATGACGTCTTGTCTTCAATACCGGTGTTACCTTAGTAACCACCAGTAGCATATGAATTGAACCCGGTTTCTGCCCTAAGGTTGAACAATTTGGAGGGCTATTTTTTTTCACCCTTTCACATTACTTTTCTTTTTAATTCTTCAACCCTTTCTTTCTCCTTTCTCATATTACTCCTTTTTCATAATCATACCTAAGGACTTTCTAATACTAACTATTTGGTATTGTCCATGGGTAGATCCCTCCGGCTCTGGCGGATCATAGGACGGTTTTCCTAACCTTAGCCACCTTATAACTTCGTGATTATCCTATGTTGCCATTTACCAAATCCTTGAAAAATCTCTCAAAGTGTTCATGATTATGAAACACATTTGGCTAACACTTTGAGAGTTTTATAATTTTCAAAGGCCCCCCTCAACATGAGCTCATATGTTTTAATTTTAAATTTACACATGTTGGGTGGAGATCGCACTTTTTGAATTGATCCACTTTCAGTGAACGTGACCGATTCAAGACATGCTTACATCACTAGTTAGACTAGCTTGAAATTATTACTCGGCCTGGTCACATCCATTAAAAGTTTCTCGAAACGGTACACTCTACTCAGACAAATCCTCTTCGAGACACGCTTACATCACTGGTTAAGCCAGCTTGAAATTATTACCCGGCCAGGATATATCTTTTCGATTAATGACAGTTTGTGTTTCGTCAATTCATTGGTAAAGGCTGAGTCACATGAGATGTCGCATCCTTTCTGCTGTCGTGCCATTTGCTCCCCCTTAATATGTGCATCGATATACGAAAGGGTTTAGCACATATGAGAGAGCTTACACTTAAGTCCAAAGAATCACATTTTCATCAGGTTTCATATTTAAATCACATTCTCTCCCCCGATCAAAAATTTCAATCCAATTGAGATTTGGGATCCCAATTGATTTAAATAAGTTTAAAGAAATGTGGGAGAAAATGTGGTCCGATTTGATATATTCTGATGAGTGTCACTACTGATGTTGCACAAAGTTTAAAAAGGTGTCAAAAATTTGAACAACTACTCTCCCCCTCAATTAATGACCTGTTGCGAAGAGTTTGTGGTGTAAAGAAGACTTCTCTTCTGATACAGGAAATGATGCACTGAATCATACATCAAGTCAGAGAAACATGGATATGAAGTAATCCATGCCCAGGTGAACATCACCCAGTTGGGGAAACAACTGTCTTTTTGGCGACATGCTTTCCCCAAAATAAAACACTGGTTGCTATCTGAAGTAATAGCAAGCAATTAGAAATGTTTTAACCGGTAAATATAACTTCTGATCGAGCTTCATTTAAAGACCCGTGTCATTATTTAATGACATTTCTAGGTCCGTAAATGTTATCGATAAACAGAAGACATGCCTAGAATGACTATTTTTGGTATTTTTGTTTTTCTGATTTTTATGGTTTTTGTAGGTTTTATATTTTTCTATTTTCTTTTTGGTTTAAGATATACACAAATATATACAAGGATATGTGAAGCAAATCCATTACTCCTCATTTTCTTCCTGAAGACGCTTGAGGGATTCTGGCGTCAAGCTCTTTATGCCAAGTCGCGGGAGAATAAATTGAAACCGTTCTCTCGGAAGTGCCTTTGTGAAGATATCAGCCAACTGAAACTCGGTCCTCACGAAGTAAAGTTCAACCACCCATTTTTCAACCTGTTCCCTTATGAAGTGATGACGGATGTCGATGTGCTTTGATCTGGAGTGTTGGACATTGTTGTAGCAAAGAGCTATAGCACTTTTGTTGTCACAATACCGAGGTATTTTGTTGTATGCAAAACCATAGTACGATAGTTGTGATCTCATCCAAAGAATTTGAGCACAGCACGCAGACATGGTGATGTATTCAACCTCTTTTGAAGATATAGACGTACTCATTTGCTTTTTAGATGACCAACTAACCAACTTATCTCCCAGAAATTGAGCACCCCCAGATGTACTTCGACGAGTATCTTGACACATCGCATCATCTGCATCTGCATAGGCAGTGAGTGCCATGGCAGTATCCTTAGGATACCAGAGACCCATGTGAATAATCCCTTGAAGGTATCGAAAGACTCGCTTTACTTCTTACAGATGCTTCTTGGTAGGCTTGGACTGGTATCGAGCACACATGCATACAACAAACAATAGATCTGGCCTACTAGCAGTGATATACATTAGGGATCCGATCATGCTTCGAAACTTTGTTTGATCAAACGGGATCCCAGAGAGATCTTCATCCAACTTCGATATCTCAATCATAGGGGTGTCAACCGCATCTCTTGAATCAAATCCAAATTTCTTCAATATTTCATTAGCATATTTGGATTGATTAATAAAGATGCCTCCGAGACGTTGGGAGATTTGTAAACCCAAGAAGAACGAAATTTGTCCCATCATAGACATTTGCAACTTAAAGCTCATCTCATTGGAAAACCTGTCACATTCCCTAGGATCGGACGAAGCGAATATGATGTCATCTACGTAGATCTGAATAAGAAGTAGATGTTTACCTGATTTCCTAGTGAATAGCGTAGGATCAACAATACCTTTGGAAAAGCCATTAGCCAGAAGAAACTTTGATAAAGTATCATACCACGCCATGGGTGCTTGCTTTAGCCCATATAGAGCTTTCTTCAAACGGTAGACATGAGTAGGACGATCAGGATCTACAAATCCTTCTGGTTGACTGACATAAACTTCCTCTTTTAGATCACCATTCAGAAATGCTGTCTTAACATCCATTTGGTAGACAACCATATTCTGACTGGCAGCATTAGCTAGAAAATTTCTGATGGCTTCAATTCTAGCAACAGGAGTGAATGATTCTTCAAAGTCTATGCCCTCTTATTGACGATATCCTTTTGCAACAAGTCGAGCCTTATTCTTCAGAACGTCACCACGCTCGTCAAGTTTCACTTTAAAGATCCACTTGAGAGCGATAATCATTGCACAATCTGGAGCGGGCACTAATTCCCATACTTCAAGTCGGTCAAACTCATGAATTTCTTCTTGCATAGCTTGAAACCAGCAGTCTTTAGACATAGCATCTTTGAAATCTTTGGGTTCGATTTTGGAGAGTACAGAATTAAAGAAGTACCACAGTGCATCGGTGGCAAGTTGCTTTCTTGTGGATACCGGACGAGAAGGATTTCCTATGATGTTGTCAATGGGATGATCGGTGGTCCATTTTCTGAGATGATCATGTGGTTGAGGGTATTGAACCGATGTTGCCGAGTTAAGATCCCCTGAAGAAGACGTGTCTGTAGAAGATTCAGGAGCAAAGATATTCTCAAATGGAACATCATCAACAGGAGCAAATGGATTCACTTCAAAAGAATTATCAATTGCAGCACCTTGTTGTACCGTAGAGGACTGAAGATTCGATGATGATGGTGAATGACTGATAGATGGTGCTTCTTGACTGATAGATATCATCGACAAACATTTTTTCTAAGATTTTAACTTTTGATCTGCACTTGTTTTTTGTAACATACAAAATCATTTTACTTTAACGTAAATCAGCATGGCAAGATCAAGAACATGTGCCTAATGCTGTTGGATGGGAACTCAATAAAGGGAAGAGAGTACCTAGACGCATTAACCTATCTACTACCATGGATCCAACTCGGTACGTTGGGTAGTTACAATTTTCTTTTTTTGTACTTTTTATGTGTCATCGTTCAAAAAAAAGTAATTGAATCCTAAAGGATGGCTATATCAGCTGTGGATTTGAATCTAAAGCTAATGAGATGGCATGCATTGCCATCTTTGGACTTGAGCATATTGTCTAGTACCAAGTGTCTGTTGTTGGGAGCTGGGACTCTTGTGTGCCAGGTGGCTCGCATGCTTATGGTGAGTGTTGCATGTATGTTCTTTACTGCAACAAGGGTATAGTGGTAGTTTACCACATCCTTGCCCCCTTATACGTCTATGCTCATGTATATTATGTGTATTTCAGGCTTGGGGTGTGCGGAAAATAACATTGGTTGATAGTGGTAAGGTGGCCATGTCAAATCCTTTGAGGCAATCCCTATATACGTTGGAAGATTATCTTGATGGCGGTGATCTCAAAGCATTGGCAGCAGTTAAAAGTCTCAAGAAATTTTTTCCAGCAGTGGTAAATTGAACAGAATGATAGATTTCAGATTACGTGCATATACAATAATTTATTACTAATATTTGGAGATTTTCATTTGCAGGAAGCAGAAGGTGTAGTGATGGCTATACCTATGCCTGGGCATCCGGTACCTAGTCAAGAAGAGCAAAATGTGCTTGATGACTGCAGACGTCTTCATGATTTGGTTGACTCTCATGATGCTGTCTTTTTGTTGACTGATACAAGGGAGAGTCGTTGGCTTCCAACTCTATTACTCACCAAATACTACTGAAGGTGATGGTAATGGTGATGGTAACGATGATCCATTCACCGATAGTGATATATAGGACGTTCAAATTTATTTCTATTGAATTTGGTTTTATTTTTAAACATATTGAATTGTAAACTCTTGTTATTTGGATTGGTGATTATTATGCTTTAAAGAAATATTGTTATTATTATTGTTTATGGTTTGGAGTTTTATATACTATTGTAAGGGGTCATGTATGCATTGTGAATGGGGACTGAATTAAATTGTATTTGTCACTAATTTTTAGTTTATAATAGAAATATAATGGAACGGCGCCATCATATTAGAGACTGATTTGAATGTTATTTTGTATCGATTAACATATATTTTGAAACTAATTTTCAGTCACTAGAAAAACAAATTAAGGACTAATTCATCTGTTTTTTGTGACTAACAATCAGTCTTTAAAGCCTTTCATCGGAGACTGATCAGTTTTTAAATCCTATTATTAGAGACTGATTTGGTACGGTAATCTACAAAACAACGAAACGTATTAGGGACTATAAACAATGTTTATGGACTAATTTTCAGTCCCTGAATCCATGTGTTAGTAACTGATCTAACATAGTATTGGTGACTGACTTTTCAGTCGCCGATAATATGCATTGGCGACTGAAATAACATGATACCAGCCCATAGAAATAAGGACTGACTTTTTTATTTTGGAGACTGATCTCTGGTCCTCGTTGGTTCGATACAACAAGGACTGAATTTCAGTTGATAACGTCACTTTCCGTAACTAAGCTGTTGTAACTGATTAGTGACTAGCAAAATCAGTCCTTGATAGACCATTCGTAACTAATCATGGTGTATCGGAGACTGATTTTTCAGTCTCTGAAAGCCTATTTTTTTGTAGTGGTTGTTTTGAACTTGAGCATCAGCAGCTGGAGGTGCAGGTGGGGCTTCAGTTGTAGCACCACCAATTGGTGGCTCAAAATATTCATCATACATCGAATCAAACAACTTATTCAACTCCTCACTAGTTGGTGGTACATAAGGAACTGCAAGCGTAGAATTCTGTACAAGACCTGAACTAATAGGTCCAAGTGTCAAAAGATTAGGAGCGGGTCCAGAACTAGCTTGTCCAGAAGTCGGTTGCTCAGTCAGCTCATCGAACGTAACGTGAATAGTTTCCATGATTTGTCGGGTTCTTTTGTTGTAGATTCTATATCCCTTGCGATCTGGTGCATACCCAATGAAGAAACCTATGTCTGCTTTAGCTTTCAACTTTCCCAGATCTTGACTGTCATTTGTCGGATAGCACAGTGCACCGAACACACGAAGAAAAGAGAGGTCTGGCTTCTTGCCATGAATCAGCTCATAAGGTGTTTTATTGTGAATAGTATGAATCAGGGATCGGTTTTGAGTGTAACATGCAGTTGCAATTGCTTCTGCCCAAAGAAACTTCAGTGCTTTAGAAAATATTAGCATGGTTCTTGCAGCTTCCACCAGAGTACGGTTCCTTCTTTCAACCACACCATTCTGCTGAGGAGTGCGCGGAACACTTTTCTGGTGTGTTATGCCAATACTTTCATAGAAATGACTTAGTTGTTGGTTAACGAACTAAGTTCCATTGTCTGTACGGATGATTCTGACAGTTTTGTTGAGTCTCACTTGCAGTTGTTTGATCAGTTTGATGATAACCTCTGGAGTTTCATCCTTGGTTCTCAAAAACTTCACCGACGTAAACCGAGAGTAGTCATCGACTACCACAAGAATGTATTTCTTCCCATTTATACTTTGCACTCTCATTGGTCCGCACCGATCCATATGAAGGGTGTGAAGAACTTCCAAGATGGTGTTGATTGTTTTGGGTTTGTGGGTATGTTTCTTGCTTTTGCCCAGTTGACAGGCAGGGCAGAGATGGTATTTCTCAAACTTTAATCTGGGCATGCCTGATGAAGCGAAAAGTGTACCGCTTTTAGGGGGTCATTTAAGCCCTAAATCGTATTTATTTGATCAAATATTGCCCTAAATCGTTCCTTTTGTCATTTTAGGTACTTTAGAGAAGAAATCTGGAAAAGGAAGCATTTTGGACGTTTTTGGAGCATAAAAGTGAAGAAAACGACAAAGTCTCAAAATCGGCTGAAAAGTACCTTTGACGGCGTCAGGAATTTCCCCAGACGGCGTCATGGCTTGGCAAGAAAAAGGTGGATATGAAAATTACTCATGATAAGCCAGAGAATTTTGCATGAAAAATCTGACGGCGTCACCCTTAGAAGTGATCAAGGTCGTCACGGCTTAATTTAAAGAGGGACGGCGTCAAGCTTATTTCTGACGGCGTCAAGCCTTGATAAGCCAGAACGGATTTTGGAGGTCTAAAGAGGGACGGCGTCAGGAAGGCCATCCGGGAACCCTAAAAGCGGCGAGGTGACGGCGTCAGAATCTACAACGTGACGCCGTCAGACCTTAATCTCTATATATAGTTTTGCAATTTTTTGTCATTAGGGGGGAACTTTGTGTGTAATTTTGGGAGGAAACCCTAAGACGATTTTAGCAGCTTTTTCAAGGCTTTTTGCCTTGAGATCTTCCATGTTACATTAAAGATAAGTTATCAATTAATCATTCAATATGTCTATGTGTTGTTTGATTCTATCTTGTTCTTGTCTTTTGATTAACATGCTAGGCTAGATTTATCTTGTGTTTGCTTAGATCTAATGAAACCTAGCTATTGATTATTGGTTATTAGTGTGTTATTAGTTGTATTGGATGATTGTTTATCTATGTTAGGCTTAAGAAAACTGGCTAACTTCCTATACGGTAACTTGCTTGAACGTCTTAAGAAACATGAACCAATGCGTACTAAAGGTTTTTATGGTTGTATTTAATGCATGAGCGAATTCTAGTGATCCCATGTTAGGAGCTTCTTAGCCGGCTCGACATAGGAGTGAAGTAGGAGCTTGTAGAATTGGGGAAGTACGTACGCCACCCCACGAATGGTATTAAGGAATACACCCTTCATCCACGCGATTAATACACACTAATCAACCGGTAAAAGATAGTTAGGGAGTAAGGAAATCTAAGTAAACACATTTCTCTCCACATAAGTTTTACCACATTTTCATTTTCTGTTATTTTATTTTATTTGCATTCGTAGTTACTTGGGTTAGTTGACTAGCAACTAATTCCGCCCACTCTTTCAAACCCGAGATTTTACATGCTTTCATAAAATTATAAAAAAACATAAAAAGAATCTTCTCTCACCCTTAGACCTATTAGAGTAATTTTTCATACCTAACGAACACTATTCCCTGTGGAGAACGATCAATCCCCCGTACTTACCACTACACTATACTACATCGGTCAGGTACACTGCCTGGTGGGGTTGTAAGCCTCTTGAGATCCCTCGAGAGGTAAAACAAGTTGTAAGGTTGCAAAACCACGCATCAAGTTTTTGGCGCCGCTGCTGGGGAATAGTTATTGTTTAGGTTGAATTTTTATTTTATAGGTCTACTCACTAGATTCCTTTCTAGTGAGATTTTTATTTTATTTTTCTAGGTTTTCTTTAGTCTATCTTTTTTTCTTCGTTTCTTTGTTCGTAACCATTACCATCCGACATCATGGAAGGTGGTAATATCCTTGATCCCAACAACCCACCACCACAACAACCACCACTACCTCCTAGAGCCCGTACTTTAGGAGAGTACTCCCGTCCTAGCCACCATGGCTATCGAAACACCATTGAGCTCACTCAAGGAGCCAATGTCACTCCCTTGCGATCCGACACCATCCGGTTGGTGCAAAGCGGATGCGCATTCCATGGACTTCGTTCTGAAGATCCTAATCAACATCTCAAGGAATTTCTCAAAATCGTTGATTCTATAGACCTTGATGTTGCCACTCGAGAGACGACCCGACTACGTCTCTTTCAATTCTCTCTGCGGGACCAAGCTAGTCAGTGGCTAGAACGTCAACCCGCAGGATCCATCACCTCTTGGGATGATCTCACTACTCGTTTCCTTGCTCAGTTTTTCCCACCGGGAAGAACTACCAAGCTAAGGAATGATATCTTGATGTTCCAACAACGTCAAGGCGAAACCCTCTACGAGGCATGGACTCGATTCAAGGACTTACTCCAAAAAGTCCCTCACCATGGCATAGAACTTTGGCTCCAAGTCCAAATCTTCTATGACCATATCAATCTCTCCACGAGGCAAACCATTGACCAATCAGCCGGTGGTAAGCTACGTGATCTAAATGCGGAACAATCATGGGCTCTCCTTGAAGATCTTGCTCTTTATGACAACGAAAGTTGGAGTGATCCCCGTGATTTGAATAAAACGGTCAAGGCAATATCTTTGCCTTTGAGCAATTCAAGCACTTCCGACCGTAGGATCATAGAACTTGAAGACCAAGTCAAGTTTCTCATGAAATCCTACGAGGCTCCTAAACCTTCAAGCCAAGTGAACAAAATCACTTCTTCATGTGAATTATGTAGTGGTCCCCACGACACTCGTGATTGCATGGAACTCCCCGAACAAGCTTTTGCGGACTACGCATCCTCGCGTACCGACGGAGCGGGAGACAAGTGGTACACTTTCAAACCCGAGCCAAACCCCTACGGTGATACATACAACCCCTCATGGAAAAATCACCCGAACCTTAGGTGGAAACAAAACCAAAACGCACAACAAACCAATTCTTCCAACCCACCTAATCGTTTCCAATCAAGCGGTTCCAACTCGAACCGTACTTTCAATAACAATCCTTCCAACAATTATGGTAGTACCAATAACTTTGAAGGATTGATGTCCCAATTTATGGCATCTCAAGAAGCTCGGATAGCTAAGTTTGAATCCGAATTCAATCAACAACAAACGGAGATGACCAATAAAATTGACAACTTATTGAAAGCCCTCAATAACCAAGTGCTATCACCTCCACATAAGGATGCTAGGAACACAAATAGCGGACCCCAAGTTAAAGACCCCTCTTCATCCAAACACGTCCACTTAGTCAACGTTGTCACTATCAAACCAATTGATAGGAATGAGGATAATAGTGAACCTGAGGACGAGGTTGAGAAAGTCGAGGTTGATAAGGAAGTTAGGAAAAGTGAGATTGAAGAAGTAGATGATGATGAGGACTACTTCAATAGGCTACCCACTAAGGAAGAGCGCGCATATCATACAGACTTATTCGATGACCCCGAGACACCATACTTCCTAGGTAGACCAATTATAAAAATAGGCGACCCTTCTAATCTCAACATACCATGCAACATCGGACATTTGCATGTGTGGAAAGCCTACATCGACCTTAGATCACCCATAAACATCATGACTAGAGCCCACTACAACTTGATAATGAAAAATCAACTTGGGTATAGGATGTTCCCTGACAAGGGTTGGATGAGTAACTTCACGGGAAGAGTTAAGGGATTACCGGTTTATGTAGGAAACTTCACCTATGTCACCGACTTTGTAATTGTAGAAGATATCCGCCCAATAGTCGATGCATCCTTAACTCAAGTAGTTTTTGGAAAACCATTTGTTGAGGTTTCTAGAATGACTTATGAGCCTTCCTTAGGGATAGTTAGATTTAAGGATGAGACCGATGAGGTAAACTACCAAATGCCATATAAGATAGAACAATTCCAACACTTGTCAAATGTTGAGAAGGAGCTCAAGCAAGCGGTCTACTATAGGAATGATGAGGATAGAAATAAAGGAGTAGACTATGTTATGGGAAGGATATCCGGTTTCTATAAGGATTGTTTGAAATTAGGACCGGAGTATAAAACCGGAAATGAGAATGACCTAGGAACCGTGACCAATGATGGAGTCACGTAATGTACGTGACTTTGAGTCTAGCTACAAGACTCGTTAATAAAGAAAAGCGCTTCTTGGGAGGCAACCCAAGCTTTATTTACTTTGTGTGTTTATTTGTTTGTTTGATTTTATTTGTTTCCGTATGTATGTTTAAATTTTATTATTATTGATTCATGTTCAAAAACTAATTGTGAAAATGCTTTATTTTGTTTTTAACTTCGTCTTAACTACATATAAAGGTATTTTGCAAAAGTTAAGTGTAAGGGAAATCCAAACCGGTTTATTAGAACACAAATGAACATGAATCGTAGTAATAATAAATTAACATACATATTAGTATTTGTTTGAGTCAAATGCTTGTATCGAGTCATAATGATGTTTTGCAGGATTTCCAGGAAGTAAGGTAGAGGTTTTTCCAAAAATTTTGCGGAAACTTAACATGAGAATTCTGTCAGATCATTTCTGACGGCGTCAGGATTTACAACCTGACGGCGTCAGGTTTAATTTTCTGAAAATTTTTGAAAGTTTTGTTTCATAAAAAGTTTTTATTAAATCTATAACTTATAATCTCCAGGAATCTGCAAAATTATCATTCCACAAGCATTATATCCTTATATAGAGTTTATCCCGCCGATGTTATGTAGGTTTTCGTGTTTGTTTTCTCAGGTTTAACAGGTTAATTTGGACAAGGAAATGTTTGTTGGATCAAGCTTATGGCGATGCATTAGTCATGGAGCTTCAACATTACTTTGGAAGAAGATCTAACCGTGTTACCACATTATCCACCGAACGAATCAGGGGAGTATTTGATTTCATTCTTTTACTTTTTTACTTTTACGTCTTGTTATTTGAACATTGGGGACAATGTTCATCTTAAGTGTAAGGGGGGGGGGTAAAAGTACGATACTTTAGAGAATACAATTGCACTTGATTTTTGTTTGTTTAATAGTAAATGTGTAATAAAACTGAGATAAATACTTGTTAGGGCAATTTTAGTGCCAAATTTAAATTTTTTTACAACATATAGGAGTGAAACTTTGATCTTAATGAGCATCTCACGGATATGAGTTATATGACTAGCACAAAAACCGTACCACTAAAAAATTTTCCACCCCCAAATATGTGAGGTTCGCCCCTAGAATTGGTAGGAAAAGCATTTATGCTATGATGTGTGTACCGGTAGCACTTAGATTCTAGAACTTGCGTTAGGACCATTCCGAGGCCACAAGTGAGACTACATTCGTGTAGTTAGATTTACTACATGATAAGAGGCATTAGGATTAACCCATTGTTTTACACCTGTGATTTTGTTATAATTACTTTGGCTACATTGGTCAAGTAATTCTCCCACACCCTTTGCGTTGTACTCATTTTTAGTACACGATGCCCCTAGTACACCCCTCAGAGCCTATCTTTTCGTTTCGACCTTTAAGCATTTTACTTAAAGGAAGAATTTGTTTACACCCCACTAAAATGTACACCCAAATCACCTTAGCCTACCTTGTATGCACTCATTTTTAGTGCATTATTGTGACAACATTTGTTTAAACCCAAGTTAATTATCTAGTTGATTACATGGTTGCTAAGTCGAGTCATATCCTTGTACATATTGTTTTGGGACGATTGGGACTCATGGGCAAAGTACTAGTGTAATGGAGTAATGGGGAAGAACATCATTTATTACCCCCATATGTGCTAAATATTTTAAAAGTACTCCAAGTTTTTCGATTATCTTAATTCGAGTCATTAGAATAGTTATTTGTAAAGTTATGTAAAAGTTCAAGTGTAAGGGGAATGCAACGCCCCTATGATGTATTATTTTGGATGGTAGGGCAAGAGTGTATGAAAAAAAAAAAAAAAAAAATCAAGAAAAATACAAAAAAAAAATGAGAAAAAGAAAAATAGAAAAAAACATACGGACTACCATCCCGTTTCATTTTATGTTTATTTTATGTTTTTGTTATTTTGTTTTTAGCTTAAGATTGAGTCGAGTCTTGGCTTAGCAACATTGTATAGTACATGTAATTAATCAAGATCTTTAACTCGCCACCAGTAAAATATCATTTATCCAACAAAACCGTGTTTTCCTTTTCCCTACACCTAACGTTATAACCCATGTAAAAGCCCTCTTTGATAGTTTATCTTAGGTGCTTACGCCTAGTGGAGGAGGTTTTTGATCCTTTCCCAAGCCTATGGTAATCTATTTGCTATGACAGGTAGTGAGAGATATTATCCGTTTTCATTTATGAGATTTATTTTGATGACACCTGAGAGATGTGAGTATCTAAACACTACTTGTGAGGTGCTAGTCTGTAATCTCCGTGCTTATTATGATTAAAGTGGAACGACTATTTGTTGTAATTACTTTTATATTAGCGTTAAATGACCCCTAACTTGTATTTTGATTAGAATGAAAGCGCATTTGCTTGAAGACAAGCAAATCTCAAGTGTAAGGGTATTTGATGAAGCGAAAAGTGTACCGCTTTTAGGGGGTCATTTAAGCCCTAAATCGTATTTATTTGATCAAATATTGCCCTAAATCGTTCCTTTTGTCATTTTAGGTACTTTGGAGAAGAAATCTGGAAAAGGAAGCATTTTGGACGTTTTTGGAGCATAAAAGTGAAGAAAACGAAAAAGTCTCAAAATCGGCTGAAAAGTACCTTTGACGGCGTCAGGAATTTCCCCAGACGGCGTCATGGCTTGGCAAGAAAAAGGTGGATATGAAAATTACTCATGATAAGCCAGAGAATTTTGCATGAAAAATCTGACGGCGTCACCCTTTGAAGTGATCAAGGTCGTCACGGCTTAATTTAAAGAGGGACGGCGTCAAGCTTATTTCTGACGGCGTCAAGCCTTGATAAGCCAGAACGGATTTTGGAGGTCTAAAGAGGGACGGCGTCAGGAAGGCCATCCGGGAACCCTAAAAGCGGCGAGGTGACGGCGTCAGAATCTACAACGTGACGCCGTCAGACCTTAATCTCTATATATAGTTTTGCAATTTTTTGTCATAAGGGGGGAACTTTGTGTGTAATTTTGGGAGGAAACCCTAAGACGATTTTAGCAGCTTTTTCAAGGCTTTTTGCCTTGAGATCTTCCATGTTACATTAAAGATAAGTTATCAATTAATCATTCAATATGTCTATGTGTTGTTTGATTCTATCTTGTTCTTGTCTTTTGATTAACATGCTAGGCTAGATTTATCTTGTGTTTGCTTAGATCTAATGAAACCTAGCTATTGATTATTGGTTATTAGTGTGTTATTAGTTGTATTGGATGATTGTTTATCTATTTTAGGCTAAAGAAAACTGGCTAACTTCCTGTACGGTAACTTGCTTGAACGTCTTAAGAAACATGAACCAATGCGTACTAAAGGTTTTTATGGTTGTATTTAATGCATGAGCGAATTCTAGTGATCCCATGTTAGGAGCTTCTTAGCCGGCTCGACATAGGAGTGAAGTAGGAGCTTGTAGAGTTGGGGAAGTACGTACGCCACCCCACGAATGGTATTAAGGAATACACCCGTCATCCACGCAATTAATACACACTAATCAACCGGTAAAAGATAGTTAGGGAGTAAGGAAATCTAAGTAAACACATTTCTCTCCACATAAGTTTTACCACATTTTCATTTTCTGTTATTTTATTTTATTTGCATTCGTAGTTACTTGGGTTAGTTGACTAGCAACTAATTCCGCCCACTCTTTCAAACCCGAGATTTTACTTGCTTTCATAAAATTATAAAAAAAACATAAAAAGAATCTTCTCTCACCCTTAGACCTATTAGAGTAATTTTTTATACCTAACGAACACTATTCCCTGTGGAGAACGATCAATCCCCCGTACTTACCACTACACTATACTACATCGGTCAGGTACACTGCCTGGTGGGGTTGTAAGCCTCTTGAGATCCCTTGAGAGGTAAAACCTGTTGTAAGGTTGCAAAACCACGCATCAATGCCTCGTACAAGGTCTTTGCGAGAAAGGTCATTAATGGTGCCGAAGTTTAAATGATTTAAACGCCGGTGCCAAAGCCAAGATTTGGTCTTTGAGGCCTTTGAAAGCAAGCAGATAGGAGAGGACCTCATCATTTCTTCAATAGAGATGGTGTATAGATTGGTGCCACGACAGCCTTTAAGAAGATCAATACCATCCAACTCTAACAAGTGTGTTTTCTGAATGCAACTTCAAGATCGGAATCACAGAATTGCCCAACAGAGAACACGTTATGCCCTAGTCCTTCCACGTAGTATACTCGGGAGATTACACTGTCACCAAAAACGTAATCTCCATAACCCATAATTGCCCCAAAATGGTCGTTCCCGAATCTAACTGTCCCGATAAACCTTTTCACGAAGTTCTTGAGCCGTGAGCGATCCCCAGTCATATGTTTTGAGCAGCCTGAGTCCAAATACCAAAGGACGATTTGTACGACCTGCATTTGAAAACAGACAACGATGGATAACTGAAAAATGTGGATCCCCACGTGCAGTTGGGGTCCGTTTGGTTAGCACAAACAAATTCTGGAACAACAGGATTCTTAGATGCTATTGCATTTACAGTGGAAACATCACTAGAAGCAGCAATTGACCTAGTGGCAGGGCATTGTGTCACTAAAGGCAAGATTCGACCAGTCGGCTTCCATTCCTTAACATTCACTACTTTACAAACATTTAATCTAGTTAAGGGGCACTGATCACCTAAAGTGAATTTCCTTCCAGTGGGTTTCCATTGATAACCAACATTAGCAAATATATTTCCTGTCGTTTTTCAAATTTGCTTACTCAGTTCAGTCTTCCTAACATTCTTATCTTGGGATCGTTTATGAGACATCAAAAATGGCACAACACAATCATCATGATTACTGGAAATTAAACATTCGTTACATGTTTTGCAGACAGCATTGGAATTCGAATTAATTACAGTACTTTTAATACTAGAATCAACATGATTCATTTCATTCATTGCAAACTTATTGTTCCTAGGTTGGGCTTCTACTTTCTTCTCGTGAACACTCTTAGCTGGCGCAGTCCTATCTTTCCTTGCATTGTCTCTAGACTTTGACCCGCTAGCTTTGGTGTCACAGTTTACTCCTGTAGAAGTAATGGTGGGAACATTAGTTTGTTTTACTGTCATTTGTTTTCCTGATTTTGATGTGCTGGGTTCTGATGTTCTTGGTGGTGCATCAAAGGTTACATGCTTGTTCTTAGTTGTATAGGATGATGCAGGAAATCTATCTCTTTTGTTATCAATCTTAGGATCTGTGCCACTGACATATTCTAAAAGTTCCTGAGACCGTTTAGCAATGTAGCAGGCATCTTCTACGATCTCACGCAAGGTGTCAAGGCTATCCTTAAGAAGATTGAGATATACTTGGTGGGCAGACCTATTTTTTCTAAGGGGAAAAGGAATAGGCACTACATCAACAGCATACTTACTACAAGCAGAAACCTTTGGAACAACATTATCACCAGTGATGGTTGGCATTTTCCCTTTCACCTGAGTCTTTAGATTCTCGATTTCATTTAACAAAGAAGTTATCTTTTCATTATGACTGTTACGTGTGACTTTAATTGAGTCATATAACTCTTTGAAATGCTGTTTGACTTTTGAATTTTCAGCTCGAAAACACTCATTTTCATGGTGTAACTTATTGATGGTGTCTTGATAGCGAAAATTCTGAGAATCTAAAGACGATGGTTTATTGGAGCCATACACATTACTCTTGTTTGATTTCAATTGGGCAATTTGAGCCCTCAATTATCGAATCGTGTTGGTGTGAGCTTGAATTTTTTCATCGCTGATGAACTCAAATAAGTACATTTTATTACTATCATTTATCCTAATTATTTGACTTGTTTTATTATATTATGTATGAGGATTGATACTTAATCGTTTACTTTTGTAATTCTCAGGTAAAAACAAGCATTTGGTGAAACTTGGCGATTTTGGACTAATTATGGAGTAAAACATGCAAAAAGTTAAGAGTCTACCGAAATGTACAAGATCAAGACAAATCTGCTCCAGATGCGCCGCATCTCACTTATTACATACGGCGCATCACTATCCAGATTTCACCTGATACGATCCAAGATACAAGAGGACATGCGCCGCATCTATTTATGAAGTTACGCCGCATCTTCTGGCGGTGTACGAATATTCCTGAATATTATAATCTTGGACCCCACGCGAAGTTAAGTCAATGCGCCGCATCTACTTACTAGATGCGCCGTATCTTACCCTCAGACAGAAACTATAAATACCCCAAGACCAGACGAATTCGAAAGGCATAATATTATAGACGAGGTTCGAAGACCAGAAACCTAGGACGAATTCAGACGAATAGGCAGCACAAGACACACCCAAACGAAGATACAAGAGCTGTAAGAAGGTGCTGCATGTGTTTAATTCATTAAGTAGTTTTGTTTTATTGTGTTAGTAAACTTTAATTCATCAAGATTGGTGGCTTGTGTAATGTGACAACGGAAAGATTGCACTCCCTTAAAACTGCTTTCTCATTAATTAAAGTTTATATGTTGATGTCTTTGGTGACTTTTATTAGTGCATTGATAACCTCTGTGTCTAGCTGAGCGTTGATCGGGTCGCCATGCCTCTGCCCTCGCCTATTTATTAGATCGCCTATGCATTCTATCGTCTGTAGAAAAGTAGGAAGAAAGATAAATAGGATAGTCATAAGTAATCATTAAGGGTTTACTCGCCGATAAGATTAGAACCAACGAGAAAGGACTTAATCTCGGTGCGTTGCATCAAACTATACACTTCATATAAAACTAGCAATAAAACAAGTGACAAACTACTTATCTATCAGGACAGCCTTCTTATTGTCTCCAGTATTTATCTGTGTACGTGTGTGCTATTCGCTGATTCGTGCCTATTGGTTTAGTTTATTATTTAATTGCAACCAAATCGTGCCAGTCTCTCAGGCTGAACCCCCTTGCGTTAGAATAGGTTGTATAGCTAACTTAATATATTAAAATACTGATTAGAATAACTAGATAATACGTTCCACTCTTAGTGATCGACACTCTACTTACCATTATATTCATACTGACCGGGTACACTGCTCGTTAAGTGTGTGTGTTATTGATAAGTCGGCTAAATATAAATTTAAAACTTGAGTAGGCATTAATACTGCTAAACCGCAACGACACATCGCACCGCATCAAGTTTTTGGCGCCGCTGCCGGGGAGTGAATTGTTATTATCTGTTAATTTGATTAGTATTTTAATTAGGTTTTTAATTTTTTTTATCTAACCGCTAATTCTGTTGTGTATTAGATTAATTTGCATTCATTGTATTATTTTGCATATTTTCTGTTTTTGTGTGTTATTTGTTTGCTTTTATTTGTGTTTATTTTCGTTTGTGTTTATTTGTTTTTATTTTTCGTATTTTCTGCATACTGCTATCGTTGTACTGAGCTAAATCGAACGATACGGTGCATCTGATCTCTCAGATACGGCGTATTGCGTTTAATTTTTATAAAATACAACGCGTTTAATTAATTCGATACGACGCATCTTTTCCCCAAGATACGGCGTATCTGTTTTTTATAAAAAAAAATTTCTAAACGTTAACGCCATACGACGCATCTGCTTTAGCAGATACGGCGTATCTATTATTTTAATTAAAAAGAGTTTTCGAATTATTAAACAGATACGACGCATCGATATCTGTCGATACGGCGTATCTTCTGAATCAAAAATCTTATATTTTGAAACGTAACGAAAATACGGCGCATTAACTTTTGTTAATACGACGCATTTAATTTTAAAAAAATAAATATCGATTTTTGATTATTAAAATTGATACGGCGCATTCTAATTTCTAAGCGGCGTATCTATTTTCTGAATAAAAGTCTGATTTAATTTTAACGATTATAAGATACGGCGTATCCAACTTTTTGGATACGGCGCATCGTCTGCAGATATCAGTAACTTTAATTTTTTTGTATTCCGTTTTCGTTGTTAATTTTCTGATATATTATTTTCTCGAGCATACCCTACTGATATTTTTGTGTTGATTTCAGGAAGTGCATGACCAGGAGTTCTACGAAGAACTTGATTCAACCTTTCGAAGATCCTGAACGAGTCTTTCATTCGCTTAAAAGGCTTTTCAACACAAAAAGCTTTGATACTTCAAGTTCATTCGAGCTTGATTATTTTTCTGAAGAGAAAGAGGAAGAAGAAACAGAAGCAATGGGCGAAAACACAACTATGGAGGAATACATGAACAAAACCCGTGCTGATTACACTTCAGGAGTTGCTAGACCAAAGTTTGATGATAAGTCAAAGTTTGAATTGAAGGGTCAGTTTCTCAAGGAGCTAAGGGAAAATGCTTTCAGTGGATCGGAACATGAGGATGCTAATGAGCATGTTGAAAAGGTCCTCGAGATTGCGGATTTGTTTACTTCAGAAGGAGTGACTGACGATCAAATCATGCTAAGAATCTTTCCACTCTCACTAAAAGGAGCTGCTAACAAGTGGCTAAGGAATGAACCTGCTAGTTCAATAACTACATGGGAAGATTTGAAGAGCAAATTCCTGAAGAGATATTGTCCACTTGCTAGGACCGCTAAAAAGATGGAGGCCATCAACAGTTTCAAGCAAGAGCCTGATGAAACTCTTTATCAAGCTTGGGAACGATTTAAAGATTTACTGGTAAAATGTCCTCAACACTATCTAACCCCTATGCAGGAGATAATATTGTTTTATCAAGGATTGGACGTGCCTACTAGACAAATCTTGGACGCTAAGGGAGCTGTGCCTCAAATGAGTGCAACCAATGCTAGGAAAGCAATCCAAGAAGCTGCTGATTATTCTCAAAAATGGCACGATGGGACCTCTACTAGATCTAAGAGCAGCACTAATTTTGACGGGATTGCTGCTATTCAAGCTCAATTGGATAAAATTAGTAGAGAGATGAAGAAGCGTGATGAAAGAGTGTATGCTGCCCAAGTTGGATGTGAAAAGTGCGAAGGACCTCACTACACTAAGGATTGCCCGAATAAGAATGAAAGTGAGACGTTTGAAGAAGCATATTACACCCAATTTGGACAACCATTCCGACCTTCAGGAAGATTTAGGGAAGCTACCCCGGGATTCTATCAAAAAAACAACTTCAATCCCGCTTATCAAGAAAGGAGGCAGACTTTAGATGATACTCTAAAGCAAATTATGGCCGATGCTGCTAAAAGACATGAAGAGAATACTGCTATGATCAAAGAAATCCGAGCTTCAACGGAAACTACTACAAGAAATCAAGGAGCTTCGATCAAAGCATTGGAACAACAAATTGGTCAAATGAGCAAAGTTCTTCAAGAAAGGGGATATGAAAGTTTACCTAGCTCAACCAAAACCAACCCAAGAGATCATGTCAAGGCCATAAGCACCACTGAAGAAGTCACTCCTTACTTACCTAGAAGATCGATGAATGGTAATGATGGTGCAAGACCCGAATTTTTCTTTAATTCTTCAATCAGTTTAAGGAGACTACTCAAAGAAAAGACAAAAATTGAAGAAGAGATCAAGGCTACAATGAAAGAAGAGAGCTCTGCAACCGACTTAAATGCCTTGCCTCATAAAGAAAAAGACCCAGGAAGTTTTACTTTGCCTTGTTCAATTAATGATATATCTTTAAATAATGTGTTAGCTGACTTAGGAGCTAGTGTTAGTGTTATGCCTCTTAAGACATTCACTACCCTAGGACTAGGAAAATTAGCACCAACTAAGTTACTTATTGAATTGGCTGATAAAACGGTAAAACGACCTGAAGGGATTGCTAATAATGTGCTAGTTAAGATTGAGAAGTTTATTTTCCCTGTAGACTTTGTTATATTAGATATGCCCGAGGATGTTAAGGTTCCTTTAATCCTTGGAAGACCTTTCTTGTCTACTGCCCATGCTAAGATTGATGTGTTTAAAAGAAAAATCTCGTTAAGGGTAGGGAATAATAAACTAGTCTATAAGTGCCAAGATCCTGTTAAAAGCATAATTAGAGGTGTCTATGTGCTAGGATTAAGAGAGCGTATGGACCTCGATCTTGAAGCTAGGCTTATGGGGGAAACATTGATTCAAAACAACTCAACTAATCCTAATCATGAGAACTTTGAGGAATTTATTGACCTTAATGTACCTACCGAACTTAGACGCGATGTTATTAATGATTCTGATGATGAGTGGTATGATTGCATAGTAATTAACAAACGTAGGAGAATAGTTGAGAAAACAAATTTGAATAATGATGTGTTTATTGAACTACCACCCCACCTTGCTTATTTATGCCTATATGATAATAAGAATTTCCCGTCTATCATTTTGTCATCTCTGCCCGAAAGGGACAGAACTTTGTTTATACAGATATTGAAGAAGAACGGAGTGGAAATTAAGGACGAGCAAGGAGTGTTCAATATTACTGAATTGGCAATGAGGGAGCGCGATGTTTCCAACTCCTTCAATGATCGATATTGATGAGCTGAACGTGAGTCTAACTTGAAGACTCTAGAATAAAGACAAGTGCTTACCGGGAGACAACCCGGATTTATCTTTTAATTTTCTGTTCTGTGTCGAGTCAGTCAGGCCGCAGAGGATACGGCGCATCTCAATCCTGAGATGCGACACATCTCCTGCAATGGTCATATCTTTATTTTTTCTGCATTTTTTATTTTCGACTTTAAAACTTTTTATCAGTTTATTTTAATGCGGCGCATCCCTGGTTAAGGATGCGACGCATCTTCTATTCTGATCCGTACTTATTCCAGTCTCGATACGGCGTATCTTCTTCCATAAGATACGGCGCATCGACTGACCTGATGATTTTCATTTTTAATTTTTATGTTTTATTTTAACTAACTACTAATGTATTATGCAAGTTTGAACCTTTCTTAACTTAGGTGTGTTTTAAAGCCTTGGTGGTATTATAGATTCCTGCATTTCCTGTGGATACATCTATTATGAAGCTTAAACGTTCTAATCCACAAGAAAGATGATTTTTGCTCTTATACAAATGGAGGATCATACCGAGCAAATCTCAGGGGAGTTTTTCTGTTCTAATTCTTTTATTTTCCAGTTTTTAACCTTTTATACAAACAACGAGGACGTTGTTTAACTTAAGTGGGGGGATTGGAGAATTAGAACGCTTAACACTTACTTGTCCTAAACTTTTCAAAATATGCTTAAAATGTGCTTAATATATAAAAATTTAAAAATTTTTAGCATGTTTTTGTTTAAAGTCTAAGTTGCATAGCTGCACACATGACGTTATTTTCAAAATTTGTGATTTTTCAAAACTCACAAATCTATGAGTGTGCCGGTGACTTGTAAACTTTAGAACTTGGCTTGTATACTATTCGAGACCACCATAATAAGTATTATTTATATAATTGGAATGACTTGTCTAAATTGGTAAAATTTCTAGGATTACACCCAAATAGCCTTATATGTTATGTGTTATTAGCTAACTACACTGGTTAGTTAACCCCCGTATAAACCCTTTTGTTACTCTCATTTTTAGAGTAAGATACCCCTAGAAAAACACTCAGAGCCATTCCTTTCGTTTCTTACACCTTTGTTAAAATATTTCGTTACTCCCTTACACCTTAGCCTACCCTGTAGATTAAAATCCGTGGTTGGTTAATTGCTATAGGCAAAGTGTGTTTCCTTACATTACCTGTGTTCGCGTGCGTAATTCATTATCTATGGTTAGGTCGGGAAATTGCACAATGCAATTGGAGTGAAAGTAAATATTGTATATCTTTGAGTTTATTTTTCGTGTGTTTACTACTTTCACTATTACCGTTATTTCTGAAGTCATGAAAAGTATGGAAAAATTATCCAGAATTATCGTTTTGGTGATGTGGTGAAATTTTACACATCAATGTTTATGTTAGTAGTTAAAAAAAAAAAAAAAAAAAAAAAATCGAAAAAATAAGAAAAGAAAAAGAAAAAAGAAGAAAGTTGGATGTTTGTTTTAACCAACTTATGTAAAGTTTTGTATTAAGTGGTCGATATCACCACTAATAGTTGTATATTATATCTATGGATTGAATGGGAGTTGGCAGTTATGGGAACGCCAACTAAGGTTTATTCTTTGATTAAGATCTTGTTGAGTATAATTCGTGTCTACCTAAAGCGTGTGTTTCAAGTGTTAAAGCGTGAGTTATTCTATGATATGAGTCTTATTCATGGGATGGTTGGGATAGTGATTAACCACACTTAGGATTTTAATTTATCTGTTTTGTTTATTTTTCATTTTACACCAATTTGTATCCCAAATATTATCCATAACCTGTATTATTCTTTATCCAAACCTTTGATTTATCGAGATTAGGGATTTGAGCAATCTTAAGTATCGTAGTCGTGGATTCGACTATGTATTTATGATTTTGTCGCCCTTTTTGATATAATATTATTGGTAAAGATTACTTGGTCCTATCTTTAGCCTATTCGAGTTAAGGATTTGAGCAATTGCAAGTATCGTGTTCGTGGATTCGATCATGTATTTGTGATTTTGTCGCCTTTTCTGGAATTTGAGATCGATAGAGATTAAGGAGAATAATTAACCCTTTAAGCCTAAAAACCCTTTTTACCGCTTTAGACTTGTTAATCCTTGGCTTTAGTGGGGGAGATGTGTATACTTGCCAAGCTTATGATAGAATATTCGTCACGACTGGACAGTTAAACGATTAGATTTGCTATTATCAAATTATTTTATTTTTACTTCTAATTCGTTAAGTGTTTGGTTGTGTGATTATGACAAAAATGAATACATGCTTAAATATAAAAATAAATCCTAATATCTTTTAGGATACATTTTCATAAGATTAATTCTAAGGTTTACTTGGGGACAAGTAATGTTCAAGTGGGGGGATATTTGATGAACTCAAATAAATACATTTTATTACTATCATTTATCCTAATTATTTAACTTGTTTTATTATATTATGTATGAGGATTGATACTTAATCGTTTACTTTTGTAATTCTCATGTAAAAACAAGCATTTGGTGAAACTTGGCCATTTTGGACTAATTATGGAGTAAAACATGCAAGAAGTTAAGAGTCTACCGAAATGTACAAGATCAAGACAAATCTGCTCCAGATGCGCCGCATCTCACTTATTACATACGGCGCATCACTATCCAGATTTCACCTGATACGATCCAAGATACAAGAGGACATGCGCCGCATCTATTTATGAAGTTACGCCGCATCTTCTGGCGGTGTACGAATATTCCTGAATATTATAATCTTGGACCCCACGTGAAGTTAAGTCAATGCGCCACATCTACTTACTAGATGCGCCGTATCTTACCCTCAGACAGAAACTATAAATACCCCAAGACCAGACGAATTCGAAAGGCATAATATTATAGACGAGGTTCGAAGACCAGAAACCTAGGACGAATTCAGACGAATAGGCAGCACAAGACACACCCAAACGAAGATACAAGAGCTGTAAGAAGGTGCTGCATGTGTTTAATTCATTAAGTAGTTTTGTTTTATTGTGTTAGTAAACTTTAATTCATCAAGATTGGGGGCTTGTGTAATGTGACAACGGAAAGATTGCACTCCCTTAAAACTGCTTTCTCATTAATTAAAGTTTATATGTTGATGTCTTTGGTGACTTTTATTAGTGCATTGATAACCTCTGTGTCTAGCTGAGCGTTGATCGGGTCGCCATGCCTCTGCCCTCGCCTATTTATTAGATCGCCTATGCATTCTATCGTCTGTAGAAAAGTAGGAAGAAAGATAAATAGGATAGTCATAAGTAATCATTAAGGGTTTACTCGCCGATAAGATTAGAACCAACGAGAAAGGACTTAATCTCGGTGCGTTGCATCGAACTATACACTTCATATAAAACTAGCAATAAAACAAGTGACAAACTACTTATCTATCAGGACAGCCTTCTTATTGTCTCCAGTATTTATCTGTGTACGTGTGTGCTATTCGCTGATTCGTGCCTATTGGTTTAGTTTATTATTTAATTGCAACCAAATCGTGCCAGTCTCTCAGGCTGAACCCCCTTGCGTTAGAATAGGTTGTATAGCTAACTTAATATATTAAAATACTGATTAGAATAACTAGATAATACGTTCCACTCTTAGTGATCGACACTCTACTTACCATTATATTCATACTGACCGGGTACACTGCTCGTTAAGTGTGTGTGTTATTGATAAGTCGGCTAAATATAAATTTAAAACTTGAGTAGGCATTAATACTGCTAAACCGCAACGACACATCGCACCACATCAATCGCGTTTGATTAATTCAAAATATGTATCAAATTCAGGAGCATCCGAAGATGTCTTGGCATTTGAAATTTTACATCTTTCTTCTAAGTGTTGATATTTTAGTTGTAAGTTAAGATAATCAACCTCTAGTTTTGAAAAACGTTTAACCATGTTATCATGGTCATCATTTTGAATTTTTTCATGCAAATTCCAATTCTCCCCCTCAAGCTCAACAACACGATTCTGGGAAGCATTCAGTGCAATAGACAGTTCATGAAATTGACAAGCAATTAGTGTAGCATCAGTAGCAGTATAAAACACATCATGGGCAACACATTTAGCAATCAAATTCTCATTGCTGATGAGAATGTTCTTTCTCTCAATCTCACGGCTCTTAAGTTCTATCGCATTGTGAGCCACCTCATTTTCCATATCTTTAAACACCACTTTCATTTCATTTACTTCATTTTTAAGGGTTTTCTGCATGGCCTCAAAATGTTCCTTCAGAAGTTTAAAGAATGGTATGACCTCAGTTAAGTAGCACTCTTTTGTTAATTCAAACCCTCTTTCCCCTTCGGTAATTCCCGTTGGTGTAATTCTCTTCTTACATGTTTTATCAAAATCAGCAAATAGTTGACATAGAACATAGATGCTTATTATAGTATTGCATTCTGTGGGAAGAGTTAAGGGAACTAAGTGTCTAGGTGTATTGGGAGGATACACCGTTGCAACCACAATTTTCCTAAGGGGTGAAGTGTTATCCTTAAGTGAATCAGCCTTTCTCTTTTCTATGTCCAAGGACCAAAATATTTATTCAGGCGTTAACTTAGTTTGAGGTGCAAAGATAGTCAAACTATTTTGCTCATAGTAATTGTGGGGTTTAACTATGACTCGTTTGGCTATACATTTTGGGTCCTTCATTTTTTCAGCTAATCTCTCTCTGTTTCTGTCCTCTATCTCATTACTCTCATCTAAGGAAGACACACCAGGTGGGGCATGAATAGTCTTAAGCATTTCATTTCCATCATATAACGCAGGTTGGGCTACCTTAGCATTCCTAAGAAGAGCTAATTTAGGTTCTCCTACATTATATTCACTATGTTCATCACACAAATTTTTATGCTTTTGCATCATTTGAGCTGTTTGTCTGGTCTGGTCTTGTGTGTACAACTTGTTCTCAATCTTGTTTTTCAACGTTTTAAGTCTGGAAAAATCAATTAGGAGTTTTGATTCTTTTTCTTTGATGTCCTGTTTTAGTGTACTTGCACTTTCTTGAATCTCCTATTTTTGCTTAACAGTTTGATTAAGTTGCTTTCTTAAAGAATCTAACTCATTTTTCAATGTTTCTTCTCTTAAGTTTCGTTCAGTTACAAATGTACGCATCTGACTATCCATTTTCTGTTCTCGTGCAGTTAGCTCAAATTTTGCACGTTGTTCATAAATTGCTACCTGGTCTTTATATATATTAAGCCTAGTAGTCAAAGTATCATCTGGGAAAAACACAGTGTTTTCATGCCACTCACAATCATTATCTACCACATTAGCCTTATCTACAACACATGCATTATTTACAACAGAAGAGACACTACTTGATACATGAGACATGGCGTTGCGATTCACATATTGTTCATATGGAATGACATTGATGTTTCCCATATTAACAGTATCTGAATCAACATCGTCTGTCTGTTGTATTTCTGTAGGAATCTTCTGTTCATCTTCCATGTTATATGTATCGTATAGCTTTAGTACCTCAGATATAACGGATGGATTGGAAGAACCATCCTGATGAGATGATGATGCCAAAGAAGATAGGTTGGCCATAAAGATGGTTTGAGCAGTCGGCTCATCATCAACATCCGAATCAAATGCATCACAATCTTCGGCTTGGAAGATGTTTGGGTCATTGAAGGCCATATCTTGAACCGGTTATTCATCCACATCTGCATCAAATGTGTTTCCCCCATCACCAGCAAGGAAGAAAAGCTCTTCCTCATCCAGAACTGCTCCCTTTTCCTGAGCTTACATCAGCAACATCTTGTCCTTGAAATAATCAGAGTTCTGAGGACGCTTGGGCTGATTGCAGTTTCTAGCAATGTGTCCCAACCCACCACAGTTGCAACACTTTGCTTGCCTCCCTTGTCCTTGGTTGACATTTCCACATCTATTAGGCATATTCCCCCTACCAAGATTCCTTGGATTAACATTTTGTCTCCCCTGAACATTCTGAACAATAATTCTTCCATCTTCCACTGTTGCTTGAGTGCGAGGGTTTAAGGAAGTTCGAAGTTTATTGTTAGTTTGGGGAAGTGTTGCTCGGAATTGTTGAACAAGCAAGGAGACTTGATTGGAAAGATCATCAATCCTTTGATCAGTGAAAGAATACCCTGAATCAAGTTGTGGTTGATTGAATGGCTGAACTTGTGAGACCAATGCAAGTGGATCATTTGTTGTTGTTGTGGTTGGATTAAGTTTCTCTCTGAGAAGACGATCATAAACAGCATGCTTTTCATGCTGTTGAAGGTAAGCATATAGCTGTTCATAATTGGTCTACCTTAAACCTTTGTTGAGCTTGACAGCTATGACAAATCTGTACCATTTAGGTGACATGTTGTTTACGAACTTGGAGTTGAGTTTGATGTTTGGCATAGTCATTTTGATGATTCTCATGTCGTTTACCAGCTTGTGAAACCTCACATAGTAATCAGTGATGTTCTCACCATGGTTCATCTTGAAATGCTCAAACTCATCATACAGTTGTGACTCCCGATCTTCTTTTGTCAATTCTGATCCAGCCAGAAGCATTTTGACGTTGTCCCAAACAGCTTTTGCTTCCGTGTTGAAGTTGATGACTTTGTAAACATCTTTGGGCAAGCCTTGAATTAGGATATTGGAAGCTCGGATGTCAGCATCATACCGCCTCTTTTCTTCCTCATTCAGATCATTGTATTCACGTGGCCTATCAATCCCCAGAGTTACCATTCCATCTTCAGCTGTAGCCACAGCATCACGAGTGGTGCCCATCTGAAATGGTCCATCATCAATTGACTTGAGAATGTTGAACCCATTATCTTTACCCAAGCAGTAGAGTCGAATTCTTTGAGCCCAAGACTCGTAATCAGTTCTATCTAGCATAGGAGGACGGGTATCGGACCCTGCAGCTTGGATGTCATCGGACGCAGTGCTTGTCATGATGTAGATGGGATTTTACAACTCTTGCGATTTAAACCGAGAAATCGAATCTTTCGCAGGATTTTCTAAAATCAACAAAAGAAACCGTAAACAACTAAGCAAGAGTGAACCACATAAAGATCTTTAAAGATTTAAGTTACAGAAGTCAAATCACAATTGATCAAATCACAACAAGTCAAGTCACAGTTTGTCAAATCGCAAAGAGTCAAATCGCAACTGACCAAATCGCAATGAGTCAAATCGCAAGTGTTAACTCGCAACGTCAAATCGCAATAGGTTAAATTGCAAATTTTCAAATCACAGCAAGTCAAATCGCAACTTGTCAAATCACAATTAATCAAATCGCAATTAGTCAACAGTAAGACAAATCGCAAAGATCAAATCGCAGACACACTCAAATCGCAGGCCCAAAGCTTACTTCTTCAAATCGCAAAACTTGACCAAATCTCAACAGTCAAATCGCAACCAAAAATAACTCAAATCGCAACTTGTCAAATCGCAGGCACTACCGGACAAACCAGTCGCTGTCAGGCCAAATCGCAACCCCAGAAAGTCAAAAGATTCCTTTGCACGTGATTTGTCAGGTTAAATCGCTACCATTTTTCCTTTTTAAGTTAAAAAGGCAAATTGTAATTTCGATGCACGAAATTGCAACTGCAACTTTCCTTAATTAACTCAAATCGCAACGAAGAGAATCTTGACGATACTCAAATCGCAGCAAAGAAAAAATCACAAAAACACTCGAATTTGCTCAAACTTCCACTACACGACCGAAACAAGTAATCTAACTACTAAACCAAGCTTATATGACAATCTTTAACAGGAAAGTACAAGCTTTAAACACATCTAACCGCTAACAAGGCACAAATGAGGGATTTTTTGTGCTATTCTATTCGAACCAAAAAAAGCATAAAATCAACCATAAAACCAACGAAATCAGTGAACATATAATCAAATGAACCTAACCATGGCTCTTGATACCAATTGTAAGATATTCACTAAACATATAACACGTATGGATGGTGGATTTGGCCGAATCTAAGAAGGTTTTCTAGAGTGAGAAAGTAAGTTGTTGGGAGCCTTTGTAGAGAGAGAAGTAGTGTGTGTATATTATAATGAAAGGTCCAACCCTTCCCTTGTGTGAGAAGGGATATATATAGTACAATAATAGTTGCCCCGAGTGGGCTGTGGAGTGAGCTGACAGTGGGTAAAGACCTGACCCACTCCACGAATACTTTAATATCTAAACTAATACTAATATTACTAATAACCCTACGAGCTAGTTAACACTAACAGATACTCGGGGTGACCGAGTCTTCACATGAATAATTGTATTCCTAACAATCTCCCTCTAAGGGAGGTTACCCCGGAAATAATGTTTTGAATTCTAGCGTTTTATCATATGACTATGACTTCCTAGCTCGTAGTTCTTGATTCTTCAAAATCATTAATCTTTGTGCTTTCAGCAGTGAACTTTTGATGACTGATCTCTTGTCTTGGATGATCTTTGAGGTTTCTTTGAGAATACCATCCAACATATGTCTTCAAGTCATCATGCAGCATCTCCTCCATATGAAGTTGTGATGTTGAACCGACATGCTCACACTTTTCTGGATCATGATCTTCAGCATCAGAGTTGCGGAAGCTGTGTTGAATGGTTTTTAAGATATCATGATTTCTTTGATTATGATGATGAAATGTGAGCATGGGATGATGAATCAGCATCTTCTTGGCACTCAGCGGCAATCACCATGGACTCCTACATACGACAGTTAGCAATAAAACATCCGGCAGTTATAGGTTTGGATTTTGAGAGTGTTAACAGCATAGTGTGAAAATGTTCTCTAATCCTTACCAAGGCCGTTCCTGAATTGGAAACCCTCAAGAGGGTTTACAAGATCTACCGTAGTACATCAACGATTAGGTGAGTCACTGGAGTTCACTCCACGACTGTAGACCGTTTGAAACTGTCATGACCACTAAGCGTAATCCACAAGGAATTACCGAAGTGACATGCTTTCAGGGCTGTTTGATGTTGACCCTGGCAGGAATTTCCATTCAATCACTGAGAACTATATTTGTAACTTCTCTCTTGAATGATCTGGCATATTGTTAAGATCTGTATAGGAATCATTGAGTATACACCTGGTGTCCTTAATGTTGAACAACCATTGTAGAAGTAACATGTGTTCCTATGAGATCTTATGATGCATCTTGTTGCGAATTAAATATTCAAGAAGTTTAATATCGGGTTCTATTCAAAGAAATACTCTAAGTATGATTCTGCTGCTAGAGCATTTGGCTCCTGCTGCTAACATTTGATTCTGCTGCTAGCGTTAAATGATTTTGCTGCTAGGCTTAACATTCTGCCGCTGAAGGATTCTGCTGCTAGTGTTAACATTGCTGCTGCTAAAGTACTTTCTGCTGCTGAGTGGATAAGTATGAAAAGATATTATGTGTATTTAAGTCAACAATATACGGTAGATAATATCTTACCCCATGTGATCAGTCATAATGTTATATTCACAGAACAAGTTGTAAACATAGATACAAGATGTATCTTAATGACTGACACTCTCAAAGCAAGTGTTCGACTAGACTTATCAATATTGTAAAAGATTTTTCTTGTGATATAAAAGAAAGATCTTAGACTAGAGATATGTGTGTCCAAAAGTATGTTAAACTTATAGTGCAAAATATATCTCTCAAGAACATAGAACAAAAACAATATCACAAGAAATAGAAACTTAAGATTCAAGGTTGTAACCCTAGTGATAACTCAAGATCACTCGTATTATTATCTTAATAATATTAAATCGTTTGGTGATAATCTTTCTTTGTTCATTGTTATATAACAAACACAACTGTTCCATTTCCATAACACAAATAACCTTCTAAGTGTAATTAAGTAGATTCCGCATTCTTAATCATATAAACTCAATATATCATACACACAAAGTACAAAAGGTTTAACCACCTTAACCGTGTGTCGAATCCTAACAAGTGGTATCAGAGCGAGGCTGATATTATTGATTTAGAAGAAGAAGCTTAAGAAATGGATGTTCAAGATGCTGCTACAAATGTTGCTGCAAAGTTTCCCATGATCAAACAAAATGAGTTTGAGCTATGGAGGTTAAGAATTGAGCAATATTTTATGGTTCCAGATTATGCTCTTTGGGATATCATTATGTATGGTGATTCTTTTTTACTAAGCTATTCAGATGCTATCATTGAAGGCAAAACAGTAAGACAAAGAAATACTGGACCAGTTTCAAATGAAGAAAGGATACAGAAGAGAAACGATCAAAAAGCAAGAAACTTGTTGCTTATGACCGTTCCTGGTGAACAGATGCTATCCTTTAGCAAGTATCTAGATGCAAAAACTCTTTTTGAAGTGATTTGTGCATGGTTTGGTGGTAATGAAACTACCAAGAAAACACAAAAGACATTGCTGAAACAACAATTTGAAAATTTCAGTTCAAATAGCATTGAATCTCTTGATAAGTTGTTTTCTAGATTACACAAGCTTGTCAGTCAGCTAAGTGTATTGAGTGTTGAGATAGCAAAGGAAGATCTCAACATGAAGTTTTTGAGAAGTCGACCTGATGAGTTCCATACTCATGTGGTTGTCTGGATGAACAAGCCAGATATTGAAACCATGAAACTCAATGATTTGTTCAATAACTTCAAAATTGTTGAACAAAGTCTAAAGAAGTCTGGAATCTATAGTACTAGTTCTGGGAATGTGGCACTCTTGTCATCCCCTAGTATTAGTAAGTCAGAAGAGGTAGATGAAGTTGAAGGTGTTTCTATTGCTACATATGGTGGTCCTTCTACTAGTTCACAGAAGAATGTTGCTGGACTTGGAGATCCATCGTTTTATGTATTCATGTCTAGTCAAACTAGTGGTTCTTCTCTAATTCATGAAGATCTTGATCAGTTGGATGATAATGACTTGGAAGAGATGGACATCAAATGGCAGGTTGCGTTGCTTAGCATGAGGGCTAAGAAGTTCTGGCAGAGAACTGGTAAGCAGATTACCATTGATGATAATGAAACTGCTGGGTTTGATAAGAAGAAAGTGGAGTGTTTCAACTGTCACAGGTTAGGACACTTCGCTAAAGAATGTAGAAACCCAAGGAAGCAGGATAATAGAAGCACATGGTATAGGCAAGAGAAGAAGAAGGAAGTCACAGTTGAAGAACCAAGGGCTATACTAGCCATAGATGGGGTTAACTATGATTGGAGCTTCATGGCTGATGAAGAGGAAGCACCAACAAATGCTGCTCTTGTGGCCACTGAGACTGCTCTAATGGCCTTCTCTGATTCAGAGGTAAATTCCATAACCAAATGTTCTGAATCATGTTCTGCTCTTAAAGAAAATGAAGAACTTAAAAGAAAAGCTAATAATAGGCGAGAAGAACTAATTATTGCCTTAGCCAATTTAAGTAATCATAAAAGAGCTATAGGTGTACTTGAAAGACAAATTGCACACTTTCAAGGCAATGAATCTAGGTTTACTGATGACTTAAATGCTCTAAAAAGAGGCATAGCATTTAGAGATGAATTACTTACTAGTCAAAGTATACAATTAGCTGAAGCCAATAATAAAACTGAAAATGTTAAGATAAATGTAGATGCTTTAGCTCATGTCTCAGAGGGAATGAATAAGATTTGAGAAGCTCAAGTAATCGATAAAGCTAAATCTGGTTTAGGATACAAATCTGTTCCTCCACCATATAGAGGTGTTCCTTCACCTCCAGGTGTTGACCTAGCACACACAGGTTTTGCTGAGTTTCAAGAACCAATAATGGAATATGGTTCTAAGGCCACTAAGAGTCCTAAGATAGAAAAAGTAAGTGAAAGTTTAGATAAAACTTTACTTTATCAGGACAAGGTGTCCTTTGTTAAGAAAGGAGATGCTATAGTTGTTGAGGATAGTACAACTGATAGTGATGAAGAAGACCAGGTTATGTCTAAACCTGAAGTGGTTAAGAAAGTAGGAACAAGTGTTCCTAAGATAGTCAAACACAATACTGATAGGCCTAAATCAAACATTAAGCATGTTAGGCAACCAGTTAAATATTGTGAGCAATATAGAACCACCAACAAGCCTAGAGGTAACCAAAGGAATTGGAACAACCTCAAGTCTAACCAATTAGGTGATGACTTTGCTTTTTATAACAAAGCTTGTTACACATGTGGTAGTTTTGACCATCTTGCAGCTTTCTGCAACCATTGGGTAACTGGGTATGAAAACAATAGGGTGAATTTCAAAAGGCAAACTCCTCAAACTCACTTTCACTCTAGTTCTAGTTTTAATAGATCAAAACCCAGAACAGTCTCACACAAGTCTGGCTCAAACACAGATCCTGCTGCTAGACCAAATGGTTCTGCTGCTAGACAAGTTCATTCTGCTGCTAAACAATTGATGACTGCTAACCCAAAATCAACAGCTAAGGGTGCAAAAACAAATTTCAAACATGCACCTACAACTGTTCTAAGGCCCATTCAAACAAAAGCAGTGGTACAAAAACAAGTTTGGAAACCAAAGGGTAGAACTGAAAAGCTAGCAGTTCCTGATGCTAAGCAATCAGTTCATTCTGCTGCTAAGGGAAACAGGGCAAATGCTGTTAAGGCCTCAGCATGTTGGATTTTTAAATCCAATGTTGCATCAATTGTCCTTAAAAGATTAAATTACATTGATGCAAGGGGCAGATCCAAGTCAGTAATGGCTTAGGTCCCAAAAGGAAACTAATACTCCTTATTACTGTGCAGGAACATTCAACTGATAAACAAGAGGATCAAGGATACTCATATAGTGGATGTTCTAGGTACATGACAGGCAACAAGTCTTATCTTTCTGATTTTCAAACATTAGATGGTGGCTATGTTACCTTTGGAGGAGGTGTTGGTGGCAAAATTTCAGGTAAAGGTACCATTAAAACTGGAAATTTAGATTTTGAAGATGTGTACTATGTAAAAGAGCTAAATTATAATCTTTTTAGTGTCTCACAAATGTGTGACAAAAAGAACAATGTTCTTTTCTGTGAGACTAAATGTCTTGTACTTTTTCCTGATTTTAAGATGCCTGATGAAAGTCAAGTACTTCTTAAAATTCCTAGAAAGGGCAATATGTACAGTGTTGACATGAAGAACATTGTTCCTAAAAAGGATTTAACTTGTCTTGTTGCAAATGCCACATTGGATGAATCAATGAAATGGCATAGAAGGCTTGTTCATATTAATTTTAAAACCATAAATCAGATTGTTAAGAATGGTTTAGTAAGAGGTTTACCTCACAAAAGATTTGAAAATGATCAAACATGCATTGCTTGTCTTAAAGGCAAACAACACAAAGCCACTTGTAAGCCCAAGATTTTTAACTCTATTAATCAATCATTGTCTATGCTTCATATGGACTTATTTGGACTTGTTTCAGTAAGTAGTATAATGCATAAGAGATATTATCTTGTTATAATTGATGACTATACTAGATTTACATGGGTTTTCTTTCTATCTTTTAAGGATGAGACAATAAACATCCTTAAGACATTCATTACTCAGATAGAAAACCAAGTAGATAAGAAAGTGAAAGTCATTAGATGTAATAATGGGACAGAGTTTAAGAATAAAGTTATGGATGATTTCTGCAAACAAAAAGGTATTAGGAGAGAATTTAGTGTTGCTAGAACTCCACAACAGAATGGTGTTGTTGAGAGAAAGAATAGAACACTAATTGAAGCTGCTAGAACTATGTTAGTTGATTCTAAGCTACCTATAACTTTTTGGGCTGAAGCAGTCAACACTGCTTGCTATGTTCAAAATAGAGTTTTAGTTGTACAGCCTCACAATAAGACATCATATGAACTTTTTAGAGATAGAACTCCTGCAATAGGATTTCTTAGACCTTTTGGATGTCATGTGACAATTCTCAATACCTTAGACCATTTAGGAAAATTCGATGGTAAAGCAGATGAAGGTTTCTTTGTTGGATATTCTCTTAATAGCAAAGCATTTAGAGTATACAACACAAGAACTGGGATTGTAGAGGAAAATATACATGTGGAGTTTTTAGAGAATAAATCCAATGTAGAAGGTCAAAGACCAAAATGGCTATTTGATCTTGAAACTCTAACCAAATCAATGAATTATGTGCCTGTTGTTGAAAAAACTAATGATTTTTCAGGTTCACAAGCAATAGATGAGGCAAGGTTAGAAAAGGAGACAAACCAAGATCATGTTTGGATGCCAATATGGTCAAGTACAAGTGTGGAATCAACTTCAACAACTGATGAATCTTCTTCTGGCAAAGCTAAAGAAGGTGTTGAAGATGAAAGTAAAGAAGATGGAACTTAGGAACAACAAATTGTTTCTGCTGGTGATTCTGCTGCTAGGCCAAATGATTCTGCTGCTGGCCCTTCAGAAATGAAAGAAGCAGAATTCTCAGACAGTGAGGGGGATTTCAATAATCTTCCATCAAATTATCAAGTTCCTTCTACTCCACAAACAAGAATTCACAAAGTCCACTCCCTAGATAATGTGATTGGAGATGTACAATCAGGTGTGAAGACAAGACAACAACTGATGTCTTCAGACCAACAAGGGCTTCTTGATGCCCTTTATGCTTCAAAGCAGCATAAGTTTTCAAACTCTTGCTTGTTTGTATGTTTTCTCTCACAAGATGAACCAAAGAACATTCTGAAAGCCTTAGATGATTCAAGCTAGGTAGAAGCTATGCAAGAGGAGCTTCTTCAGTTCAAGATTCAGAAAGTTTGGGTGCTAGTTGATTTACCTAAGAATGCAAAGGTAATTGGCACTAGATGGGTTTTCAAGAATAAAAGGGATGAAAGGGGCATAGTGATTAGGAATAAGGCTAGATTAGTAGCCCAAGGGTACACACAACAAGAAGGTATAGACTATGATGAAGTTTTTGCTCCAGTAGCAAGACTTGAGGCAATTAGGCTTTTCTTAGCTTATGCTTCATTTTTAGGCTTCACAGTTTACCAAATGGATGTCAGGAGTGCATTTCTATATGGCACAATTGAAGAAGAGGTGTATGTCTCACAACCTCCAGGGTTCATTGATCCTGACCATCCAGACAAAGTGTACAGAGTTGTAAAGGTTCTTTATGGCCTTCATCAGGCACCTAGAGCTTGGTATGAAACACTGGCTTCCTATTTAAAAAGGAATGGATTTCAAAGAGGAAAGATTGATCAGACACTTTTCATCAAATAACACAAGAAGGATCTTTTGTTAGTGCAGGTGTATGTGGATGACATTATCTTTGGATCTACAAGGAAGGAGATGTGTTTGGAGTTTGAGAAGCTTATGCCTGATAAGTTTCAGATGAGTTCAATGGGGGAACTTACATTCTTTTTGGGTCTGCAAGTTAAGCAATCAAATGAAGGAATCTTTATCTCTCAGGACAAGTATGTTGCAAAGATATTTAGAAAATTTCAATTTGCTGATTCAAAAGTAGCAAGCACACCAATGGATTCTAAGAAGCATCTTCTTAAAGATGAAGAAGGAGAAAATGTGGATGTACACACATACAGATCTATGATAGGCTCCTTGATGTACCTTACATCATCAAGACCTGATATCATGTTCTCTGTTTGTGCTTGTGCAAGATTTCAAGTAACTCCAAAGGTTTCTCATTTAACAGCAGTCAAGAGGATTTTTAGATATCTCAAGGGTCAACCTAGGTTGGGTCTATGGTATTCAAGGGAGTCACCTTTTGATTTGGTAGCATTTTCGGATTGTGATTATGCTGGTGCTAGCTTGTACAGAAAGTCAACAACTGGAGGATGTCAATTCCTTGGGTGTAGACTTATCTCATGGCAGTGTAAGAAGCAAACCATTGTGGCTAATTCAACAACTGAAGCTGAATACGTAGCTGCTGAAAGTTGCTGTGCTCAAGTCCTATGGCTTCAAAACCAACTTCTTGACTATGGGTACAATTTCATGAACATTGTTATTCATATTGATAATAGTAGTACAATTTGTATTATTAAAAATCCAGTGCAACATTAAAAAATAAAACACATTAAAATTAGACATCACTTTATAAGAGACTGCAATGAGAAAAGATTAATTCAAGTTCTTAAAATTGCTTCAGAATTTAATTTTGCAGATCTGCTAACCAAAGCTTTTGATGTTGGAAGGTTTCAGTACTTGGTAGCAAGTATTGGAATGCTTAATCCTCAATGATTTTAAGCTTTGTGTTTTTGTAAATAAATTTTTGATTGTGCTGCTAGTTTTAAAAGATACTACTGTTATTACAAAAGTTTGTGCTGCTAGTAAAAATTTAAATTGTGTTATTCATACAGTTAGTCCTATGTTTATTCTAATACAAGACAAGTACTTTTACATTGTTCTTTTGGTTTTAGACTAACAATTTCAGGTATGAACATTTGAGCATAAAAGGAAGTTTTCAAGTGAAATGGAAGCAGCAGAATGTTATATCAGTTGCTTACGTAACAGGTTTATGATGGACTGAGTTTGGGAATTCTTAATAAAGGTTTATACCTAAGTTCATTAATTCTTTAAAACTACTTTCTTGAAACCTGGTTAACATATTTCACATTGAATTGATGACTTAGTTGATCAGATAGTAACTGATGCAACTCACTTTCTATCATTTTATACTTTTAAGTATAATGAGCAAGTCTAAGGACATCTGATAGAAAGAACAGCTAGTAAAAGTGAATCTAACACTTGTGTTAGAGGCAACAATTGCTATGAGCTGGAAACCCTGTCAAGAAAGCCTTTTGAATAGGTTTATCTTTACACAGGCAGTTATTTATAACTGAAAACATTGGTTCTCACACAACCAGAGGTTGCTTTAAACCAAAATCTTGATTAAGTGTCTGTTATACACTTAATCCCATCAAAATGGTTGAAAGCAGTATGATTTTTCATTATAAAATCATATGCATACTGCTAAAAGTCAAAAAATTTCTTAAAGGTTGTTTTGAAATAAAAATGACTCAGAAAACCATCAACTGATGGATTATGAGTTATTGCCCCATGAATCACCTCTCATAGGAGTTAACACAGCTAGAAGTGATGAGGGCAGCAAATTTAACTCTTAAGGAATTGATGGCTACATGTACAACATTGTCTGATAACAAGTTCTAAGTGATAGCTCAGATGATGGTGAGAGATACATTGTGAGAGATCTTCCAAACAGGGGAGGAAATGTTATTTGCATCTCAGGGGAGGAAATAATTTTGGAAGATTATCTAGTTAAAGGGATGAAAAGACAAGAGCATACAAGATGATGAGGAAGTTGAAAATGACAAGAATAGAGCTGATTCTGGAGTATTATATATATATTCAGAAGGGATGAAGCATTCCAAAGTAGAAAGTTCTATCTAGGTCAAACGAAGAAAGTTTTCAGTTTCAATTTCAGTTCACTACGTTTGTTCATCACTTGCAAAGGCATGCTGATAGATGATTTCACTTGTTGAAACAAGCATCCAAGATACACAGCATCATTGCCTCTTATAATTCCTCCATCCAAAGAAATTGCACCATCTTTTAGGTCAATGTTTGAAGACTGAAGATGTGTATTGATATTGTTAAAGTCAAATAACAAAGCAGATGCGTTACTGAGAAAGATATACAATCTTGAAGAACAGAAGTGTTTGAAAGATCTTCACAATCCATAATTTAATTCAGAAACATGTTGAAATGGATTCACATGTTTAGGGGAGGATTGTTGGGAATTAAATATTCAAGAAGTTTAATATCGGGTTCTATTCAAAGAAATACTCTAAGTATGATTCTGCTGCTAGAGCATTTGGTTCCTGCTGCTAACATTTGATTCTGCTGCTAGCGTTAAATGATTCTGCTGCTAGGCTTAACATTCTGCTGCTAGTGTTAACATTGCTGCTGCTAAAGTACTTTCTGCTGCTGAGTGGATAAGTATGAAAAGATATTATGTGTATTTAAGTCAACAATATACGGCAGATAATATCTTACCCCATGTGATCAGTCATAATGTTATATTCACAGAACAAGTTGTAAACATAGATACAAGATGTATCTTAATGACTGACACTCTCAAAGCAAGTGTTCGACTAGACTTATCAATATTGTAAAAGATCTTTCTTGTGATATAAAAGAAAGATCTTAGACTAGAGATATGTGTGTCCAAAAGTGTGTTAAACTTATAGTGCAAAATATATCTCTCAAGAACATAGAACAAAAACAATATCACAAGAAATAGAAACTTAAGATTCAAGGTTGTAACCCTAGTGATAACTCAAGATCACTCGTATTATTATCTTAATAATATTGAATCGTTTGGTGATAATCTTTCTTTGTTCATTGTTATATAACAAACACAACTGTTCCATTTCCATAACATAAATAACCTTCTAAGTGTAATTAAGTAGATTCCGCATTCTTAATCATATAAACTCAATATATCATACACACAAAGTACAAAAGGTTTAACTACCTTAACTGTGTGTCGAATCCTAACACATCTCGTGGCTCTAGACTCGATAATTGCAATTTTGGTAGTCGGAGACTGGAGCGGTGTCTCCTGTTTCAATATCAACATAACGCGTAATGAGCGGTCGATAAATTATGCAGGGTTCCCCGTGAGAATGAAACAAGTCCTTTTAAGAGGACTTGAGTTGTTTAGAAGGTTTAGTGCCGTGCATCACTGGGTCCATGACGTCTTGTCTTCAATACCGGTGTTACCTTAGTAACCACCAGTAGCATATGAATTGAAACCGGTTTCTGCCCTAAGGTTGAACAATTTGGAGGGCTATTTCTTTTCACCCTTTCACATTACTTTTCTTTTTAATTCTTCAACCCCTTCTTTCTCCTTTCTCATATTACTCCTTTTTCATAATCATACTTAAGGACTTTCTAATACTAACTATTTGGTATTGTCCATGGGTAGATCCCTCCGGCTCTGGCGGGTCATAGGACGGTTTTCCTAACCTTAGCCACCTTATAACTTCATGACTATCCTATGTTGCCATTTACCAAATCCTTGAAAAATCTCTCAAAGTGTTCATGATTATGAAACACATTTGGCTAACACTTTGAGAGTTTTATAATTTTCAAAGGCTCCCCCTCAACATGAGCTCATATGTTTTAATTTTAAATTTACACATGTTGGGTGGAGATCGCACTTTTTGAATTGATCCACTTTCAGTGAACGTGACCGATTCGAGACACGCTTACGTCACTAGTTAGACTAGCTTGAAATTATTACCCGGCCTGGTCACATCCATTAAAAGTTTCTCAAAACGGTACACTCTACTCAGACACATCCACTTTGAGACACGCTTACATCACTGGTTAATCCAGCTTGAAATTATTACCCGGCCAGGATATGTCTTTTCGATTAATGACAGTTTGTGTTTCGTCAATTCATTGGTAAAGGCTGAGTCACATGAGATGTCGCATCCTTTCTGCTGTCGTGCCATTTGCTCCCCCTTAATATGTGCATCGATATACGAAAGGGTTTAGTAGATATGAGAGAGCTTACACTTAAGTCCAAAGAATCACATTTTCATCAGGTTTCATATTTAAATCACATTCTCTCCCCCGATCAAAAATTTCAATCCAATTGAGATTTGGGATCCCAATTGATTTAAATAAGTTTAAAGAAATGTGGGAGAAAATGTGGTCCGATTTGATATATTCTGATGAGTGTCACTGCTGATGTTGCACAAAGTTTAAAAAGGTGTCAAAAATTTGAACAACTACTCTCCCCCTCAATTAATGACCCATTTTCTATTTAAAGAGTTGTAGTCATTCAATTGAGCGAGAAGCATTTGTGAAAATTTAAGTCCAGTTACCACCTTGTGAAACACCAAAACTCTCCTGAAGAATCATAGATGCGAAGAGTTTGTGGTGTAAAGAAGACTTCACTTCTTATACAGGAAATGATGCACTGAATCGTACATCAAGTCAGAGAAACATGTATATGAAGTAATCCATGCCCAGGTGAACATCACCCAGTTGGGGCTGTCTTTTTGGCGACATGCTTTCCCCAAAATAAAACACTGGTTGCTATCTGAAGTAATAGCAAGCAATTAGACATGTTTTAACCGGTAAATATAACTTCTGGTCGAGCTTCATTTAAAGACCCGTATCATTATTGAATGACATTTCTAGGTCCGTAAATGTTATCGATAAACAGAAGACATGCCTAGAATGACAATTTTTGGTATTTTTGTTTTTCTGATTTTTATGGTTTTTGTAGGTTTTATATTTTTCTATTTTCTTTTTGGTTTAAGATATACACAAATATATACAAGGATATGTGAAGCAAATCCATTACTCCTCATTTTCTTCCTGAAGATGCTTGAGGGATTCTGGCATCAAACTCTTCATGCCAAGTCGCGGGAGAATAAATAGAAACCGTTCTCTCGGAAGTGCCTTTGTGAAGATATCAGCCAACTGAAACTCGGTCCTCACGAAGTAAAGTTCAAAAACCCATTTTTCAACCTGTTCCCTTATGAAGTGATGACGGATGTCGATGTGCTTTGATCTGGAGTGTTGGACATTGTTGCAGCAAAGAGCTATAGCACTTTTGTTGTCACAATACAGAGGTATTTTGTTGTATGCAAAACCATAGTCCGATAGTTGTGATCTCATCCAAAGAATTTGAGCACAGCACGCAGACATGGCGATGTATTCAACCTCTTTTGAAGATATAGACGTACTCATTTGCTTTTTAGATGACCAACTAACCAACTTATCTCCCAGAAATTGAGCACCCCCAGATGTACTTCGACGAGTATCTTGACACCCCGCATGATCTGCATCTGCATAGGCAGTGAGTGCCATGGCAGTATCCTTAGGATACCAGAGACCCATGTGAATTGTCCCTTGAAGGTATCGAAAGACTCGCTTTACTGCTTCCAGATGCTTCTTGGTAGGCTTGGACTGGTATCGAGCACACATGCATACAACAAACAATAGATCTGGCCTACTAGCAGTGATATACATTAGGGATCCGATCATGCTTCGAAACTTTGTTTGATCAACCAGGATCCCAGAGAGATCTTCATCCAACTTCGATCTCTCAATCATAGGGGTGTCAACCGCATCACTTGAATCAAATCCAAATTTCTTCAATATTTCATTAGCATATTTGGATTGATTAATAAAGATGCCTCCGGGACTTTGTGAGATTTGTAAACCCAAGAAGAACGAAATTTGTCCCATCATAGACATTTGGAACTTAGAGCTCATCTCATTGGAAAACCTGTCACATTCCCTATGATCGGACGAAGCGAATATGATGTCATCTACTTAGATCTGAACAAGAAGTAGATGTTTACCCGATTTCCTAGTGAATAGCGTAGGATCAACAACACCTTTGGAAAAGCCATTAGCCAGAAGAAACTTTGATAAAGTATTATACCACGCCATGGGTGCATGCTTTAGCCCATATAGAGCTTTCTTCAAACGGTAGACATGAGTAGGACGATCAGGATCTACAAATCCTTCTGGTTGACTGACATAAACTTCCTCTTTTAGATCACCATTCAGAAATGTTGTCTTAACATCCATTTGGTAGACAACCATATTCTGACTGGCAGCATTAGCTAGAAAAATTCTGATGGCTTCAATTCTAGCAACAGGAGTGAATGATTCTTCAAAGTCTATGCCCTCTTCTTGACGATATCCTTATGCAACAAGTCGAGCCTTATTCTTCAGAACGTCACCATGCTCGTCAAGTTTCACTTTAAAGATCCACTTGAGAGCGAAAATCATTGCACAATCTGGAGTGGGCACTAATTCCCATACTTCAAGTCGGTCAAACTCATGAATTTCTTCTTGCATAGCCTGAAACCAGCAGTCTTTAGACATAGCATCTTTGAAATCTTTGGGTTCGATTTTGGAGAGTACAGAATTAAAGAAGCACCACAGTGCATCGGTGGCAAGTTGCTTTCTTGTGGATACCGAACGAGAAGGATTTCCTATGATGTTTTCAATGGGATGATCGGTGTTCCATTTTCTGAGATGATCATGTGGTTGAGGGTATTGAACCAATGTTGCCGAGTTAAGATCCCCTGAAGAAGACGTGTCTGTAGAAGATTCAGGAGCAAAGATATTCTCGAATGGAACATCATCAACAGGAGCAAACGGATTCACTTCAAAAGAATTATCAATTGCAGCACCTTGTTGTACCGTAGAGGACTGAACATTCGATGATGATGGTGAATGGCTGACAGATGGTGCTTCAGCAGTTGGAGGTGTAGGTGGGGCTTCAGTTGTAGCACCACCAATTGGTGGCTCAAAATATTCATCATACATCTAATCAAACAACTTCTTCAACTCCTCACTGGTAGGTGGTACATAAGGAACTGCAAGCGTGGAATTCTGTACAAGACCTGAACTGATAGGTCCAGGTGTCAAAAGATTAGGAGCGGGTCCAGAACTAGCTTGTCCAGAAGCCGGTTGCTCAGTCAGCTCATCGAACGTAACGTGAATAGTTTCCATGATTTGTCGGGTTCTTTTGTTGTAGATTCTGTATCCCTTGCGATCTGGTGCATACCCAATGAAGAAACCTATGTCTGCTTTAGCTTTCAACTTTCCCAGATCTTGACTGTCATTTATCGGATAGCACAGTGCACCGAACACACGAAGAAAAGAGAGGTCTGGCTTCTTGCCATGAATCAGCTCATAAGGTGTTTTATTGTGAATAGTATGAATCAGGGATCGGTTTTGAGTGTAACATGCAGTTTCAATTGCTTCTGCCCAAAGAAACTTTGGTGCTTTGGAAAATATTAGCATGTGATGCGTGGTTTTGCGACCTTACAACAGGTTTTACCTCTCGAGGGATCTCAAGAGGCTTACAACCCCACCAGGCAGTGTACCTGACCGATGTAGTATAGTGTAGTGGTAAGTACGGGGGATTGATCGTTCTCCACAGGGAATAGTGTCGTTAGGATTGAAAAACTACTCTAATAGGTCTAAGGGTGAGGGAAGATTCTTTTTGTATTTTTATAATTTTATGAAAGCAAGTAAAATCTCGGGTTTGAAGGAGTGGGCGGAATTAGTTGCTAGTCAACTAACCCAAATGACTACAAATGCAAATAAAATAAAATAACAAAAATGAAAATGTCGTGAAACTTATGTGGAGAGAAATGTGTTTACTTAGATTTCCTTACTCCCTAACTATCTTTTACCGGTTGATTAGTGTGTATTAATTGCGTGGATGACGGGTGTATTCCTTAATACTAATCGTGGGGTGGCGTACGTACTTCCCCAACTCTACAAGCTCCTACTTCACTCCTATGTAGAGCCAGCTAAGAAGCTCCTAACATGGGATCACTAGAATTCGCTCATGCATTAAATACAACCATAAAAACCTTAGTACGCATTGGTTCATGTTTCTTAAGACGTTCAAGCAAGTTACCGAATAGGAGGTTAGCCAGTTTTCTTAAGCCTAACATCGATAAACAATCATCCAATACAATTAATAACACACTAATAACCAATAATCAATAGTTAGGTTTCATTAGATCTAAGCAAACACAAGATAAATCTATCCTAGCATGTTAATTAAAAGACAAGAACAAGATATAATCAAACAACACATAGACATATTGATTGATTAAATGATAACTTATCTTCAATTAAACATGGGAGATCCAAGGGTGTAAAAACCCTTAAAATGGCAGAAATTCGTATTAGGGTTTCTCCTCACAAAGTTGCACACTAATGACAAAAAATTGCAAAACTATATATAGAGTTTAGTAGCTGACGGCGTCACGTTGTAGATCTTGACGCCGTCACCTCGCCGTGTCTAGGGTTCCCGGATGGTCTTCCTGACGCCGTCCCTCTTTAGTCCTCCAAAATCCGCTCTGGCCTATCAAAGGTTGACGCCGTCAGAAATGAGCTTGACGCCGTCTCTCTTTAGCTTAAACCGTGATGGCCTTGATCACCTTAAAGGGTGACGCCGTCAGACTTTCCATTGCAAAACTCTCTGGCGCGTCTCGTGTATTTTTCATATCCACCTCTTTTGCCAAGCCATGACGCCGTCTAGAGCAGTCCCTGACGCCGTCAAAGGTACTTTTCCCGCCGATTTTGAGACTTTGTCGTTTTCTTCACTTTTATGCTCCAAAAACGTCCAAAATGCTTCTTTTTCCAGATTTCTTCTCCAAAGTACCTAAAATGACAAAAGGAACGATTTAGGGAAATATTTGATCAAATAAATACGATTTAGGGCTTAAATGACCCCCTAAAAGCGGTACACTTTTCGCTTTGGAAAACATTAGCATGGTTCTTGCAACTTCCACCAGAGTACGGTTCCTTCTTTCAACCACACCATTCTGCTGAGGAGTGCGCGAAACACTTTTTTGGTGTGTTATGCCAATACTTTCATAGAAATGACTTAGTTGTTGGTTAACGAACTCAGTTCCATTGTCTGTACGGATGATTCTGACTGTTTTGTTGAGTCTCACTTGCAGTGTCGTAAGGGTTTGATGTTCTAAAATAGTAACTGTTGGCAATGTAATATTGAATATAGAAGTTATCTAAGCCTTTGCATCAATGTCATTTGACCACATAAAGGTTAAACATTGTATTTGTGCCTTATCTAGTGGTCTGACAATTTGAGTGTTTGGTTACAATTGACAAAGAATTATCATAATATCAAATATTTTCTACAAACTAAATACTCCAACAAATTTAAAAATAAGGCTTGCGCCATTTGTTTGTACTAAACTTATTGCACCTATTATTAGGATGTTCATGTGTGTGGTTACAGCATTATGTTATTGTTCATCCCAAATGACTTGATCGCCGTATTTAAATGCTGGCCTGTTTCACAGAACTTGTTGTAGGTTATATTGACTATGTAAAGTAAAACTGGTAGAAAAATGGACATTTAAAGGGTAACTGAAAGCTAAGGATTTAGAAACAAGATATATATTAGTGCAAGACAACTAAAGCAAAAACCTAATATCACAACCTTTCTCCATAATTATCTCTCAGATATCAAAAAAGACTAACAGCCTTTTACAATGTAGACTATCTGATTAAAACATTTTACAAAAAAGGCAAGTCAAAACACGAAGGTTGGTCCACGTGCCTCTACAATTACATTACAAAAACTAATCATTAATGTTTCTTCTTGCTTCCCTTTACAGCACCAGACTTTGATGGAGTAGCCACCAGGCACACAAACAAAACCACAATGGAGATGACATACACCAAAGAGCCATACTTAGCCAACAACTTCTGCAAATTTAGATAACAAAAACATAAATATGGATGATTACAATAGACATATTTCAGATCGAATTCAAATATATTATATCAGATTTACTAAATAGATCGTAAAAAGAAACACAATGATCAGAAAAATATCTCATACCTTAGCCTGAAAGGATGGCATCAGATACAACATACTTATAATGCCTTATCAGTTAAAATGTTTATATTGTGCAGCAGATACAGCATACTTATAATGCCTGCATCTTTTTTAAAAAACACTTATAATGACAGCATGTTTTTAAAAAACCACTTATATACCACTTATAATAATGACTGCATATGGTATCCTTGTGACTGTATATAGGATAGTAACTGTATCTGCTGCACAATATCCATTATACGTATGCTTTAGTATCAGTAGTTTATAAGTGGTATGAATGTCTCAGTCCCAAACAGCCCCATACTTAGAAGTAGTGTTTGGTTTTTTAAAAACATGCTGTCATTATTAAAAATATACTGCTGCACAATAGAAAGTATTGTGTGGGATATATTAGGCTGTCAATTGATTACTTTTAATGTATATGATTATCTTCCTGTTATACATTATGCGATTTTTTTTAATCCCCACCTTAATAGCCATTATTCCTACTTAATAGGTCATATCCTCATTCTTAAAAACTCTATATATAGACACAAGTTATTCACCATATCACACATTTGACAACCAAATAATCAAGATGTTTACGGTCCAAACTTCTTATGTTCAAGGTAAATATTATGATTTCTATTCATACTTTTTGTCGATGCATACTTAAAAGAATTATGCACAAGGTAAATATTATGATTGTTTATTGTTGCATTCAAGGTAAAGGTGTTGATTGTTGCATGTCGACTAAAGGGACGGGTTATATCGTTTTCATGATACCTGATGTGTGCGTGTATACTGCTCTAATATTTATATCCACGGTAGCGGCTCCAAAGATTTGGTGCGCGCTTGATGTCGTTGTGGTTTTAGCAGTATTCAAGTTTTAAATTTATATTTAGCCGACTTATCAATAAAACACACACTTTAACGAGCAGTGTACCCGGTCAGTATGAATATAATGGTAAGTAAAGTGTCGATCACTAAGAGTGGAACGTATTATCTAGTTATTCTAATCAGTATTTTAATATCTTAAGTTAGCTCTACAATCCTAATCTAACGCAAGGGGGTTTCAGCCTGAGAGACTGGCACGGTTTGGTTATGATTAAATATAAAACTAAACTAATGAGCACGAATCAGCGATTAGCACACACGTACACAGATAGATACTCGAGACAATAAGAAGACATGTCCTGATAATTAAATAGCTTGTCACTTGTTTTATTGCTAGTTTTATATGAAGTGTATGTAATTAACCCTTTCTCGTTGGCTCTAATCTTATCGGCGAGTAAACCCTTAATGATCACTTATGTCTATCCCACTATCCTAGAATATTGAGCACTTGAGATGCCCACGTTTCGTATACGCTAGAACAGATAGGCGAGGAAGAGGCATGGCGACCCAAGCAATGCTCAGCTAGACACAGAGGTTATCAATGTACTAATAAAAGTCACCAAAGACATCAACATATAAACTTTAATTAATGGGAAAGCAATTTTAAGGGGTGCCCATGGTTTTCCGTAGTCACATGGAATCGGCCCATCAATCCTAATGAATTAAAGTGTACTAATACAATAAAACAAAACTACTTAATGAATTAAATACATGCAGGACCTTCTTACAGCTCTTGTATCTTCGTTTAGGGTGTGTCATGTGCTGCTAATACGTCTGAATTCGGCCTTAGGGTTTCTTCGGTCTTCGAAAGCTTTGTGTGTGTAAAGTCACGAAATTCGTCTGGCCTTGGGGTATTTATAGTTTCTGTCTGAGGGTTAGATGCGGCGCATAGGATAAGTAGATGCGGCGCATTGACTTAACTTCGCATGGGGTCCAAGATTAATATATTCAGGAATATTCGTACACCGCCTTAAGATGCGGCGTAACTCCATTTATCTATGCGGCGCATGTCCTTTGCCGTCTTGGATTATAACTTGTGAAATCTTGATAGTAATACGCCGTATGTACGAAGTATGATGCGGCGTATTTGGAGCAGAATGATCTTGATCTTGTACATTTCAGTAGACTCTTAACATCTTGCTTGTTTTGCTCCATAATTGGTCCAAAATCGCCAAGTTTCACATAATACTTGTTTTTACCTGAGAATTACAAAAGTAAACATTAACGTATCAATTCTCATATATAATATAATAAAACAAGTCAAATAAATAGGATAAATGATGATAATAAAATGTACTTATTTGAGTTCATCAATACCCATCAAGCCAATGCAAATATGCAGCTACTGTGGAAAGTATGGATACCATGATGCAAGGAACTGCCGTGAAAGGAAGAAAAAAACACAATCAAAAGGCCTGTACCAGTTTATCTGTAAGGAGCTTTATGTGTCTGATAATGAGTAGTTATTTTAACTTTTAAATCATTTCTTACTTATTTTGAACCATTTATGTTCTTGTTATCCTTTTATGGTGTTATTGCTTGAAATATTTTTCAATAATATCTTATCTTTTATTCTGCATATTTTTGTTAGCCCTTGATGGTCTTCTTGTTATCCTTTTATCCTTTAATTACTAATGATGAAGCGAAAAGTGTACCACTTTTAGGGGGTCATTTAGGCCCTAAATCATATTTATTTGATCAAATATTGCCCTAAATCGTTCCTTTTGTCATTTTAGGAACTTTGGAGAAGAAATCTGGAAAAGGAAGCATTTTGGACGTTTTTGGAGCATAAAAGTGAAGAAAACGACAAAGTCTCAAAATCAGCTGGAAAAGTACCTGTGACGGCGTCAAGCACCATTGTGACGCCGTCAACCCTTGACGCGCCAGAGAGGATTTTGGATGATTAAAAAGGGACGGCGTCAAGAAGGCCATCAAGAAACCCTAACCGCGGCGAGGTGACGGCGTCAGCTCTATAACGTGACGCCGTTAGATCTGATTTTCTATATATATTCTCATAATTTTTTAGTCATTAGAGTGCAACTTTGTGAGGAGAAACCCTAAGATGATTTTTCTGCTACTTTTAAGGGTTTTATACCCTTGGATCTCCCATGTTCAATTGAAGATAAGTAATCAATTAATCATTCAATATGTCTATGTGTTGTTTGATTATATCTTGTTCTTGTCTTTTATTTAACATGCTAGGCTAGATTTATCTTGTGTTTGCTTAGATCTAATGAAACCTAACTATTGATTAGTGGTTGTTGGTGTGTTATTAATTGTATTCGATGATTGTTTATCGATGTTAGGCTTAAGAAAACTGGCTAACCTCCTATACGGTAACTTGCTTGAACTTCTTAAGAAACATGAACCAATGCGTACTAAGGTTTTTATGGTTGTATTTAATGCATGAGCGAATTCTAGTGATCCCATGTTAGGAGCTTCTTAGCCGGCTCGACATAGGAGTGAAGTAGGAGCTTATAGAGTTGGGGAAGTACGTACGCCACCCCACGATTGGTATTAAGGAATACACCCGTCATCCACGCAATTAATACACACTAATCAACCGGTAAAAGATAGATAGGGAGTAAGGAAATCTAAGTAAACACATTTCTCTCCATATAAGTTCCAAAACCTTTTTATTTTCAGTTATTTTATTTTATTTGCAATTGTAGTTATTTGGGTTAGTTGACTAGCAACTAATTCCGCCCACTCCTTCAAACCCGAGATTTTACTTGCTTTTATAAAAATATAAAAAAATACAAAAAGAATCTTCCTTCACCCTTAGACCTATTAGAGTAGTTTTTCAATCCTAACGACACTATTCCCCTAGAGAACGATCAATCCCCCGGTACTTGCCACTACACTATACTACATCGGTCAGGTACACTGCCTGGTGGGGATTGCAAGCCTCTTGAGATCCCTCGAGAGGTAAAACCTGTTGTAAGGTCGCAAAACCACGCATCAACTAACCACTTGTTCCATTTTGAATATTGACTGTACATGCATCACTTTCAACAACTTAGGGGGTGCTTGGTTGGGGGTAAAAGGGGGCGGGTAATGGGAAAAGATATGAATAATGATGCTTGGTATGGAGGGGGTAATATAATGATTACCCAGTACTGGGTAATCAACCATTATAGAGTAAATTGGGGGGGGGGGGTAAGGTAATGATTACCCACCATCACCCATTCCTTTGCATTCCCTTACCCTTTCCCTTTCCCTTTCCCCTATGCTTACCAGGCATACCCTTAGACTTTGAATTGAGAGATTGAATGGATTGATATTAGACTTTGGAAGGCTTTTGACCAATTACACATTTTGACCACTTGCTACTGTATCTGATGTGCAGTAGCTTCCCATTAGCATTAGGCCTGAGGTTTGTTCAAGTTATGTAGCAGGGCATATTGTGTTGAAATGTTTGTCTAATCAGACCAAAGATACAAGATACCTAAGTGGTAAGAGGGCGGGTTGGGTGGATCGTTTACATGTTATTATACATTCTTTTTGAAGCAGGTCATTTTTAGTATGGGTTGAAATGAGCCACGTTGGGGTTCCCATTACTTCATTTTTGTCATTTTTCCCTCAATAGGTAATAAGTTAATTATGATTACATAAAACATGCTAACTAAAGTAAAAATCTGAATATTTGAATAAAATGAATTGAGAGGTTGAATGGATTCAGATTAGACTTTGGAAGGCTTTTGACCAATTAGACATTTTGAATGGATATTCACTATGTAACACCCCCGAATTTATTAAATAACAGCGGAAGACTAATTGGGGTATTACGGGGAGGATCTTTGCATAATAATAGAAAACGGCTCGAAAGAGACGTTTTAAGAATACATTTTTGTCCCATTGTGTTGAATTACAAAATATGAAAAATATCAGAGTTAAAACATCCCAATAAAGGGTGTAATAGTTTTGGGAATGAATGACAATTTATTATTTTACACCACAATTATAACCTTGAGTCAAATGCCAGCTCCGTGCCCTACTGCTCCACTAGATACCTGAGAATACATGCTAAAAAGTCAACAAAATTGTTGAGTGAAATCATAGAGTTTGTAGTTGCAAATTAGTTGGGTGAACACAAGTAGTGATTACCTGAGTATTACAATCATGTTTAATCAATAATAATGTATATTGCCATAAGTCTCATGAACTTAACCTTAACAGGGGTGTGTGGTATCAATAAATGCCCTTGGGGTAGGAGCTTGCCATTCTCCTAGTATGTTCAAATATAGTGCATTTGGCTATCCACCGACTATCTATAGTCTAGCACAAATGGGTTGTCAAGTACCAATAGATCTATTCACAAATATTCGCGTTCACTCGCAAGTGACTACGGTTCATGATATAAGGGACTTTCATAAATATATCGGGGCAACAGGGGTGTGTGTACTTATGCAATAACATTCAGGATAACATACAATAAAAATACTTGTGTTCAGTTTATAGCATGTATCTCCCCCGTGGAGTTTATAAAACTTGTAAATAAGTAAAAAGTGGAGCTATGACTCACCTTAGCTGGGGGTGTGTAAGTAAGTGAGTGATATCAAGTGAGATTCGGGGACGGCTCCAACACACAACCTGGATAATAATAAAGTCTAAGTATTTGGTGTTTGTGATATAACATTGTGTGTGAGTAATAGGTGGTGAACAGGTGTGTGATATGACTTATGAAATCTTAGTATTTTGATAAAATCATATTGTTACTGAATAACCCTTCAGGTTATGAGGAATCTACATTTTAACCCCTGATAGTGGATATTTACACTTTCAGTCCTTGTACTTTGACAAAATGATATTTCAATACCCTTGGTTTATAAATATTCCATTTCTATCCTTGAATTACAGTTTTGACAATTTTGGTACCTCCTTATAAATATTTACTCATTTAGTCCTCCAAGTTTGTAAAAACCTATTATTGTAAATCTATTATATATAAAGTAAAAAAGGCGCTCTCGTGCAATCTAAACAACTACACTTTTAGTCCCTATAATTAAAAGTATGACATTTTTGTACTCAAAATATCCAATTAATCATTTTTATGCCCTTAGTTTACTGAGTTTACTGTGTTAACTTCAGTTTTTCCAGTTTGGCAGTTTTAGTCCTCGTAGTTTAAAAGTTTTGCAAAACTAGTCCTTTTCTCATTTAAGTATTCATTTCAAGTACAAGTTCTTCAAAATTTTTATATTTGACTCAAAATCATTCATATTATCATTTAGTACTTTAAATTTTCTGTTTTGACAGTTTTTACCCGTAAGTTTCAAAAATGACAGTTTTGGTCCCTCAAGTTTACAATTTTTGCATTTTTAGTCCAAAACACAAGTTAATCTTATAATTTCATTTCTTTTAACTTTTTATACTTCCAGAAGTTAGGTCAAGCTTGTGGGAGCTTGTACAGTGGTTTAAAGTGGCTAAAACTGGTGTTCATAGATCGGGTAATATCCGCAGTAACCGAAAACCGAAACCGAACCGAACCGAAAATAACCGAACCGAATTCTTAACCGAACCGAATTGGTAAAAACCGAACCGAACCGAACATTTTAATCGGTTTATGGTTCGGTTATGGGTTTAGCATATTGACAACCGAACCGAACCGAAAACCGAATTATAATTAATATTTAATATTTTTTATATATTAATTAAAAAAATATAACTTGACTAACCCTAGGCCCTATGATGTTAGGGTATTTTTTGTTCAATAGATGTTAAAACTTGTCTAGGTATGTCGTTTTGCATATATTTTGGCATACCGTCATGGGGTCATGTGCTATGATTAGTTATTTCTTAGGAAAGTTTATGTATCTGGATGATGTATGTTCTATTCTCTAGGTTTAATCATTTGACATACATATCAATATGTGTATGCAAAACTTTTATGGTTCAATATTAGAGCAAATATAAATGTTGTTCAATATTCAAGCACAAAATTTCGGTTTTCGGTTTTGACCCATAACCGAACCGAACTTCGGTTCGGTTCTCGGTTCGGTTCGGTCACAAATATTTTTGGTTCGGTTCAGTTTTCGGTTATGACTCAAAAAAAAATTTAACCGAACAACCCGAACCGAATAAACCAATTAACCGAGAACCGAACCGATGAACACCCCTAGCTAAAAGCTTAATTTTTAGCTTAACGGGCCAAAACAAAAACAAGCGGCTCTTTTATATTTTGATGGGCCCCCTGGACTTGAGCTTTTTAGGGGTGTTTTGTAGGATCCCACGAAAATCCCTTGTCATAATCCTCATTGATTAAAGATAACCTCGAGTTACCGTTTAACAAAACCCATTTTTACGGGGAAATTAAAAAATTTCTTTTATTTTTACCACGTCATAACAATCATGATAAGTATCAATGTAATACTCACACTAAACATATATGACATTTCGCTAACCACACTTAACTAGTCCTAATCTTATACATTAATTACTACACCTAAATTAAACCAAGCTACAAATTAAATCGGATCTCCATTTCCCTCAGCCCACCACCCTTAGCCCATCCACAGCCCATCTCCAACTCATGCTAACTTTTCCATTTCATTCTATACCCGATGTCACGCCCCTTAAAAACGACTTGTATACTCTACATTTTCAAACGTGACCTAGATACATTTTTGCCTCGTCTTAATCACCACTCGCCAAGCTTTATTTGTGCCAAATCCTAGACCTAGATGTCAAACATTACTATAGTAGTCTCGTCCCTTTTTCCACACCCAAACGTATGAACAAAACAACTTCAAACCCCAACCAAATGGCACCTTGACTTTCCTCACGAGTCCATAACAATATTTTGACATAATGAAATGTTTAAGAACTGCTTCGAACAACAGAAAGAGTTGTCACTCGCAAAACCCACTTCGCACTATTCTAAAAATGCAAGTATGAATACAAGTCGAATACAAATGTAATCCAACAACAAAAGACAAATGCTACCCAACACTTCCATACCTACTTAAGATATTTTAGCAAAACATGCCACCTCCCCAACACGAACAGTAGAGGCAAATGATTGAGTTGAAAGTTGAAAAGTCAAGAGAAACGTGTATAAATTTTCTTCTATAAAACTAACCCAACCAACCACACTTTACACTACCCACTTTCCCCACTCTTTCACTTTACAAACTATCTTAAACACATAGAAACCCTCTCTGGTCTTGTGGTGAAGCATAACAGTAAAGAAAACCAATACATATTCTAACTCATTAAGCCTACTACCTTCGTCTATGTGCTACCAGTCGAACCACACTATCTCTTCCCCACCTCTCACTCTCACCACCATTACCTATTTCTCATTCCCTATCATCCGTTAGAACCTCCTAAATGACCAGAAACTCTCATCTTCCTCATTGGTAAAATGGTTCGAAAGAAACGAGTTAACATGTAGCCACGTATATGTTAACCTTGAAAAAGTTGTGAATCACCCTTGTGTCTAGCTTCTCTCTACGTGACCACTACCCACCTCTAGAAGGTGTAGTAAGTGCCTTATAACCTTTCTTGTCTCTCTATCTCACGTTAGAATTTATATCACACCTGCATGTTCTTTACCACCCTCGAACGCATTAAATTGTATATATTGTTGCATGTGTCCTCAGGTGGTGACAAACTGCCACTAAGGAAGATTTAGAAACCACCCACTTTATTTGCACGTTAAAATATCACAACCATACACGCATCATATAATTTTATCATTCGAACGTATCATTTTTTTTTACTAGTACGAACAATAAAGTTTACAAAACCACAATGGGTGACAAACCCCCACTGTGGAAGGATGGAAAGTCACAAGACACATCACTCTCACGTTTAAAGATTAGTTGCATGCATACATACTCATTCGACCACCCTACTGATCATATCTCATGCATACCATATACTTAAAGAAAAACTCTAAGTCTTAATAACCCAGAAGACTGCTTCAGATAGACACATAACCGGCTCAGTAAAACTTGAATCTATTTAACGACCCACCTACAATATTACACGAACTAAAAGACCACCTTGCTAACTAAATAAGTCGCGTTTGTACTTTGTTAAAATAAGCTCACTTACTAGCTTTAAAATAGTCACTACTCTCATGTGATGCACAAGTATTCAAAAATAAACTAAAGTGTTTTCCTTTCATAAACATGTCTCGACAGGCCAAAGTTCATTTAATTAACTTCGAATCTGTAAACGTAACAAACCGATATTTTTGCTTATCACGACTATCTACCTGGCCAAGAACATCTTTTGTATTTTAAGATTTTACTCAAAAGTTCATCTCAACACTTTAAATGAACCATTTTAAATGCTACTCGACAAAATATAGAACACTTAGAAATATATAGAGTTTTTCAGTTTTTTTTTTTAAAACTTGCGACCAGTCCAACTCATGGTCTGTTTACTTCGAATTTATGAAAGTAACGTATACATATTTTTGCTCAGCTCGAACGAGGACCCAGGAAATTACACTTTTCGTGTTTTAACCTCGAAATCATAAGTTCTCAAACACACTCAAAACTGCCCTTTTTGGTCGCTACTCGCTGAACCTTTATTACATAAAATCAGAATGTTAGTTTATTCGGTATTGGGCTAAAGATTAAGCCCATTAAGCTTTTGAGCATGGACAGTGTAATATACCCATGTGATACATTTTTAGAATCATGAAAACAGCCCAGGTCCAGGCCCAAAACAATTTACATGCCCTCGCCTCTAAAATATTAAATGGGCTTTAAGTTAATTCGTTGTGCGGCCCATTAGACTAAAAATAAGCTCTTTACTGAAATAAGCAATTGAAATAAGTTAAAATGAACTTAATAGAGTTATAGAAATTTTAAGAATATTTTTCTCATTATTTTTATGCAAAAAGGACTAAAAATGTAACGCACTTTCACTATAAGGACTAAAACTGCCAACCTGAGAAATTTATGGCCTAAAGCTATGAAAACAGTGTACTGAGGACTTATATTGCTATATCATTAAACTCCAAGCCTTATATGGACATATGGACAAATTTTGGACTATTATGACTTAACCGAGGACTAACGACGTAACGCAATCGCAGTTACACTAAAAAGAGTAAAATCTGAAAAGGCCAAGGACCAACTATTTCCACTTGACATTCTTATTTTATTTTCTATTTTTCACCCCTCACTTCATATGCATTTTACATTTTAGTATGCATTATCTAGTATTCGTTATTTATTATAACTAGGAATTTAGCGATTCACTTTGCATATCATTTCAGCACATTTTGAGAAGATAATATTTTGAGTCATAAGAATCAAGATAATATCACAAATGATATTATATTTTTAACTTGAGGCATTTTAAGCATATCACACTAATATCACCGATCAAATCGTTATACGAATTCTCACATCACACTCACTGTTAGTAGTAAGTCAGAATCTTAGACTTCCCTTATATTCAGGTTTCGTATCGAAGACGTTTCCGTGATCGTTTCCATAAATCTAATAATTCTATCTTGTCAGATACACTCCAGGTGAGTCGTGGCCCCTACTTTTAACACTTATTTTTAATAACTCTTTTGGGGGAGATACATGCTTTAACTGTTTTAAGTTACTTATATACTTTGAAAACTCTCATGATTTACTAAAAATCATCCACTATGCTTTACATGTTCAAATCACCCTTGAGAGAAATATATGTTTGTTATATGTGCAAATTGCTTTTTTAGCGTAAACACTGAATTTGAAAGATAACCTTTTAAACTACATGATGTAACATGATACTGAGACTTATTGTATGCACTCATATAACAAATGAATGTACTGTTACTTTATTATGACATTTCTACATTTCACTAGAAATAATTGCCAAAACTAAAATTACGCATAATTCATGAACCTTGAAACCTATATTGCCTAAGTTTACTTTATTGCCATAAAGTCCCTTGATCATGAGCCATTAATCACTGCGGTGAGCGCGAATATAGTGAACAGCTTGGAAACCTGTTAGAGGCTGATGACCTATCCCACTAAATACTTGGACGAAATGCCTACATGGTTAGTCGTATTTAGTCGCGATGCACTATATTTGAGAAAAATAGGAAATTGGCAAATCACCTATTACATGAGGGCAAAACTTTCGTCATTAATTTGGTGAACACTCCGTTTTACGGTACTCTGTTAATGTTTTGCGTGTCATGAGGCTTAGGGCAATATAACTTTATGAATATATGAATGTTTCATATATATTAGGATACAGCTGTATTTAGAAAACCACCACTTTACACTGATAGACTTTAGACACTAGGTTACTATTTTCATTATGTGTTATGATTATGAATCATGTACTTGAACCTTAATTATTATCATATGTGACTAAATTGTGAATTCTACAAAAGAAAACTCAAAATGCTTGCTATATCGATACATTTAAAAGTGACTCAATATTCTATTCCGAGCGTATAACAACGTAGCTCATATTCATCTATAACTTGAAACTTATGATTTTGGAGGTCATATATGATTTGCTCGTGAATTTTTAAATAATACAACTTGTTATTTATTTCATGAAGAACTATAATTTACTTCAACGATCACTATACACCTTTTAAATTCAGTGAAAGAAAGTTATTTTCTATCAAACTCCACGAACTCACCAACCATTGTGTTGACATTTTTAAGCATGTATTTATCTCAGGTCCGCAATGAACATGGATGGCACGGAGGAGCACGGATACTTATGAAGGCTATAAATATCATTTGAACACCTATTTAATAAACTTTGAAACCGCTGGGACCTTACTTTGTAAACTCTGATATTCGAATGATAAATCTTTTAAAACGACTAAATTGTGATCGTTTCTACTATTCAACTGTTGTGCCATGAAGTAACACCCAATTTGAATTCCGCTGCATATTACAAAATTGGGGGTGTTACATGTTTCATGAGCTTATTGTGAGCTTATTTCCATAGGAGAAATAGCTTGTAAATAGCTTATAAGCATAGAGCTTATTTTAGCTTGGTGGGCTTTTTAGCCCGTTAAGGGTTTATAGTTTATTTTTGTTTCAGTGAAAGGAGTTTTGTGCTTGTGAGATTGGTCAACTGAGCTTGTGTGTGAGTGATGTGAGTATCTTGTGATCGTCTAGCGCACCAAGAAATGATTCGACCCTTTTAATTTGTATGGTGTACGTAAGATCATGATATTACAAGGCCATTTTAAATGGCAACATACCTAGTGTGGTTGTGTGACTTAAAAACGTGTGATTCTTGGTATCAACAAGATATGTTTGGTCAAAAAAAAAAGTGTAGATTGGCAGGGACACCTAAACCCTGTGTACCATAATGGTACCCATCAACCCTACCCAGCAAATGTTTGATGCCTGTAAAATACCTCCACCCAATACCCAACCATGCTGCGGATCGGATTCGAACTCGCGTCCTTTGTTTGGTCAAGACATCACATGGCTGGGCCCAGGCTTCTAAGGCAGCTGGTTGATATCATTAGAGCTTATGGTCCCTAAGTGAGGACTTCCCGGTCGGTCACCCAACCCGGTACTACTCTCACTTGAGCACGCTTAATTGCTTAAGCATCTACCACTAGTGTGTAATACTTATGTATTTCCATTTTTATCTAGGTCGCGATCTATGTGAGTGTTTAACAAATACATATAACCATTTCTTTAGTTATGTCGAGGCATAGGTGAGTGTGTTTGTGTGATTAAAATCTTAACGAGATGTATGAAACATATATATGAAACTTGTGTGATACGTACGTATACGAATCAACTTAATGATCAAAAATATAAACTAAATGTTTGAGTAAAAACTTACTACACCTATTAAAAGGTGGTGATGTGTCACTGTTTCGAATGAAGAGAGGGAGTAAGGACCTTATAGCTCGTTCGTGGGTGAACTAGGGACTCGAGTGAGGCCTTGGTGATCACTTGTACGTACTAGCAAACTCTTGTGGTGATCCTGGAGCTCTTCGACAGTAAGCAGTGACCAAGAGGAGAAGTTGAAGTGTTTTTGTGGAGTGAGTTGAGTGTGTACCTAGAATGGAGTTGCATGGGAGTTATATTACTCAAGGATAAGGTCAAGTGGTTAGACAGAAAGAATATTAGCAGTGGATAGCGAATAAAAATAAGGGTAGGGCATAGGGGCATTTATGAAGTTAGCAAGTAGGAAATACATATGTGCACTTGTTCATGCATTTCGATTGGAGTGAGTGAGTGACGAGGCCAAGGCTTCTAGATGTTGATTTTATTTCACGTGCTAGGTAGCTTGGTTGCAATGTACATAAGTTTTGAGGAATACCACTGAGTAAACAAAGGGTGTGTTTGAGCTAGGATCTCAACGGGTCATATATATTAGTTAACGTGACCAGAAAAATATATGGGGTCGAGTTGCATTTGCTAAGGTCCTTGGGAGTTAGGAACGAGTCTTGTCTAGTGTTTTTGGTGTTGTAATGGATAAAAACGATTCTCTAATAATCTTGTGTGGTCTTATGGATACGTTTTTGGGTTTGTGTTTTCCTTAGTGTACGTAAAATATGACATGGTGATCGAAGGAAACTCCATAAGGCACGTTGGGGTTTAAAAGGTGATATGGGATGATGTATCATGATTCTATACTCATTTGCAAGGTTTAGCTCCCACAGGAACTCGTTCAAACTAAGTTGAATAAAACTTGGCACGTTTAAGACTAAGTACCAACTTGATTAGCTTTTGCGTTTGTTCATTGCCCATACGTTCATATATTTTAAATATACTTGTTGTTCATGATTCCTTGGGACGTGGTGATTCAAATGGTGTGATTTATTCCATACATTGTACGTCAAAATCGCAAGTAAAAGGATCAAAAGCAATCGAGAGTTGAGGGTGTGTGTTTATACAGTTTGTATATTAAATATGTTGGGCTTGGTGGGCTTAGGATTTGTAAAGCCCAATGTGATTATATTAAGGATCCGTTTGATTTGTAATTGGGTTTAATTCGAGTGGGCTTAGGAGATATTAAGGCCCAATGAGTGTGTGTGAGTTAAATGTGATACCGTGACCCACCATGTGAATAGTGAGTACCAAGGGGGGGGGGGGGGGGGGTACCAAGGGGGGGGGGGGTTGTGAATGTGTTGACTTGTTTTGGTGAAACCAATTATATTGTGTTTAATATATTTTTATTCTGAAAATATTAGGGTACGTGTGTGAGCACGTTCCAGAAAAAATGGGAATCACATAACATATATTGAGTCATAGTGTAAACAAAAGTTTGAAATTTTGCTTAAAAATGAGAGTGTGAACAGTAATACATAATTAATCATTGATTATGTTAATTAATAACTGGGATTTTTACAGGAGGTTACACACTGTACAAGCATCACTTTCCATGGTATCTGATGTTGTTCTTGTTATTTTACGAACCGGATACACAAAAAATATGAATGACAACAAAAAGGAGAGGAGTGATGAGTTGTGTTTATTTCGGTGTCTTTAAAAATGAAAGGACATACCCATTATATAGGGGAAGGAGGTGAATGAAAAACAGTCGAATTAATTATCACAATGGGTTATCAAATGACAAACCCTAATCCTAACAATTATATATACACAAACTTTTAAAACACTTGAAAATTTTACTAAACTTGAGGGGTGCAGCCGGAAATTAAACTCTAGGGACCATTCTTGCATATTTTTGATATCTTTTATAAAAACGACTTTCGGGACTCATTTAGGCTCAATAAAATTTTCCCGAGGCATTTAAACTTTCGCAGACATTTTTAAAATCATTTTTCCAATAAAAATTACTAGTCACACGACTATCTCCGCATAAAATGTCGTAAATCGATTAATAAACATATATTAGGTCTAGACTCGTGCCTGTACGCGTTTTGCTACATTCCCACATTTCCCGAGATAAACTCTCGTTTCACAAAATAATATCCCAATATCAATCCCAATTATATCCAAAACAGTTCTGAGGTGTTAAATATTTATTTTCAAATATAATGCGGTATAAAAAATATTATCGAAAATTACCGTTTGTCACACTATCTCTTTCTCTCTTTACTTTATCGTTTTTATTTCATTACTTACATTCTTGCATTATCAATACCTTACTATCCAAAGGTTTCACATATATTCAATCTAAGACCACTCCCAACGGTGGGAGGCAAACTTGCATTAAGGCCAAAATTTTGCACGTTAAAGGCACGTTAACGTGAGTTAAGCGTTGGGACCTTGTGGAGTACGTGGCCCTTAACGCTGCGTTAAGGGCCACGTTATACCCTTAACGCTGCGTTAAGGGTATATTATGTAAAAAAAAAAGAAAAATAAATAAATTAAAAAAAAAAAAAAAAAAAAAAAAAAAAAAATCATTCGGCCCCCCCTCAAATTCTCCTTTTATATCAATTAATTTCAAAAAAATAAATAAATAAAATAAAAATAAAATAATAAAATAAAAAATCATTTTAGGCCCCTAACTTTATAACCTTTATTTCCAAACGGCTATGTGTGTTATATATATATATATATATATATATATATATATATATATATATATATATATATATATATATATATATATATATATAGTGAAGGGTTATTTTCAGAACCAAAAAAAGGTACAGAACTGCTAAAATCGATCACAGCCATTAAATATTTGATCAATGGCTACAAATAAAGGTGGCATAATTGTAATAATGATGAAGATTTTGGATAATATTAATAGTGTTGGAAGGGTACAAATGGAATTTCAAGTTATATTAAATCCTATAAACCGTTCCACTATCATTTCCCATAATATACGGGAATTTATAATTCATATTATTAATTCATTCTCTCTCCAAAAAAACCCTAATCACTAACCTTCACTCCTCTCCCTCTCTTTGCCGCCGCCGGCCACACCCCACAGCACCACCACCGCCACTCCTACAACCACACCACTACCACCAACGTAACCCTCTCACTCTCCTCTCTCTTCTACTATAGCACACGCGCCATCAAACATCACCACCTCTCCGTTATTTTTACTCCGCCGCCACCAAAAACCTACCCACCATCATTTTTATGCTCTAAATCTATAGATCGATTGGTAATGGAAATACAAGGTTGGTGATGGAGCAGATTCGACAGACGAAGAGCAGATCTGGAAAAGTTTATTGTTGACAGCAGCAAATCTTGAATGTTTTGAGGTATTCAGTATTCTTTTTAAGGGTATCCGATGGGCTGTTTTAATTAAAGGGCGACATTGATTGGCTGTTTTTAATAACCTCGTACTTGTTTGGTTATATAAATTGGTCGGTTAATAAAGGTCGTCGTACTGTTATTAATTAATGCGAATTGACGAAAAAGAAATTGGTTAAGGCGTTGTGGTCTACTGATTGGCTGTCATAGGGCTTATTATTATATTCAATTGATGAATTTGTCTTTTGGTTGATATTGAATTGCTATTGAAGAATGGTGATTTGTCGACTAGCGGAAAGTGGTATTAATTGATCGGTGAAAGGTAAATGGGGAGTTGACGTTTTGTGATTTAATTGAACGCATCATTCATATTATTTTATTCTAATTGTGTTTGATTGTGGTTGAAGTTGTGTTTGAGAGTGCATATGTGTTATAATTCGATGCACATGTGTTGGAGTTTGAATGTATTCACAGTACATATGTATTTTATTGTTACCAAGGCTAAAACTTAATGGAGTGCATATGTGTTTTTATAGTTTCTGGTGAATTTGTTGACTTCTGTGCATATGTGTTTTTATAGTTTTGGAGTTAAACATATTGAAAGTGCATATATGTTTTTAGTTATGATATAAAGATTTTTTGTGTTTAGTTCTATTTTAAGTGTGCACTTGTGTTTCGTGGTTACAGGTACGAGTATGATGAGCAATATGAAGAGTGCACATGTGTTTTGTACATACTATCTAGCGATAAGATAGTTAAGCTAAAGATTTAAAGATTAAAGACACAAGTGCAGCCGCAGATACAAGTGCACATATACATACAAAGAAATACAAAGTGTCCAGCGAGGGAAAATACATGTGCATATATGACAACATTTTTGCTTTTAGAAATTTGTATTTGAAGTGTATTATCACATGATTTTAAATTTTGTATATAATGTTTTTGTTTTAAATTGTAAGCAATACATGTAAAATACTTTTGTTTGTCATTCCATGCACTACAAACACACGTAAATTTACATTATCTAAAAAAACACATATGCACCTTACAAAATACACGTAAATTGAACACTACAAATATACGTAAACATGCATTATATAAAAAACACATGTGCACCTTACTAAAAATGTATGCTGAAAAAAATATTATTCAAAAAAAAAAAAAAAAAAAAAAAAAAAAAAAAATCCCTAAAATGTAGGAACTAAAAAAACGGTTTTTATTTAAAAAATCAAAAAGAAATTAAAAAAATGCAATTTTACTATTATACCCTTTTGAATTAAATAATAAAAATAAATATCCAAAAAAATCTGATTGGTTGATGCTGGTTCTCGCAGTTCTGTACCTTTATTTGGTTCTGAAAAGAACCCTTCCCTATATATATATATATATATATATATATATATATATATATATATATATATATATATATATATATCCAAAACCATTTTCACTCTCCTATAAATACCCATTTCACACCACATTTTTTTTCACACTTCCACAAATCAATACACTACATCTTTACACTATCTTCTTCAACCTTCCAAAAAAAAAAAAAAAAAAAAAAAAAAAAAAAAAAAAAAAAAAAAAAAAAAAAAACGTTTTTCATTCTCAATGGATCCGAATCACGTTAGCAACTTTTCAGATGACGAAGAAGACATTCAGTTTATGGCATCCGTGTACGAACAAGTCGTGCAGATGAAACAACAAGAAGCAGCTGGACCTTCGATATCACGTGGGCATATCTGCCGGAAACTATTTCTACAAATAGTCGAAGGTATTCAATCTTATACCTCCGATTATCTTCCTGATCATTTTAAGTTTTTTGCTGAATCGAAAGATTGTACAGGTCGAACGAGTATAAGTGTTCTTTTGAAGTGTACATCTGCCATACGCCAATTGGCGTACGGCACGTCACCCGATTCGTTTGATGAGTATTTGCAAATGGGTGCGAGTACTTCATCTGAGTGTCTTGATAATTTTAACAAGTGCGTTATTGATTTGTTTATGCCGGAGTATTTAAGAAAACAACATGGTCTGACATTCAAAGTATTTATGAAAGACATGAGTCGCACCATGGTTTTCCGAAAATGCTTGGTAGCATTGATTGCATGCATTGGGAGTAAAAAAATTATCCGGTTGCTTGGCAAGGGCAATTTGGTAGGGGTGATAAAAAATACCCAACTATAATGCTTAAAGCAGTTGCTTTACAAGATTTATGGATTTGGCATGCATTTTTGGGATGGTGGGGGCTAATAACGATATTAATATTTTGGATAACTCACCGTTATTCGACGACATTCTTAATGACGTCGCCCCTGCAGCACCTTATATGGTAAATGGAAGGAGGTATGAAAAGGGCTATTACTTAGCTGACGAAATTTACCCACAGTGTGCTACGTTTTTTTAAATCCTTCTCGGCAACAACTGACGCGAAACATGGTTAATTTAAAAGGAAACAAGAAGGTGCATGAAAGGATGTCGAACGTGCTTTTGGTGTGCTTCAAGGATGTTGGGGTATACTACGACAACCGGCACGTCAAATGAAACTTGCGAAGATACGTAAAATCATGTATTGTTGCATTATTTTGCATAACATGATTTTGAAAGATCAAAAGTTTGCACTACGTGATTTTAATGATATGTGGGTGGATCCGTCACCACGTTTGAAGCAAAACAGGTGGGTCGACAGATGCGATGGCCAACGTCGAAGGGCAAGAGAAATACGTGACATAGAAACGCATACTCAACTCCAACAAGACCTTATGGAGCATGTTTGACAGAAGCACCTTCAACATCAAGAACAAGAATATTCAGAAGACGATGAATAAATATTTAATTCGTTATCATGTTAAGTTTTTTTAATTTCGTTGTATTTTTTTTTTTTTTTTTTTTTTTTTTTTTAAAGTATGTAATGTTATGTTTTTTAATGAATGTTATGTTTTTAATAAATGAAGTATTATTATAAGTTTAGGGATTGAATTTGAAAATATTTGATATAAAGGTGAGTTAAGGTGTGTTAAAGCTGAGTTATTGTTGGGTGTGTTAAAGCTGAGTTAAGGGTGAGTGTGTTAAAGCTGACGCGGCATGCCTTAAATTTTAAAGTTGAGTTAACTGTTGGGAGTGGTCTAATTTTTTTAGAAACTAAATTTTAATCGGTAAACTATTCAACCCCGTCTAGTTTTCTACAAAATCTCTTCAAGATAGAAATTTATTGTTTAATATCACTTTCTATTATTGGAATGATAAATTACAGAATAAAAACATCATTCACAATATCTAAAAGTTGTCGTCTGAACTACAAAGATCATTGCTCGTTCGCTTGGCTGGTTAGCAACCTATTTCGGTTTTTTATGATATCGATGGAAAGTATGTGAAGGTCATAATTTCATGAGACCCGAGTACACCCCTAAACAAAATCTTCATCGTAGCTAAAGGAATATGTAAAAAGAACTCTAGGCACATTACATGATTACAATAGTCATGACTTTTGTGACTGAGAAAATTAGTTTCAGTACCATTGGTGTGTCTACTTTTAATAAAGTTAGCACTTAGCAACACTTCTCGAATCAATTCATAGGTAACTTCTTACCATAAAAAGAATACCTGAAAGAATTATGCTCAAAAGAGAAAGATTAAAGAAGACATTGCTTGCTATCCAATATAGGAATATTGAATAAAAAAATGCGCAGCTAGTTATTGAATACTCAAAGCTAGGGATGAGCACGGTACCGATCCCGTACCGAATTAGAGGTACCGATTTTTTCCCTAGCATAAATTAGTGGTACCGGTACCGTACTGAACGGGATTCGGATGATTTCCCGGTTTTTTTCGGGAATTTCCCGATTTGGTACCGGCCCCGTACCGAATTAGTGGTCCCGAATTTTTTTTCTCCTTATTTCGTAGTACCGGTACCGTACCGTATATCAGGAATCGGTACCGTTTCGGTACGGTACCAGTACGGTTTCGGTTCGGTTTCGGGATTCGGTTCGAAATGCTCATCCCTACTCAAAGCGATACTTTTTGTATGAATGAGATTTTTATCGAATGCTAAATTCCTTTCGTGTAATATACTTATTTATTTCTTTTAAATAGTCCATTTCTTTCCCATGCATCTTCATTGCCCAAACATCACATTACAAAAATAATTCTACCCAATTTGTTGTTCGAAGAAAGTATTATCTGCAATTAAACCGGTATGTCTCTTTCGCCTTCTATTTTAAGAGTTTGTTTATATGCTTTAACATAGAATGATAATATATATATATACATGTGTGTTACTCAAGTATGTGTATTAAGGTGTATGTAAGAAAACATACAAGTTTTATATGAACATGCATGTTTTCTAATGCAAAATTGGAGTTCTCGCAGTTCCCGCACTTAACAGGGTTCTCAAAATAAAGATACACTATATATATATATATATATATATATATATATATATATATATATATATATATATATATATATATATATATATATACCAACTAGCTAAACTTTTTCAAAGACTTTCTCCGGAACTTGAGGACATGTTTAAACATTTTGTTTTATTCTTCATTTTTTACTTTGTGTATGTACTTATCAACATATTAATAATTATAGTATTCAGGGGTAGACCCAATATGGTGGCGGGCGTAGCACGCGCTACATCTAATTTTCGTCCATAAAGTGTAAAGAAAACTTTTCAGAATATTACTAGCCCGTGTAACCTTATCTCTCGTGTTACTAATGTTTGGCAGAGCTCCAAATTGTAACTTTCATATTTTTGTTTTATACATAAAATCACTCAGAGATTGGATACGTTTTATGTTAACAAGCGATAGCAAAGTATATGAATGAGATGTCAAAGATTGAATAGACCCGCTACTACTCACATTTTTTTTTTATTACTTTTGTCTTAATTAATGCAGGTTCCTTTAATTAACACGGGTATTCCCTCATCAATCTTCGCCACTCCGTACTACTTCCCTCCCCTTATGAAACTCTTCCCTCCTTTGCTAGACAATACTACCGATCTCATTCCTATTCTTCCCATACATTCGCTTTCTTCCTAAATTATTTCCCTTCTATCTAGATTCCATAGTACTGTATATTTAACAACGTCAGCGCCAAAGTTAATTATTTATTTTAACATTTCGAATGGCAGAAGTTGATGTAGAACTTGGGCCTGTAGATACTGACGACCCTGTCCAACTTCTTCTTAAATGCGATGAAGAAGTCCAACTTCTTCTTAAACACGATGAAGAAGTACAAAATCGTAGCGACCAACGTCCAGTTTACATGGTTCCTAAAGTCTATCGAGATCTCAGTCCACGTTCTTACACACCCCAGGTGGTCTCGATTGGACCTCTTCACCATGAAGATAAAGATTTAAAAGGATTCGAAGTGCAGAAAGCTACTTATATGCATTATCTATTGCATACTAAAATGAGTCCTTTAAATTTCACGCCTGACCAAATATTAAAAGAATGTGTGATGAGGGTACGTGGTTCGATAGACCGAATTAAGGCATGTTATATCGGGATGCAGGCATACTCTGATTCTAAACTTGTCGAAATGATGGTAACGGATGCTTGTTTCATACTCGCTTTCCTATACAATCGTAACATAGGATATTATTCATTAAGACCAATCGAGTCGTTACTACGCTCAAAAATATTGCTAGACATGGTTCTAATAGAAAACCAGATTCCCTTTTTTGTTCTTCAACACATATTTGAGTGTACTTTTCTAAAACTTTATCCCACACGGTCTCTTGCTTATTATATCTCCGGTCTTCAAAAATGGTTCAACATATTTCAAGAAAATTTAGTAATGGGCAATTCTTGTATTTCTTCAACCCATGATCATATCCTTGGCTTTCTCCACAAATCTTACCAGAATCCAGATCGCGATTCATCAATAGTTTATAAATATCCAAAAGCCCACTCTGCTGTCGAATTGTACAGGTCGGGAGTCAAGTTTAGCAATAAACTTGATGCAAAGTGGCCAATGGCCATGAAACTGGAATTATCAGGGTTCCAATGCTTCCCTTTGTCATGGAGTAAGCCTACTCTTAAAATGCGAACAATAAGGCTTACTGATGCCACAGAGTCGATTATAAGGAACCTCATTATATATGAGCGCTCCTCTCAAGTTCAGGCTTGTGTCACATCATATATGCTTGCGCTGGATAAATTAATAGATACTCCCGAAGATGTTGCCAAGTTGGTGAAATCACAAGTCATTGTCAACCGTTTAGGTTCCGATGAGAAAGCAACAAATCTCATAAACAACATGTTGGAACAGGTCACTATCAAAGATTTCTTGTACCAAAATGAATGGAAGCAAATGGATGAGTACTACAATGCTAAATGGCCCAAATTTATTGCAGAGTTGAGGCGTACATATTTCAATAATCCATGGAGTATCATTGCTGTACTTGCTGGAATCGTCCTGTTTGTTCTTACTGTGGTTCAAACTATCTATGGTGTCAAGGACTCAAAGGCTGCTTGATCCCATTTTTGGTTTGACCATGATGGGGTCTTTTCGTTTGAGTCCAGTTTGTGTGTTTGGGCTTGGTTCAGTCCAGTCCTTTAATAATGGGTCATACCCAGGTGTGTTTCTAAGTCCAGTCAAAGTTGTTTTAGTTTGCAGTCAAGGTTGTTTAGTTTGATCGAGTCTTTAGTTATTGGGCGAGTCATAGGGTTTAATTTGTTCTATTTTTCTGGTGAACGTTAGTCATGTAGGCTATATATATATAGCCAGCTGCTTATTGAATAAGATTATTGTGAAGTTTATGTGTTTAACTGTGATATCATCTTGAACTCCTTCAGAGCATAACCAAACAGTTGATTATCTATGTGGTTACTTGTTGGCGTATGTGTCCGAACGGCTCATGCGGTCCGGCCATCCGGACGAAATGGAACCATCCGGCAGAGCCGGAAGACCCCTGACCTATATGACCAGCACAGCTATTAAAAATAGGACACCATTACCTTTTGGAAAGATGGCAGCAGCAGACGCCGCCGCCGCCGCCCAGGATTTACGGGATTATGTCGGGGACATATTCCCAGAAAATTCGGCGCCGCCATTCCAGGTACCAAGGCTGGGTGCTGTAAATACCCAACTCATTTACTACCCTCAACCAACTCTGACCACCCACATTTACTCTATATTACTGTTTATAGTCTTTCGGTATATCCGATACTTACTCTCACGCCGGAGGTGGGTCCTGGGATAACACCCGGGGCGAGCCTAACGCGTACTGTTGTGTGCAGATATCCGGAAGACCCTCCAAGGCCGAAGGGATTCACGCCCAAACCTTTCGGAAGAACTCTAACCCGGTTCAATAGAAAGGCCTCATCTGCTTGTCTGAAGTGGTTACGGAAAATTACTTCAACATTACTCTTCTTCAACTGGCTGTTCTCGCTTTTACTCATGTATATTATCTTTTAATTTTTATTTTTCACTGTTTTAAGTCATCCATGTTCTACAGTTATAATTTCATAGTTGGCTTCCGTCATTATAATATAATGTTCTTTCTGATGACGTATAGTCAGCATTCGGGTCACGAACCCGACCAATGGACGCTACTAACACTCAAGCCCATCACGAATGGGCTATCACGAAGGCCCAAACCCGAAGTTATTTATGGTCTTGATATAGGATATCTCTTATTTATGGGATATGTATCAAATGACCGACTTAGGCGGGATACGCCAAAGAGTGAGGAACACGAAACCAACAAGGATTTCGTGTATATATAGAGGGCATCTCGGCAATCATTAAGGTACGATCTAATAACCCTAACTCTTCAACTAAACCCTAAAACTGATTACTTACTCTCACGCCGGAGGATAATCGTGGGAGACAATCTCACGGTAAGCCTAACGGTGTCTTTTTGTTCTCTTAGTGCGCAGGTCTCAAGCATTAAGATCTAATTGATACGGGAACAGGAATCCAAACAATGAACGCCCAACTTTTGTATCAACAAGTGGCGCCATCCGTGGGACCATACACTAAGAACTTTACTAAGAACTAGAATGACAAAGCACGGAAACCCGAATCAGCGGACTCCGCAGGCGAAGAAAACGCATGGTGACCTACAGGGGGAGAAGTAGCAAACTGATGCAGCCACTAAGCAGGCCTCTGGAACAACCAGTGCGCCCAAAAACTGATGCAGCCACTAAGCAAGCATTAAGATCTAATTGATACGGGAACAGGAATCCAAACAAGGAACGCCCAACTTTTGTATCAACAAGTGGCGCCATCCGTGGGACCATACACTAAGAACTTTACTAAGAACTAGAATGACAAAGCACGGAAACCCGAATCAGCGGACTCCGCAGGCGAAGAAAACGCATGGTGACCTACAGGGGGAGAAGCAGCAAACTGATGCAGCCACTAAGCAGGCCTCTGGAACAACCAGTGCGCCCAAAAACCGAGGATCATACTCAGATCTGGTCTTTACTGCAGTAGAACCGCCCACAAGGATTACCCATGCTACTACAACAACCACTAGCGCGGAAGATCTACAGCGCACTCCTTTCACCATGCCAGAATTAGACCTTACTAAACCGCCAAATGCGCCTATCCGAAACAAGGGTCCTGATTCGGAAACAGACATCCTCGCGCTAGAAGGAGTCACGCCTGAACTAGCGCCAAGTGATTTCGTGTCTCAAAACTATGAAACCTTGGATGCGCTTATGCAAGAGGAAGCAAAAAAGAGGTCAAGCCAGAGCCTGCAAGCCCGGCTCAACTTCGACCCTGAGCGTGAAGCATCCCCACCACGCTACCGAAAGGAAAGGCGCGAGAAGGATAGCCGCCGACACCCAGTGTTTACTAGGATCGGAAGGAAAGTTGTGGAGGATGAAGCAGCTGACTTTCAGTATCCGGATGAACATGATGACGATGGACGGCGCACCAATGTCCACACTAGGCTTGGTAGTCGCAGGATTCACGATAGACTTGGGCGACGGGTCTCCCCAAGCGAAAGCCCTTCAAGCTAGAATTCCGAGGATAGTCGGCGCAAGCGCCGCAAAAGAGTAAGCTCATCCTCAAGTGACTCCTCGGACAACGAGGACGAAGAAACAGGACACTGGAAGTCCAGGAGAAGATCCCGCGACCGGGAAGACGAAGATATGTCTCGTCCCTGGCGCCGCCAAAAGGTTGACGCATTCACTCGGCGCATCAGTGATTTTTCAGAAGATAAGAGAAGGCGCATGCCCGCTAATGTTAAAACTTATGATGGGACAGGTGATCCTGATGACCACCTAAAAATTTTCGAATCAGCAGCAACTATCGAAAATTGGCCACAACCTGTGTGGTGCCACATGTTTAATTCTACTTTAGTAGGGAATGTGCGAAACTGGTTCAGTAAGCTTCCACGTAGAAGCATCGATGGGTTTAAAGAGTTGCGGAAGGCGTTTCGTTTGAACTTTACTCAGAGGAAGAAGTGCGCCAAGAACCCTGTCGAACTCGCCAGGGTAAAACAGCGCCAAGGGGAATCCACAAGCGCTTTTATGGAGCGCTTTAAAGACGAATGCATACATGTTAAGGCATGCCCCGAAATACTAAAGATCTCAGGGTTTATGAACGGAATCAATAACCCAGAACTTATCAAAAAGTTAAATGATAGGGTTCCCCAAACCTTTGACGAACTTATGAAGCGCACGAGGTCCTTCATCCAAGGAGAAGCCGCCGCTGCGGATAGCAAGAAAGGCTACTCAAACTATAGGTCACAAGAACAGCCAAGGAGACAATCCAATGACCATAGTAGCAATCGTAACAAAAGCTACCGCAGTTAGGGGGCGGTCGAGAAAATGACAAGTATACCCCACTAACGAAGACTCCAAAGGAGATATTTGCGACTGAAGGCGCGAACTTTCCGAGACCCCCACCGATGCGCACCCCAGAAGATCGGCGCGTAGGGAACGGATACTGTGAGTACCATGGACAGAAGGGCCACACCACCAATGAGTGTGTCCAATTGCGCCAATTAATTGAGAAACTAGTAAAAGAAGGCAGATTGGACCATCTAGTTAAGAACATTAAGGATGGGAAAGACAAACAGAAAATCGGGGGCAAGAAAGAAGCGCCTAAGGACATCTTCAGAAGCCTTTGTCCCAGATCCTTGGCCCCCCTGCGCAAGATGATCAGTAGGCGAGGGACTCGCCTTGGGTGGCGATTTCCCAGCGCAAGCAGCATCCCCAACAGCTTCAACACTGCATGTAAATGACGAGGGCCCAAGGTTATTATTGTAATCTCAGCGCAAAATATAAACCAAAATGTTGACGAAACAAGCCTAATTACTAACTTGCGGGGAGGAGTTTCAGTTGTATCCTTCTGCGACGCATTCTCCTCTGATGATGATTGCTCACCAGAGATAAGATGGCGCCTTCTTTTGGACGTACCAGCGCCATCATCCCCAGCAGCTTTCTTGCGCTTCACCCCTTGGCTAGCGCCTTCTTGCCCACTTTCAGACATGGCAATCTCCCCACTCTCGGACGAGTCTGTGCGTGATAACTCTTCCACAGGGATTTGTACCTCAGGAGTTGGAAAGCTGCGAATAGGAGTTGGCTCTAAAATAGCTGGGGGAGTCTCTTCTTGCTCCTCCTGCTCGATCTCCATCGTGCGCCCCGCGGTAGCCTGTAGAACTGGCTCCTCACCATCTCTCAAAGGGCGCACCCCTACGGTCACCTGCGTGGGCCTCGCCAAGCGAACAACACCGAATAGATCCATCTCTGCGCAACAAACAACAAACAAACACAAAACGAGTTAGATAAGCTACAAAGGGAAGAGCGCTTACAACTAATAAGCGAAGAGGAAGGAAGGACAAGCACCACCCCGGCTATTCTCGTCCAAAAAAGTTGGCACTTCCTCCGGACTACCGAAGTAATTGCGACTGATGCCCATGTGTACCAAAAACTCCTCTGGATACGCTTTGATCGGTATGCGATTGGTATTTATCGTATCCGCATCAGCAATGTTATACACTCCGGGGTCTGGGCGCTCATCCTTCGGTAATGACTCTTGTGTATAGAATTCGAAGCCCCAGGGGAAAAACGCATCATCAACCCAGAAGAATTTCTCCCTCCAATTCCTCAGTGCGTCTAACTTTTCCGTATAGCACTGCAGTCGCCCTGTACGCTTGGAAAAGGATACCCACCCATTTGACCACGACGAATCATAAAACGCGTGGAACAAATGGATGGTAGGGTTAATCGCCAACAAGCGACAATTTACCTCAAAATTGGTTATTTTCGCTGCGCCTATACAGTGCAGTTGGGAAATATGGAGGCGATAGTAGTTTAGAATATCGCACAGGAATAAAGAAATGGGCACACGTTGATTCGCGAATTCGAAGAAACGTGTATATACCCCTACTTTCCCTTCAGGGAAGTTCGCTATGGACGCAGTCGCCACCGGAACCACCGGGTGCAACGCGACCGGAATGTAATAATCCGAGGTGAACTGACGAAGTTCGTCCTTGGATATATCGGATGTAAAATCGGATAATTGAAGAACCATGGTTAAACTTCAATGAGTCTTGCAGCGCGCGCGCTATTACCTTAGATTTCGTTGATTTTTTGATTGCTGTTTGAAGGTTTAACAATGGTGGAAAATGACGGTTTTTACTGTGATAGCCACAGTGAAAAGACGGCTCAACTTTATATAGGGTTACACATATTCGTGGATGGAGGACACGTGTACCCCACTTGCTCTAATCGTGTGGCTGTGAGATCAAGAGGCGAAACACTTTTTCACCCACCCCTCATGATTTACGAGGGATACTCGGATTTACTTGGACAAGATTCATTGTATGACTTTTAGGCGGGAAACATTTGAAACTTCCCCGCTACGCATCGAGGAACATTTTTGCTTCAGTTGTTAGTCTAGCATCCGCGGGTTCCACCCTGCGCATACTAGACTGGGGGGACATGATGACGTATAGTCCGCATTCGGGTCAAGAACCCGACCAATGGACGCTACTAACACTCAAGCCCATCACGAATGGGCTCAAGCCCATCACGAATGGGCTATCACGATAACGGTTTGGGCTTACGAAGGCCCAAACCCGAAGTTATTTATGGTCTTGATATAGGATATCTCTTATTTATGGGATATGTATCAAACGACCGACTTAGGCGGGATACGCCAAAGAGCGAGGAACACGAAACCAACAAGGATTTCGTGTATATATAGAGGGCATCTCGGCTCTCATTAAGGTACGATCTAATAACCCTAACTCTTCAACTAAACCCTAAAACTGATTACTTACTCTCACGCCGGAGGATAATCGTGGGAGACAATCCCACGGTAAGCCTAACGGTGTCTTTTTGTTCTCTTAGTGCGCAGGTCTCAAGCATTAAGATCTAATTGATACGGGAACAGGAATCCAAACAAGGAACGCCCAACTTTTGTATCAACACTTTCTGAGGCACCAAACTGGTGTTTTATTAACATATGTAATTTTCATTACGTTTTTCAAGCTAGATCTCTTCCCTTGACAAAAGTCCGATGGTATTATTACTATTGTAAGTTCTGTAACGCTTTCTGGTCAATGGTTCAAGTAAACTTGTGATATAGCATATAGCTAGTTTCATTTCTGTCTTTTACAACTTCCTTAGGCTGGACGCACTCTGTGTGATAAACTTGGTCGATCGATTGGCAAAACAAAAAGCGACCGAACATATAATAGGTCGCTTGGGATGTGAGCTTCGGTCGGTGGCTTGGTGAAAATCAAAATCGATCGTTGAATCGACCGAGTTTAAAACAAAGCAAACACACTTCCAACTTCTTTAACGTTGCATAAAACATAAGCAATTGCGAAAGCAAAATCATTAAATTTGAATGGAGCTATCATATCATGACCTCAAATTGAGAAATGAACAAAAACAAAAAAACAAAATGAAGTCTTACCATGCTAGTTGATGACATCCTAAGCATGCTGATGTCCATGATTTCACTTCTAAATTTCAAACCAATTTTTTTTAGTTTTAGTAACTGGTGAGAATGATTGTGCAAATAAACAAGGGCTAATTATCAAAATGATACTTGAAAATTTTTTTTTTCAAAAAATGTTAGGAAAATAATGGCCTTTCTCAAAAGAGCCATGTGCGAATGTGCGACTCCATTAGATGTGCGACACGTGTCCTATTGGTAGGTGGTTTTTTCTTATTATTAAATGTGTTAAAAGACCATAATACCCCCACTAATAATTTCTCTCACTTAATTCATCTTCATCACCCCCATCTCCTTTTTTGTCACAGATTCATCTTCATCACATATTCACAAATTCATCTTCATCACAAAAACTAAGATCCGGATCTAAAACAATAGATCCATCTTCATCACAAAAAAAGATCCATCTTCATCAAAAAAAAGATTCTTTATTGTCAATACCTTAAACCTTAAAAACAATATCATCTTTTTCATTTCATTTGATCAGAATCTTGATTGTCACCCGACATTGATTTTAAGTTTGAAATAATTAAATCTGACTAATACCCAGATGATTATTCTTGTTTAATTTAATACCCATGAATTAAAAACGTGAAAATATCCTATTTTTATCTGGGATTTTGTTGTCGCACCCCACCTGTTCGACGAATTGTCTCTGTGATTCACCATCACAAAAAAAGATTCACCATCACCAAATTAAGATCCATCTTCATCACAAAAAAAGATTCACCATCACCAAATTAAGATCCGGATCTAAAAAAGATCCATCTTCATCACAAAAACTAAGATCCATCTTCATCACAAAAAAACTAAGATTCACCATCACCATCACAAAAATTATAATATATCCATCTTCATCACAAAAACTAAGATCCGGATCTAAAAAAGAGAATGGGTGTGTCTTTGCTAATTTCTTTTCTTTTGTTGTCCATCCTAGACTTCAGTAAAGTCGAACCATTCTCTTTTTTAGATCCACAAAAGAAAATAATTCCTGGCCTATTATAATCGATCCACATCATCCCTTAATTCCTTTTCTTTTTTTGAATACCCTTTTTATAAATTTTGTTTTTTTTTTTTCCTTTATATATATATATAGGGTAAAGTTAAAATAAAAAGACAAATATCCGTACACTACGTAAAAAGATTTTTTTTTCAAAAAAGTTCACAAAAAAATCCATAAAAATTCCACAAGATCGGGAATGTTCATGAAACTTTTGTGAAAGAAGTTTTTCTAATTTTGAGTTTTTATACGTTTTTTTTAATGCACAAAAAACGAATTTTGATGCGCAAAAAATTTTTGATGCACAAAATTTTTAACTTGTTTTAGTTAGATGCGCAATGTTATTTTGATTAAAAAAGTCAAAAGAACTTGGGTGCAAAAACGAATTTTTGATGCACAAAAAAGCGATTTAATGCACAAACGTATTTTTTCATAAATTGTTTTCGGAAAAAATATCAACTTTTAGAAAAACTTGCTTCACAACTTTTTCATGCACCAACATACCTGATCTTGTGGAATTTTTATGGAATTTTTCGAGAAAATTTTTGAAAAAAAAAATCTTTTTACGTAATGTACGGATATTTGTCTTTTTATTTGATCTTTATCCTATATATATATATATATATATATATATATATATATATATATATATATATATATATATATATATATATATATATATATATATATTTTTAAATTTGAAAAGAAAAAGAAAAGATGTTGATGTATAGGTAAATGGGAGGTGTTGATCCAGGTGGTGATGGTGATGAGGTGGTGATGGTGGTGTTGATCTGTGGCGGTGATGGGGAGGTGGTGGTTACTGGAAAAAAAATAAGAGTGACTGGAAATAAATAAATGAGAGAGATGGTAGGTGAAGTAATTTTATATAAAAGATGGGGTATTATAGTCTTTTAACACATTTAATAATAAGACAAAACCACCTACCAATGTACTTTATTATTAAAAAATAGGACACATGTCGCACATCTAATGGAGTCGCACATTCGCACATTTGCACATTCGCACATCATTCGCACATTCGCACATGACTCTTTTGAGAAAGGCCATTATTTTCCTAACATTTTTTGAATTTTTTTTTCGAGTACCATTTTGGTAATTATAAGATGCGTGGAAGTTTGATGCTACGTGTGGTCAAACTGTCAAAAGTTAAACTATGGAGTTAAAAAAAAAAAAAAAAAAAAAAAAAAAAAAAAAAAGGTCGGTCACCGACTGTGGCAGGTCGATTGCTTCTGGTCGCCGGAGAGAGAAAGCTGACGTGGCAGCCGGTGACCCAGGTCGCTTTAGTCACAGAGTGTGCCCAGCCTTACTTTGGTTGTTGTGATGGTTTTTTTCTTATTCATATGATGCAGTTTTTTTTTTTTTTTTTTTTTTTTTTTTTTTTTTTTTTTTTTTTTTTTAAATATTGTTCGTGTTTTTGTTAAGACATTGTATTGAACCAATTTTTTTTGTTATTTCTACTACTTTTACTTCTAAAATCAAACTAGGAAAATGGAATCAAGACACCAAACCAGCAACTAAAGAATATGAAAATATGAAAACCAGTAAACAATATACTGTAACGTACCACGAGATATACTTTGTAGGTTATATTGACTATGTCAAGTAAAACTGGTAGAAAAATGGACATTTAAAGGGTAACTGAAAGCTAAGGATTTAGAAACAGGATATATATTAGTGCAAGACAACTAAAGCAAAAACCTATTATCACAACCTTTCTCCATAATTATCTCTCAGATATCGAAAAAGACTAACAGCCTTTTACAATGTAGACTATCCGATTAAAACATTTTACAATAAAGGCAAGTCAAAACACGAAGGTTGGTCCACGTGCCTCTACAATTACAAAAACTAATCATTAACGTTTCTTCTTGCTTCCCTTTGCAACAAGTAGCCACCAGGTACACAAACAAAACCACAATGGAGATGACAGACACCAAAGAGCCATACTTAGCCAACAACTTCTGCACATTTAGATAACAAAAGCATAAATATGGATGAAGGCAATCATTTATACGAGTTTTATTCATATGGAGTTGGTTTAAAACATTTATAAGCATATAACAACGATATAAGAGATATAATTGGGCTTGAACATGCATCACTTCAGCCCAAATCAACCAGACCTTTGTCTAGTAGCTATTTTGTTTTTCTTTTTTACCAAAGCGAGAGCCTTGGTCTTTTAAAATCCTAGCCAAATTGATTGATTTCATTGTTTTGAGTTTGATATTGTAAGCTTAGCTTAAATTCTGATCATATAAGCTTAACATAGCAATAAGCTATTTTTGTCCTTGTTTGTGTTCTTTCTGAGTTCAGTATAGTGAGTTAATGTTGGAATATTAGAGTCATAAAACTATAAACTAATAACCATAAACAAATAACATCAAAGCATGTAGCACAACGGATTAAGGATCTACAGTAACATATAATTAATTAACTAAAACATAAATAGACGCGTACCTTTTGATTCCTAGCAAGAACAAGGAATCACGTGATCACCAAGAACAATATAAACCCTAGCTAGGGTTTAGGATGGATCGAATTTATTAAGGTCGAATAGGGCAAGTCACCACAAGCTAAAATAAGCTTGTACTCCGTTCTTGTACACACGTAATACTAGCGTTTCAATGGGAAAAGCTAGGTTCAAGATTCACAAACAATCCAACACTTGTGCACTATTAAAATCGGCAAACCCTAGGGGATAGGGTTGAGGAACCGATCAAATAGAGCTAGAGGAAGAGGAGAAGAAGTTGGAAAAGTTAGGGAATAATGACTAGAGAATAACAAACACATAAGGTTTGTATTTATAGCCTCCTTAACTTGTTCCCAAAGCCAACAAAATCGACCCATAATAACCCTAGGAGGGTTCGGCCGACTTCATGCCTAAGATAAGGATTCTAGATCCTTCTCTTCCTCTCTTTCATAATTAGTCCTTTAACGACCGTTATCTCTAACTTCGTTAAGTACTAACTGTCGTTAAGTTATTTGTTTGTGAAATGAATAAATAAAATATAAAACTATATTTAACTATTCAAACCATTGAAACTCTTACGTATTGTGTGCAATCCCGAAGTCTCGGGTTCGAAACCGGACATACTAATATTAATAAAAATCCACAAACTCTAACAGTTAAGTTTGTTTTGGAGTATTGGTTAAATTGCAAAAGGATTTGAAGTCTTATGCTTGTTTTAAAGGTCTGCACAGAACCACGAACCCCTATAGCAGACTGCTCAGATTTTCAAATCCAATTATAAGTGCTTATTTGTGGTTTTAAAGGCTTAATTCTTAGAGTACTTAGTTGATTGCTTGTTGGACTATGCTTATTCCTTAAAATCCAGGCCTTTATCTAGCTTGTTTGAGCTTGAAATAAGCTCAAAAGTCTCTTACTTAAACAAGAATACACTGAGCTATCAGTGTATACTTGTCCAGGATAGCTACTTTCTCAGCTTATTTTTAAGCAACAAATAAGCTTCAAATGGTCTGATTTTTGTCCTATGTGATCATTGGTGTATGAACTTTAAGTGTTATCAGTTTTTGTGGTCTTTAGTTGTTATCTTAGAGCTTAAAAATAAGCTCAAACTTGCCTAGGTGGACTGAAATTGCCCTGCACCACAAACCCTTAGAGCTTATTGATTTTCCTGAGCTTATCTGCTTAGTTTCATGGCTTATTCTGATTTCTTAGTTTAATTCAGATTATTCTTAGTGTAACTTAGCTTTTTCAAGATCTCTTTTAGCTTTAGATAGCTTATTAGCTTAAATAGCCATTTATCTTAGTTCATTTTCTTCGTTATTAAGTCAGTAGCTCATTTGCTTATTCTGGCCATGTGCCTTTGCTTTTTCTTTGCTAATTAGCTTATTTGGGTTACCCTTAGTTAGGGGTGGAAACGAGCCGAGCCGCTCGTGAGAAGCTCGGGATCGGATCGGTAAAAAGCTCGAACGAGCCGAGCCTAAACGAGCTCGAGCCTAAGTTTGGGCTCATTTAATAATCGAGCTCGAGCTCAAGCTCTATAAAAAAAGCTCGAATAGGCTCGCGAGCCTAAACGAGCCCTAGAAATATATACGTATATATATTGTCTATACGTATAAACGAGCTTAAAAGTAGTAAACGAGCTCGAGCCTTATGTAATTAACGAGCCGAGCTCCATTTTAACTTTGTTTTCTTTAAAAATCATACAAATTAGTCGAGCCCGAGCTCGAGCTCGAGCTTGTGAAAATTTTCACGAGCCGAGCTCGAGCTCAAATATTAGGCTCGAAACGAGCTCGAGCTTTCTAGAATATAAACGAGCCGAGCTCGAGCTCTGGCAGGCTCGGGCTCGGCTCGGCACGTTTCCACCCCTACCCTTAGTATATCCCAGCTTATTTCAGTTTGTTTTAGTTTTTGTGAGTCTATTTGCTTATTTCAAATTGCCTAAGCCTTTTTCCTACTTATAAGCAGTCTGAATTTTCTTGCTTATTTCTTGCTTATTCAGTGGTTTCTAAAAATAAGTTGTTTTATAAAATTTGCTTATTTTCATTAGCTTTTCAAGTTTCAAAAAGAAATTTTCAAAAAAATAAAATAAAAAGGGAAGCGGGGAAGTCAAGGGTGAGTGGGACTCGAACACCTGACCTCAACCCAGCTCGACCTTAAACACCACACTCACTACCATCTGCCCTTGGGTCTTTCCTGGGTATGATTTGCACAATTTTATTCTTAACCCTTGATCCGTCTGAAAACGTATATATAAATATAAATAGTCTCAGAACGAATACTCGTGTGTAGTGTGAAACCAGGCAAGTGATCACCTGGATCGTTTCCCAACGAGATGTGAATGGGCAACTGTGAAAAGCTAGGATTAGAGTGATTGATGATTTAGATTGCTTTTGATTTTGCTTTTTAACAATTCTAAATAACAAATTAAAACAAATATGCACAATAAAATTAAACGCGAATTAAATTAAGAAAACGCGCAACGGGAAATCTAAAATGGGACTAAAAAGTAAAATTTATAAAATTTAAAACCTAAAAATATAAAATGACTTAAAACTTATTTAAAAACTTAAATTATATTTTTTTACACTTTTTATCTATTTATTATTAATTATTTATTATTTAATTACTTATTTAAACTATTTAAATTTATAAAAAATACTAAATGAACTAAGAAAATTCTAAAACTTTTTCTAAAAATATTACTAAGTAAATAGAAGCTAAGAAAATTATAAAAATGAAAATTACTTAATTAAAATTTAAAAAGATAAATTCTATTAAATAGAAGCTATCACTATATTTCTATTTTTGGTTTTTCTTAAGGTCTAAAAATGTGATTATATTTTTCCTAGATTAAAAATGACAAAATAAAATTATGAAAATTAGATTTATATTTTTCTTATTATTTATCTATTTATTATGATTTAATTACTAATTTAAACTAATTAATAGATTAAAAATACTAAAACTATAAAATAAATTCTGAAACTTTTTTCTAAATTAACTTATGTTATTACAAAGCTACTAAAAATAAAATGGTGATGACAGCTTTTATGGAAAAGCTGTAATTAAGCTAATAGATTAAATAAGCTTAAACTGCTAAATGGTACTTAAATATTAAAATGTGCACAGGTATAATGGAAAAGACCTACGGGCACACTGGGTGGGGTGTTGGTGTTGTGTACAGGAGGTCAGGGGTTCGAATCCCACTAGGACCTTTTTGCTACTTTTATTTTTTTTGGTGATTTTCTTTTTGAGACTTACTTATAAGCTGGTAATAAGCAACTTCTAAACTGGAATCTTTTTTATGTCTAGCTGGATGAGCTAGAATTAAGCTCTAAGAGCTTATCAGTCCACTAGTAAGGTTTTAAGACTTTAGATTCTTTCAAACAAGCTATAAGCTTGAAGAGAGGCTAAAAGCTGATGGACTAGGCTTCTAGGGACTGAGATATGGCTAATTGACTTATAGGAACTAGAAAAGCCTGAAAAAGCTCAAAAAAAAAGGCTAGAAGCTTTTTGAGCCTGCTGATGTGGTGCCCTGCACCAGGGCTAGACTGCCCACTTTGAGGGCTTGTTTTGTGGCTTTAGAAAAGTGCTAAAATTCAAACAAAAATACCAAACTAAATTTGAGCTGGTGGAGTTTGATTATCCAAAAGAAACTAGCTTGTTAGAGCTTGTGGGGTGTAAACTAAACTTCCTCAAAGATCCTAAAAACCCACAAAAACTGCCTTAGCAGTCTGTTTGACTGATGTGGATTTGCAGACCTGTGCACAAGTGTGCAGAAGGTCTAGGCTTTTTGGAGTACACTAAGTGGACTGAATTGAGCTAGGAAATGCCAAAGATAATGGCTAAACAAGCTTGTAGTGGATTATGGCTTGTATGAGCTTGTTGAGGACTGATTTTAACACAGGTGGTACAAGGTGGCTATATCTAACTAAGTGGCTGATCAGAGTTTCAAAATAGCTTATAAGGACTGTAATTAGCTTGTGCAAAGTTGAGAAAGTGGCCAATCTACAGTAACAAAGGTTTTGGCCAATTTAACTGCTGAACCAAACAGTACTTATGTGGGACTGTTTTGGTGTTTTGGACTGAAATAGCTATATTAAGCTAAGAAATGACTTCTAATAGTACTCCTAAGTATATTAAGCTATTGAAAATGAACTTGTGACTGAAAATGAAACAGATTAATAAGCTAGCTTATATAGGCTATTTTTGGCTTTTTAAGTTTTTTAAGTGAAAATGAAGAACAGGCTATCTAATACTGATTTTACTATTGAAATATGATTGTAAACTATTAATAAGCTAATGATTATAGAAATAAACTACAATAAGCTACTTAACAGTGAATTGAGAAATTAAGCTAAAAATGAGAATTGAGCTTACAACTGAGAGAGTGGCTATAGGAATAGCATGCACAGAACAGAACAATCTAGCTTGTTAACAACAAGCTAGAAAACCCAAAGAAACCTTCCTGAGAGCTTTTTAAACCCAGAATAGCTTTTAAGAGCTTATGTTGACTTTTTTGTTGACTTTCTTCATATCTTGAAATTAAGAACTAGTATCCACTATATAAGCTTACATAGAGCTATGATGAGCTTATGTGAGCTTATAGCAAGGGTTATAGGAGCTTTTGATGATAATGAAAAAGAACTTATAGCTTATACGATCACAGATAACTTGGAACTTTATAAAAACTATAAACTGAGTGCAAACTGAATTTGAAATAGAACAAATGGCTTAAAGATAACTTTAATTGATTACTGAAAGTGAGAATTACATTACATCATAAACTGATAAGGAAATACGACTATCACTAAATTAACTACTAACTAATACGATTACAAATGCTTCTATTTATAGTACAAAATGCTGGGAAACCATGAGTCATCCTCTCTGAGTCATCCTTGAACCTTTAATTGCCTTAATATCTTCTCAAACGTCCACTTGATTTTTGGCGGGAAAGTCAGTTAGTGGGAAAACCACTTGGGTTCTGTGAGGTGACTGGAGGAGAAGCATTTAATGCTTCTGATAGTTGGTGGGATGTGTAACAGAGGAGGGGGGAGGTGGGTGTGTCAGGATAAGGGTGGTGGATGGTGGGTTGAGGTGCTTGGGCGGGTAACTGGAAAGAAGGAGAAGAGTTTGACTCTAGTCAAACTCTGGTTATGCTAAATAGAGAGATGGGTCGGGTTTATTTGTGGATTGGGTTTTATTTATTTTTGGGTTTGGGCTGGGTTATGTTTTAGTGTGGGCTGGGGTTGTATAATACAAAGGGTCCGTTTGGTTTTTAGATTTTTAAGCACAAGGACCAAACTTGTAAACTGCTGAAACTTTAGGGACCTGATTTGCCAACATTCCAAACTCACTTAAAAGGACTAAACCTGCCACAAATCAATAACACAAGGACCATAGTTGATAATTTTCTATTTTAAAACTTCCAAGGACCTTTTATGTCAATTTTGGATTTTGAGGGGCAAAAGTTGCCATTTTGTGAAACTTTGCACCAAAGGACTTATTATGTAATTTTATGATTCTTAAAGGACCTTTGATGACTTTTCCTGTTTTTAGAATAACCAGGGACTAGTTTTGACAACTTTTGAAAGTTGAGGGACTGAAACTGCCAATTATGCAAACTTTGTTCGTTTTTTTTCTGTTTTTAAACATTTTGCATCTGAAACATATAAAACACAATTCTGGCATAATTTCAGTATTATGATGCATTTCTGAGTGTTTTTGGATGTTTTGGCAGCTCAGATTAGGTAAAAATGATGAGTATTCACACACTCATCAATCCCCCACACTAAACTATTGCTAGTCCCTAGCAATATTTTATGAAAATTTAATGGATTTTTCTCTTTACCAAAAGCCATTACTTCTGGAGTAGCCAATGTTTTAGTGTGTGATACTTTGGTACAATGATAACCAAATGATTTTGAGCAAATCATCAGCTGTCAACGGTTTTGATTTGTCTTTACCAAAAGCCGTTTGCTTCTGGACTAGCCAACTCTTTAGATAAATTACAACTATTATCTTTGGTGAGCTGATTACCAATCATGGATTTTCACTGCCTTAACCACAAGCCATAACCTTGCGGGCTAGCCAACTCTTCACTTATGAAGATATGGTGAGTCGAATACCATACAATTTTCGGCAAATTGTAAGCCATCAACGGATTTGAGACATCTTTACCAAGAGCCGTTTGCTCCTGGATTAGCCAATCCTTATGTGGGTTAGACATGGCGGACTGATAACCATTTTTTTTTAGTTCTAAGTGAGAAAATTTTTTAAATTTTTGCTAAAATGGGGGTACTAGATGGTACATTTGATCAAATTCGCTAGAATTCCCCCCCACACTTAGAACTGAATATTGCCCTCAATATTCAAAGCACCGGTTGTTAAACCAACACTTAGAACGGAAAAAGGAAATATTAATAGCCATTATTTTATATACACATTTTTTTTTTTTTTTTTTTTTTTTTGAAATTTACATATATACAACATGTGGGGCATCTCCCCCACACTAGGTGGTAGAACAGAGAAAGAAAACAGAGACACGGGTGAAAACCCATGTTTTTGCTAATGTTTTTTATCACCGAGTCACTAGCTTGACTCGATCCCCGCATTCATTGGTTCATGGGGAAAGTTTGAAGATCCGGGACAACCATTGGTGGTATGTCCTCTCCAAAGTAGTGTTTTAAACGATGACCATTCACTTTGAAATTAGGACCGTCAGCTTGAGATAACTCAACGGTACCATATGGATAAACCTTTGTGATAGTGAATGGACCAGACCATCGGGATTTGAGTTTGCCTGAGAAGATCTTTAATCTTGAATTGAAAAGAAGGACTCGATCACCAACGTTGAAAACGCGGTTCTTGATTTTAGAGTCATGAATCTTCTTTGTCTTTTCTTTGTAGATCAAAGAGTTCTCGTAGGCCTGATCACGGAGTTCATTTAATTCATTCATTTGAACTTTACGGTGATCACCCGCAGTTTGGAGGTCAAAGTTAGCATGTTTCAAGGCCCAGTAGGCTTTGTGCTCTAATTCGATCGGTAGATGACATGCCTTTCCGTACACAAGTTTGTAAGGCGTACACCCGATGGGTGTTTTGTAAGCTGTACGAAAGGCCCATAGTGCATCATCCAACTTATCCGACCAGGATGCACGATTTTCTCCTACAGTCCTTTCCAGGATTCTTTTAATACCCCGATTTGAAACTTCTACTTGTCCACTTGTTTGTGGGTGATACGCAGTAGAAAGACGGTGAGTTACACCATACTTTTGCATGACTTTATCAAATTTATCATTGCAAAAATGCGTACCACGATCACTAATTATAGCACGTGGAGTTCCAAAACGGGCAAACAGAGCTTTCAGGAATTTTACAACTACTCGGGCATCATTAGTGGGTAAAGCTTTTGCTTCAACCCATTTTGACAAATAGTCAACAGCCACGAGAATGTATTTATTTCCTCGAGATGATGGAAATGGCCCCATAAAGTCAATGCCCCAGACATCAAAGATTTCACAAACTTGAATAGCATTTTGTGGCATTTCATTTCGTTGTGAAATATTTCCGTGACGCTGACAAGCTTCACAAGTTTTGATAAGATCTTGGGCATCCTTATAGATTGTGGGCCAATAAAACCCGGAATCAAACACCTTTTTGGCGGTGTAGTTTGGACTATGATGGCCCCCAGTGGGTCCAGCATGGCAAGCTTTGAGAATGTCAATAGCTTCCTGTCCGTAAACACACCGTCGGATGACTTGATCCGCACAAATTTTGAATAAGTAGGGGTCGTCCCAGAAGTAATGTTTAACATCCTTGAAGAATTTATTCTTCTGTTGGGTCGACATCCCTTTCACTATGAAGTTACCCGCATGGTAATTTACGAAGTCAGCAAACCATGGGGTAGTAGAATCTCCACGAAAAGTAACCGCATTGAGTGTCTCGAGAGGAAATGTTTCATTTATTTCCTTTTTCTCGAAAACATCTTGGTGTGGGTTTTCTAATCGGGATAGATGATCAGCAGCTAGGTTCTCAGCTCCTTTTTTATCACGTATGGTGATATCAAATTCTTGTAGGAGGAGAACCCAACGGAACAATCTCGGCTTTGCATCTTGTTTAGCAAAGAGATATGTAACACCCCAACCCGACAAGGGTAAAGATGTCACGCAAATGGTTTCATATCAGATATAACAAAGCATACATTCAAAAGTAATACAAAGATTCTCAAGGGTTACAAAGGGAAATACTGAAATATCAAGGTTACAAAAACGGATACATATTCTAACAATAAAATAACTTCTAATCATCTCTAGGCCAAAATAACTGTCAAGCCTTCTAGGTCCAAAAGTCTCTTCACTCATACCCATCTTCCATCTAAAACCTGCCGCACACGAAAAGAAAACGTGCGGCTGAGCTTACAAAGCCCAGTGAACAGATATATAATAAACGGAAACGAAAGTAAACGGAAATAATCAGATGTAGCAAAATGAATGAGACATAAATAAGGTACAAGAGTAAAGGTTTAGGATAGTCATCCACCACGAGCTCAGAAACAGATCATATCATATCGTAACCATAAATCTTCAAATCATATAGAGGGGAGACCTCTCAGATAATCAGATAATATGAGGGGTGTCCTCATTCTTCAAATGGAGTAGCTAGCTCCCAGATATATGTGAAAGGCGTGTATTGCACACAGCACCAGTCACCAGACAAGTCATATCATATCAGATTAAATCCACTAAACAGATCAGATCTAGGATTGCAATCCATACGCCCCCCAGAAATATATATAATCCATAATCAAAGTAATGCGCATATCATAATCAGAATGGGGACGGTGTGAGGAATCACTCACCCACACATGAGTCATGCCAGTGGTGCATCACAGACACGGCCAGGTTACCTTCCTGGCTAGGTAACAGAAAAGTGGCTCGGGTATCAAACTAAGAGTCAAGGTCAAAGGTCAAAGGTTCATATCATAATCAGGGTGTCATATCAGAAGGTTCAATATCAGAAGTTCATAATCAGACCAGTCAAAGTATCAGAAGGTCAAGTATCAGAAGTTCATAATCAGAAGGTCAAATATCCCAGGTCAATATCCAAAAAGGGTCAATGTATCCGATGGTCAAATCTTCAAAAGGTTCAATATCAAAAATACTTTTCAAAAGGTTTTCTCTTAAGGTTCATTTAAAAACAATCATTCAAAAATAGTTTTCATAAATGGTCTTTCACTTAGTTTTCATAAAGCGAACTTCAAAATAGTTTTCTTAAAGTCAATATATCATGCTTGAAAAACCCTTTCAAAATACTTTACTTAAAACATTTCCATCTCATATCAAAAAGGTCTTCATATCATAGGTTCAAAATCAGAGATCAAAGGTCGAAGCAAAGGTGTCATAGCAAGGGATCGTAACAGAGTATCAAATCAGAGAATTTAACAGATCAGAAAAGAATCATAGGAAACCTTACAGAGAAGGTCAGAATATCTGTACCTTATGACGAAAGCACAAACAGAAACAAAGCACAGAAATGGAAACGGCTCAGAATCTTTCCTTCTTCACACCTAAAGGAATATGGAAGAGTATTACAATCTTTCCATTTTAAGTAGCTTTCCATTTTTGGCCGGTTTCCATATTTAGTAAGTTTCCATTTTTAGAAAGTTGGATTAACATACTTAGTTAAATCATTATTTCTGGAATTAGGGTATCTTTTATTACATTCACATAATAGGTCCTTAAGAATTCACAAATCACACTTTTCACCCTTTAGTTTTAAAAGTTACACTTTAACCCTTCAATTGTTCATAGTTACACTTTAGCCCCTTTATTTATCAAAGTTTCACAATGGCCACTCATTTTATCATATTATATGAATGTATCCTCAAATTTTACAGAATTTACACAATAGGTCCCTCTAGTTTACAAAGTTACATATTTAGTCCTTTAATTTACAATTTCAACTTTATCTTATTAATAATTACATAATAACCCATTAAATCACCAAATTAACACATAACCCCTTGAATATATCATTTTACTCAAAACAGCACTAACTTTCCATAAATTACAAATTTAGCCCCTCCATTTAATTATTTTACAATTCGAACCATAATAAAACCCTAAAAACATTTTAACCCTCTAAAATACAAAAATGACATTTGACCCCTTCCTTTTATATTTTTCCCAGCAAGTACATGATCTAAATTAAGTTTTAAACTGACCCACAAGTTTTAGAAATTACAAAACCTACCCTAAACTTTTAAAAACCCATATGGTAACGCTTTATTTACACAAAATCAAACCCTAACCTTCCTCAATCATTTATAATCATTCCTTCATCATATACATCATTTATTAGACCAAGAACAAGCCCTAATTCCTTCAAGACCAGATCGAATACATTTAACCCTTTTTTATACGCTTTTGATTTTAAACCCTAATAACAAAATAAATTCATAAAACACATATTCAAGCCATGACAATTCTTCTAATCATTTTTCCAGACTTTATATGAATATAAGGCACGAAAATAAAATAATTACACATCTCTCATAATTCGTTTAGTATTTTATACAATTTACGCTTTGTTTTAATGATTTAAAACCCAAATAATACATAATACATGCATGGGTCGAATTATATATTTTTCTTGATGTTCTTAACATGTAAAGGGTCTGAGAAAAATACCAAATCAAGTTTTGGACATGTAGAACAAGTCGTACGATTTATTTTATACGCGGCTAGACAAAATGCACTAAAATCACCACGGCTTCAAAAACGATCTAAAAATCATGAAATCAATTTTCACAGGTCACATATGATGTGAGGAACACAAGAAAAATAAGAAACGAATTTTTGGATGGTCGAATGAAGAAAAACGAATTATACCTCTTTATTTTCAGTCGCGACAGAGAAAAATCACCAAGGACGAACAAGACCACGAACACCACCACAATAATTTTTCTTAGGCTCTTTAGATGATGCTTAATCACAGAAAATTGAGTGTGGAATTTTAGGATGATCGAATGGGGCTATGCAATTTAATTTGTGTGTGTGTTATCAATCGGCTACTTAGGGTTTTGAAGAGAAAATTGTGTGTTTGCTATAAAATGGTAAATCCGGTCAAAGGGGGGGGGGGAAGAATGGCATGATATTTGGCCATAAAGGCTGCATTTAAGTTGGAGTTAATTTGGTTTTCAATTTCCTTAATTATAAACATAATTTCAAATTTTAAAAAAACATTTAATCACCTTTAATATACACGGTTTAATATTTGGGGCATTTTAGTAATTTTCTCACTTGTACGAATGTTAAATGAAGTTCTCAAAATTATTTGGATCATAACTTGTGCATTGTCAGAAGTTTGGAATTTATTTGATAATTATTAAGCTTTTAATTAAAATTTTAAATTATAGGGGCAAATTGGTAATTTCACATGTTTTCGGATTTTAGGTGTTACAACTTCTTCCCCTCTAAAAGAAAATTTTCGTCCTCGAAATTTGAAGTCGCAAAGTTAAACGAAGTCGTGGCACATCGCAAAATATCGTTAGAACATTCTCACGCTCGAGCGGGTTCTTCCAAAAAGAATTTTTAAACCCAGTAGTTTCTCATGACTCGAATCACCACGAGGTGGGTTCAAATTCCTCAGAAAGGGACACAATTAGGTTGATTCAGAACAAAAGGTCCATACAACATAAAATGTACGATAGGTGAGTCTTCAGGAAGTTCATATGAGATACAAACGAGATTTCAAATCCAATTGACTGCATTCTTGGAAGAGAGCTCTACGAGGGGTTCAAGGTTTATAACTGAGGTCTACAAAATGCAAATCGAGAGTCCAAAGTCGTCCCAATATCCAATGAACGAGAGCAGAGTATACCCATAGGTAGAATGAATCTAAAGTCTAACTAATCGCGAACAACCAAACGGAGATTTAATTTCTAAACTTCTTAGGTACTTCCTAAGATATCCCATGCCCACGATGAGTGCACGTTATATGGTGTAAGTATTATCACGTTGATCAGGCGTCATAATACTAGCACCACATAAGTATGCCCTTATGATGGTCATACTTTATCTCAAGTCGTAATCAGAACCACCTATCTTAATCCACCTAGTACTTCTATAGACATCAAAAATCAACTAAATACGAATGTCAAAATCCAAAGACAAAACAAAACTATCCGCACGAGTATTAAAATCCCAGATTTCCAAACTAACGTGAGGTACGCCGTTACTAAACATCGTATCTTCCATCACTATCCAAAATCTCTCAAACCGGTTATCATCGAACATACGAAATATAGGCACAACTGATATGCTTCTCGTGAACTTAGATCATAAAAGAATCTTTTAACGATATGACGAAACTTAATAGAGTCAACCAAAACGAAATCCAGCCACCAAGAATTTTGGTCTGAGCAGAATCAATTCTTCCAAATATGAAAGATTTGTTTTACAATTTTTGTTCATTCAACGCATCCAATTTCTTCAAGTCTGGTAAGTCTGTCTTCGTCTGTCTATCAATCAGGATGTGAAACCATAAATCAGGAACTTGTGTCTGGTTCGTCGAGCCTCCTGCAGTTCTTCTTGGGATGTGACGGGGTGCTGTGGATTTCTGGCACGATCTTTAAACCTCCTCATCTTACAGTCTGCTTCCGCTCTCAATTCATCTTAGTACAACCAAGATGAATAGGGAAGTGAGACTGTGCGTCTCCATCAGTTCCAGGTTCGCCGTCTTGACTAAACTTCTTCTTCTGCATCGCCAACACTTCTGTCTTGAAAAGGAATGTCTTCACTCTTCAGGGTAGTCTCCGTTGTTGTTACTCCATGTCAGGCAAAGAACACCGTTGTCTTAAAAATATCCAACTCCCTAATTGCACAAGTGATCATCAATTTCTAGCAAGGTGCAAAATAGTCTCCATGCTCTTCCCTTTTTGTTCCAATGAATAGGTATGATCTGTCCGACGTCTTTGCTAGATGCCCAGACAATCATGTCAAATCTTACTTCCTACGCCGGTGCAAAACTTGGTGGTCCATCAAGGAATCAAATTCAAAAGGTCCAGGACGCTAAACAATGTTCAAAACAATGCTCATGTTCAGAGAGTTCAAACGCTAAAAGCTTCTAAGATAAGGTTTAGTCGTTGAAATACGAAATGGTTTCTAGGAAAACTTCAGTACTCGAAACAACATATCTTTAAGGGATGCCAAAACAAATGTGAAAAGTTAAAGTTCTGGCTTATATACTGAGATGAGTTCTAACAGATTTACAAAGGTGAAGCACACATCGCACAAAATTTATTTCAATCATTTCTCAAATCTTATTCGGGAAAATTCTCAAAATCCAACGGAAGTACGCGAAACGTTAATGCCATAAGAAATTCGAGATAAAATTCTAAACAATACAGTTACTAGACTCTTAACTTCATACTTAGGTTGGTTTACTTGCAGTAGATTCCAAGTCTGAATCCTCCTCCTCTTCCTCGCTGATCCATCCGTTCCGGTTCCCTTCTGACTGGGGAAGTGGCTGGCTTGCGAAACCCCAATAAGTGTATCTTCCTTCATCTTCTATGCGGTCCACAAATCCGTACAAATTGCGAGGTTCAACTCGTACCACTCCTCCTTCTTCTGAAAACCCGGGGTCTCTTCCCTGGTATCTAGTTACAATGTCCTCTTCATCTGTTATTTCTGCCACGTGCAGCTGTTCTTCCGTCCCACTTATATTCATGATGGTCCTCCTTTCTTCGATCCGGCCCGGCCACATCCTAGTGGGGATCAATATCCTCTTGGCAATCCTCCTCAATTTTCCGTTCCTCTTTCGGCCGATGGCGAACCTAGTTGTCCAACGATATCTGCGGCGTGCTGGAGGTGCCATACTGAAAATGACATAAACGATACTAGGCATTAGAATTCGGTGGGTGTCAAAATTTACTCGAAACTCAAGAAATTCACGCAAAATATCATCGAACGAGCGATCGGTCAAAATTATTCCTTCAATCAAGCAGATCGGCAACGTAAATCTTATTATTCGGAAATGCGATGAGAATATCCTTATACCCGTAGTTATGAACTACAAGACTTCCCGCAAGGACATGGATGGGTGAAACAACTCGAATAGGGTCGGGAGATTCATAAGTACTTATCAAAACAAAAGACAAATAACAAAACATATCCAGTACGTCATCGCCATGGAGGTTCTCGGAATGCCTGAAGAGGCGTCAAAGTGATTAACAAAAGAATCAGAGGCAAATGAGGGTCTTTATCAAAATGATTAACAAAAGGGATCTGAAGATAAGGATCAAATAGTGCCTGCCAATAATTATGAAATTTCTCAATGCCTTCCAAATTTAATCAGGTTCAATTCTTAGGTGGTGCAAAGCATAAGCTTTCGATTTCTAAAAGAAATATCAACCGACTTTAACCAAAAGCAAGGCACGAATCAGAGTAATGCGGAAGCAATGATACTCACACAGATGTCTTAGTCTACCCATTCCTCACTTAGGTTCCTATAGGGAGATCCTAAAGCAATTTCTCAAAGGTTGTCCTACGAGCGTCTACAGGGAAAACTTAGTGGTCCTAACTTACACAGGCCAAGGGTAAATGTATTACGAATCGCAGCCTGTCGCTCTGATACCATAATTGTAACACCCCAACCCGACAAGGGTAAAGATGTCACGCAAATGGTTTCATATCAGATATAACAAAGCATACATTCAAAAGTAATACAAAGATTCTCAAGGGTTACAAAGGGAAATACTGAAATATCAAGGTTACAAAAACGGATACATATTCTAACAATAAAATAACTTCTAATCATCTCTAGGCCAAAATAACTGTCAAGCCTTCTAGGTCCAAAAGTCTCTTCACTCATACCCATCTTCCATCTAAAACCTGCCGCACACGAAAAGAAAACGTGCGGCTGAGCTTACAAAGCCCAGTGAACAGATATATAATAAACGGAAACGAAAGTAAACGGAAATAATCAGATGTAGCAAAATGAATGAGACATAAATAAGGTACAAGAGTAAAGGTTTAGGATAGTCATCCACCACGAGCCCAGAAACAGATCATATCATATCGTAACCATAAATCTTCAAATCATATAGAGGGGAGACCTCTCAGATAATCAGATAATATGAGGGGTGTCCTCATTCTTCAAATGGAGTAGCTAGCTCCCAGATATATGTGAAAGGCGTGTATTGCACACAGCACCAGTCACCAGACAAGTCATATCATATCAGATTAAATCCACTAAACAGATCAGATCTAGGATTGCAATCCATACGCCCCCCAGAAATATATATAATCCATAATCAAAGTAATGCGCATATCATAATCAGAATGGGGACGGTGTGAGGAATCACTCACCCACACATGAGTCATGCCAGTGGTGCATCACAGACACGGCCAGGTTACCTTCCTGGCTAGGTAACAGAAAAGTGGCTCGGGTATCAAACTAAGAGTCAAGGTCAAAGGTCAAAGGTTCATATCATAATCAGGGTGTCATATCAGAAGGTTCAATATCAGAAGTTCATAATCAGACCAGTCAAAGTATCAGAAGGTCAAGTATCAGAAGTTCATAATCAGAAGGTCAAATATCCCAGGTCAATATCCAAAAAGGGTCAATGTATCCGATGGTCAAATCTTCAAAAGGTTCAATATCAAAAATACTTTTCAAAAGGTTTTCTCTTAAGGTTCATTTAAAAACAATCATTCAAAAATAGTTTTCATAAATGGTCTTTCACTTAGTTTTCATAAAGCGAACTTCAAAATAGTTTTCTTAAAGTCAATATATCATGCTTGAAAAACCCTTTCAAAATACTTTACTTAAAACATTTCCATCTCATATCAAAAAGGTCTTCATATCATAGGTTCAAAATCAGAGATCAAAGGTCGAAGCAAAGGTGTCATAGCAAGGGATCGTAACAGAGTATCAAATCAGAGAATTTAACAGATCAGAAAAGAATCATAGGAAACCTTACAGAGAAGGTCAGAATATCTGTACCTTATGACGAAAGCACAAACAGAAACAAAGCACAGAAATGGAAACGGCTCAGAATCTTTCCTTCTTCACACCTAAAGGAATATGGAAGAGTATTACAATCTTTCCATTTTAAGTAGCTTTCCATTTTTGGCCGGTTTCCATATTTAGTAAGTTTCCATTTTTAGAAAGTTGGATTAACATACTTAGTTAAATCATTATTTCTGGAATTAGGGTATCTTTTATTACATTCACATAATAGGTCCTTAAGAATTCACAAATCACACTTTTCACCCTTTAGTTTCAAAAGTTACACTTTAACCCTTCAATTGTTCATAGTTACACTTTAGCCCCTTTATTTATCAAAGTTTCACAATGGCCACTCATTTTATCATATTATATGAATGTATCCTCAAATTTTACAGAATTTACACAATAGGTCCCTCTAGTTTACAAAGTTACATATTTAGTCCTTTAATTTACAATTTCAACTTTATCTTATTAATAATTACATAATAACCCATTAAATCACCAAATTAACACATAACCCCTTGAATATATCATTTTACTCAAAACAGCACTAACTTTCCATAAATTACAAATTTAGCCCCTCCATTTAATTATTTTACAATTCGAACCATAATAAAACCCTAAAAACATTTTAACCCTCTAAAATACAAAAATGACATTTGACCCCTTCCTTTTATATTTTTCCCAGCAAGTACATGATCTAAATTAAGTTTTAAACTGACCCACAAGTTTTAGAAATTACAAAACCTACCCTAAACTTTTAAAAACCCATATGGTAACGCTTTATTTACACAAAATCAAACCCTAACCTTCCTCAATCATTTATAATCATTCCTTCATCATATACATCATTTATTAGACCAAGAACAAGCCCTAATTCCTTCAAGACCAGATCGAATACATTTAACCCTTTTTTATTACGCTTTTGATTTTAAACCCTAATAACAAAATAAATTCATAAAACACATATTCAAGCCATGACAATTCTTCTAATCATTTTTCCAGACTTTATATGAATATAAGGCACGAAAATAAAATAATTACACATCTCTCATAATTCGTTTAGTATTTTATACAATTTACGCTTTGTTTTAATGATTTAAAACCCAAATAATACATAATACATGCATGGGTCGAATTATATATTTTTCTTGATGTTCTTAACATGTAAAGGGTCTGAGAAAAATACCAAATCAAGTTTTGGACGTGTAGAACAAGTCGTACGATTTATTTTATACGCGGCTAGACAAAATGCACTAAAATCACCACGGCTTCAAAAACGATCTAAAAATCATGAAATCAATTTTCACAGGTCACATATGATGTGAGGAACACAAGAAAAATAAGAAACGAATTTTTGGATGGTCGAATGAAGAAAAACGAATTATACCTCTTTATTTTCAGTCGCGACAGAGAAAAATCACCAAGGACGAACAAGACCACGAACACCACCACAATAATTTTTCTTAGGCTCTTTAGATGATGCTTAATCACAGAAAATTGAGTGTGGAATTTTAGGATGATCGAATGGGGCTATGCAATTTAATTTGTGTGTGTGTTATCAATCGGCTACTTAGGGTTTTGAAGAGAAAATTGTGTGTTTGCTATAAAATGGTAAATCCGGTCAAAGGGGGGGGGGGAAAGAATGGCATGATATTTGGCCATAAAGGCTGCATTTAAGTTGGAGTTAATTTGGTTTTCAATTTCCTTAATTATAAACATAATTTCAAATTTTAAAAAAACATTTAATCACCTTTAATATACACGGTTTAATATTTGGGGCATTTTAGTAATTTTCTCGCTTGTACGAATGTTAAATGAAGTTCTCAAAATTATTTGGATCATAACTTGTGCATTGTCAGAAGTTTGGAATTTATTTGATAATTATTAAGCTTTTAATTAAAATTTTAAATTATAGGGGCAAATTGGTAATTTCACATGTTTTCGGATTTTAGGTGTTACAAGATATTTGAGAGCCGAGTGATCCGTATACACTACACATTTTGTCAAGATTAAATATGGCCGAAACTTCTCAAAGGCATACACCACAGCCAACAATTCTTTTTCTGTAGTGGTGTAATGAGTTTGAGCTTCAGTCATGGTTTTACTTGCGTAATGGATAGGCTGAAAGTGTTTGGCTTTTCGTTGCCCCAGGACTGCACCGATAGCAAAATCACTTGCATCGCACATGAGCTCAAAAGGAAAATCCCAGTCGGGGGCAACCATAATGGGTGCTTCAGTAAGCTTTTTCTTTAATGTTTCAAAAGCTTTGATGCACTCGGGTGAGAAGATAAAAGGAGCATCCTTTTCAAGAAGATGAGTCATAGGCCGGGCGATTTTAGAAAAATCTTGTATGAATCTGCGATAGAAACCGGCATGCCCCAAAAAACTCCTAATACCTTTGACGGTAGTGGGATGAGGTAATTTAGCAATGACATCCACTTTAGATCTGTCAACCTCAATCCCGTTTTTTGATATCTTATGGCCGAGGACAATGCCCTCTTTGACCATAAAGTGACTCTTCTCCCAATTTAGACAAAGATTGGTGTCTTCACACCGTTTCAACATGTTTTCTAAATGGGAGAGACATGTTTCGAATGAATCCCCAATGACTGAGAAGTCATCCATAAAGACCTCCATTGTTTTCCCGATCATATCGGTAAATATGGCCATCATACACCTTTGGAACGTGCCTGGAGCATTACATAAGCCGAAAGGCATACGTTTATAAGCAAAGGTTCCATAAGGGCATGTAAAGGTAGTCTTTTCTTGATCTTGTGGATCAATGGGGATTTGAAAGTAACCTGAGAAACCATCAAGGAAACAATAGTACTCGTTTCCCGCTAATCTCTCAAGCATCTGATCCATGAAGGGTAGAGGAAAATGGTCCTTTCGGGTGGCATCATTTAACTTACGATAGTCAATGCAAACACGCCACCCCGTAACCAATCGAGTTGGGATCAACTCATTCTCCTCATTTGTGACAACAGTTATGCCACCCTTTTTTGGAACACAGTGAATGGGACTAACCCAAGGACTATCAGAGATGGGATAAATCAATCCTGCATCAAGAAGTTTGAGAACCTCTTGTTTGATAACATCGTGGATTTTAGGATTCACCCTTCGTTGGTGTTGGACTGCTGGTTTAAAGTTATCCTCCATTAAAATCTTGTGAGTACAAAATTCAGGGTCTATACCCTTTATGTCGGAGAGTTTCCAAGCAATTGCTTGCTTGTGTGACTTTAAGACCTTTATTAGAGCAGTCTTTTCCTCATCACTTAAGTCTTTAGCAATAATGACGGGTAATTTATCATCACCCTCCAAAAATGCGTACTCAAGATGAGGTGGTAAGTCTTTGAGTTCGACCTCAGGAAATTCATCGTTTTTCTCAACTGATTTGATTTCCTCATTATGAAGTTTAACGGGAGGGAGTGGAGGAGAATTGTCCTGGTTTAACAATTTCTCAAGAAGACGAATATCTCCCTCCAGATTAATCTCAGCGTCATCTATCCCCTCTAGGAATGAATCACACTTGAGAAAATTCTCGATCTCTTTCAAAATGAAATCACTTCTCTCAAACGGAGTGAGAGAAGGGGAAGAGTCGGAAATGACAGGTAGAGAAGACGTGGGTGGATTACCACTCACAGAATTATGAAAATAACCAACAATTTCTTGAGAGTACTCCTTTGAGGCAATGTCAATGACATCGATTCGGTTAACCGAAGCGGAATCAAAATTTGAGGAGTACCTCGAAGTTTGATCATGGTTAAAGGTAACAGCTTCATTACCCACACGCAATGTGATCTCATGCTTAAATACATCAATAAGAGCATGGCCAGTTTTTAGGAATCCTCTTCCAAGAATGAGAGGAACCTTTTGATCTGCGTCGAATTCAACAACCACAAAGTCAGCTGGAAAATGGAACTTACCTACTTTCACAAACACATCTTCGGCAATGCCGCATGGATAAGATATGGTTCGATCTGCAAGCTCAAGAGTCATGCAAGTAGGAGTAAGAGCCGGAAGAGAAAGTTTCTTCCATACTGAATGAGGCATAAGGTTGATGCTTGCACCTAGATCTGCTAAGGCATAACATTCAACCATTCCCGGAAATACACAAGGTAGTAGAAACTTTCCAGGATCTCCAAGCTTCTCCGGAAACTTTTTTAAGATAACCGCTGAGCAGTTCTCATTTAATGGAGTTTTAGCCATTTCAATCAGTTTTTCCTTGTTGCTTAACAAGTGTTTGAATGTTGATGCAAATTTGGGCATCAGAATGATAGCATCCGCAAAACTTATGTCAAAATGTAATTCTTTAAAAATTTGAAAGAATTTGTCCATTTGTTGACTAGCCTTCTCACGGAGCTTTTGCTCATTTAAGCGCAATGGGTAAGGAATATGAGGTTTGGATTTAGGGGCTACAACTTCAGGAGTCTCCATAGATTCAAAGACAACTCCTGGTTTGGATTTCTTGTTAGGGACAACCAGAGGATGGACTGGTGCTGTACTTTGTGGGCTTGGAATTTGCACTTTGTCCGTTGTATCCTCCGTCTCTTTTTCCATTTCAAACAACGGAGGAGGAATAGGGCCAGCTGGCCCCTCATAAGCAGCACCACTCCGAGTGGTGATAGCTTTGACGAAAGTGGTATCTTCGTCATCATCACTGTCATCAAGTACACTGACAGGAACAGCATTGAGCATTTCGGAATAATATCTGGCTGATCTTTGCTCACTAAGTTTGGTTGACAAACTTTTAACCGTAAATCGTGAAAGAGTAGGATCGATTCTTGACGGTTGAGGAGCAATTATGGGTGTAGATTTTTGGATAACCGAAGGTTGGACGTATTTAGCACTTCCATTGTTAGTGGGAAGTACCGGGTCCTTTTTCACCTTGAGTTCAACATGAGCTTTACCACTACGTGTAGTGACAGCTTTGAGTTCACCCCTTGGGTTGACAACAGTGTTACTTGGGAGACCTCCCGAGGTAGAAGGTATATCAGTTAAAGACTTTTTGATCTGGTTTAATTGGGCAATCAATAACTTGTTTGTCTCATATTGTGTCTTATTTGTTTCCTCTTGGGTTTTCATGAATTGCTTAAGCAACTCATCTGAGGACGTCTGATTTCGGTTTGAACCTTGGTTTTGATTAAAATTTGGACCACGGTTTTGGTTAAAATTACCCTGATTCTGACCTCGGTTTTGATTGAAATTTTGGGAATTGTGGAAATTTTGTCCCTGATTTTGAACAAAGCGGTTTTGATTATTCTGATTTGGCACGGGTGGAAAACCAGGTGGGACCATAGCATTCGGTGCTCGGTACTGAGTTTCAGCATGCGGTTGGTATTGATTTTGGTTTACTGCAGCTACTGGAGCTGGGTAAAGAGAAGCATCGGTTGCTTGACAATCATAATACGCATGTGGGCCACCACAAGTTTCACACACTTTGTTTATTGCTTTAATTTGTTTCGGTTTATGAATTTCACTCTTCAATTCTTTAATTTCCTTCATCATACAACGCATTGAGTCCGTTAAAAAGGCTAACTCTGAGGAGTTACCGGATGAAGAAGCAGCAGGAGTGACAGGAACATTCACTTTGTTTCTAGAAATAGGAACTTTTGATTTATTTTCACAAATTTCAACCACCTCTCTAGGTTTACGATTCAAGATATTGCCACCGGCGGCTGCGTTAAGTGCATCTTGATCGTTTTGGGTCAACCCATTATAAAACGTATTTATCTGTTGTAACACCGTGAAATCGTGATGTGGGCATTTTCTTAGGAGATCTTTAAATCTGTCCCATGCCTCTCCGAAATTTTCATCAAAACCTTGACGAAATCCAGCAATTTCATTTTTTAGATTAGTCGTCTTTGATGGAGGGAAGAAATAATTTACAAATTTCTTAACGAGATCTTCCCAGGTTTCAATGGATCGAGGGGGTTCTTTATCCAGCCAAATCCGGGCTGCCCCCTCAAGTGAGAATGGAAATAGCATCAATTTGATAACTGTTTGCGGCACATTCTTGTAATTGATTGTAGAGGTCAACTTATTGAACCAACGAATGTGTGCATATGGATCCTCTCGTTCAAACCCGTGGAATTGGTTTGTGGACACGAGCTGAATCAAATGTGTTTTCAGTTCAAAATGATCAGAATCGATGACTGGTAAAACGATGGCATCTCCATAACCCTCGGTGGGTGCCTGGAGCATTTCAGCCATTGTGCGTTCGTCTGCCATATTATCAGTGAGAACAGTACGAATCTCGGGTTCGACTATTTGGGCAGCACGTCTACGATTACGTCTTCTCGAAATATCTACGAGTTCACGTAAAGGGCTTGATGACGTGGAAGAACGAGTGCGCATGCACTAAGTAAAATATTTTAATTAAATCAAGAACGAATCAAAACACAAGTGAACTTAAACCAATAATCAACAAGCGTACGGTAGCTCTCTAAAAGATAAACGCACAGAGTGGCGGAGAAGCAAAGGTGGGCAATTAAATGCTCCTTAAAAACCCGCTTCTTTCAGTCCGACAATTTAATGTCAGACTATCCTAGAACCTCTGTTAGAGTTTGTTTATCAATCAAAGGTGAGCCGATATTCGCAAGTGATACAAAGGTAAAGTTTTAAATCTTTGGTTTGGGAACTTATTATGGTCGTACCCCCAGTTAGGTAGTACTCTGTCTTGGTTCTCGATGGTAATTTTTTATTGTTATTTATTATTAACAAAGAAAACGGAAATTATTTTTGGTGTTTTTATTTTTTATATGATAATAATAATAATAATAATATATATAGAAAAGAAAAGAAAAATATTTTTGTATTTTATATGGTTTTTGGGAAATAGGAACTTCTAATAGAAGGATCTCGAATCACTAATCGCTAAAACTTACACAACTGTCGCAGCACACCTCCCCGGCAGCGGCGCCAAAATTTGATCCGTCTGAAAACGTATATATAAATATAAACAGTCTCAGAACGAATACTCGTGTGTAGTGTGAAACCAGGCAAGTGATCACCCGGATCGTTTCCCAACGAGATATGAATGGGCAACTGTGAAAAGCTAGGATTAGAGTGATTGATGATTTAGATTGCTTTTGATTTTGCTTTTTAACAATTCTAAATAACAAATTAAAACAGATATGCACAATAAAATTAAACGCGAATTAAATTAAGAAAACGCGCAACGGGAAATCTAAAATGAGACTAAAAAGTAAAATTTATAAAATTTAAAACCTAAAAATATAAAATGACTTAAAACTTATTTAAAAACTTAAATTATATTTTTTTACACTTTTTATCTATTTATTATTAATTATTTATTATTTAATTACTTATTTAAACTATTTAAATTTATAAAAAATACTAAATGAACTAAGAAAATTCTAAAACTTTTTCTAAAAATATTACTAAGTAAATAGAAGCTAAGAAAATTATAAAAATGAAAATTACTTAATTAAAATTTAAAAAGATAAATTCTATTAAATAGAAGCTATCACTATATTTCTATTTTTGGTTTTTCTTAAGGTCTAAAAATGTGATTATATTTTTCCTGGATTAAAAATGACAAAAGAAAATTATGAAAATTAGATTTATATTTTTCTGATTATTTATCTATTTATTATGATTTAATTACTAATTTAAACTTATTAATAGATTAAAAATACTAAAACTATAAAATAAATTCTGAAACTTTTTTCTAAATTAACTTATGTTATTACAAAGCTACTAAAAATAAAATGGTGATGACAGCTTTTATGGAAAAGCTGTAATTAAGCTAATAGATTAAATAAGCTTAAACTGCTAAATGGTACTTAAATATTAAAATGTGCACAGGTATAATGGAAAAGACCTACGGGCACACTGGGTGGGGTGTTGGTGTTGTGTACAGGAGGTCAGGGGTTCGAATCCCACTAGGACCTTATTGCTACTTTTATTTTTTTTGGTGATTTTCTTTTTGAGACTTACTTATAAGCTGGTAATAAGCAACTTCTAAACTGGAATCTTTTTTATGTCTAGCTGGATGAGCTAGAATTAAGCTCTAAGAGCTTATCAGTCCACTAGTAAGGTTTTAAGACTTTAGATTCTTTCAAACAAGCTATAAGCTTGAAGAGAGGCTAAAAGCTGATGGACTAGGCTTCTAGGGACTGAGATATGGCTAATTGACTTATAGGAACTAGAAAAGCCTGAAAAAGCTCAAAAAAAAAGGCTAGAAGCTTTTTGAGCCTGCTGATGTGGTGCCCTGCACCAGGGCTAGACTGCCCACTTTGAGGGCTTGTTTTGTGGCTTTAGAAAAGTGCTAAAATTCAAAAAAAAAATACCAAACTAAATTTGAGCTGGTGGAGTTTGATTATCCAAAAGAAACTAGCTTGTTAGAGCTTGTGGGGTGTAAACTAAACTTCCTCAAAGATCCTAAAAACCCACAAAAACTGCCTTAGCAGTCTGTTTGACTGATGTGGATTTGCAGACCTGTGCACAAGTGTGCAGAAGGTCTAGGCTTTTTGGAGTACACTAAGTGGACTGAATTGAGCTAGGAAATGCCAAAGATAATGGCTAAACAAGCTTGTAGTGGATTATGGCTTGTATGAGCTTGTTGAGGACTGATTTTAACACAGGTGGTACAAGGTGGCTATATCTAACTAAGTGGCTGATCAGAGTTTCAAAATAGCTTATAAGGACTGTAATTAGCTTGTGCAAAGTTGAGAAAGTGGCCAATCTACAGTAACAAAGGTTTTGGCCAATTTAACTGCTGAACCAAACAGTACTTATGTGGGACTGTTTTGGTGTTTTGGACTGAAATAGCTATATTAAGCTAAGAAATGACTTCTAATAGTACTCCTAAGTATATTAAGCTATTGAAAATGAACTTGTGACTGAAAATGAAACAGATTAATAAGCTAGCTTATCTAGGCTATTTTTGGCTTTTTAAGTTTTTTAAGTGAAAATGAGAAACAGGCTATCTAATACTGATTTTACTATTGAAATATGATTGTAAACTATTAATAAGCTAATGATTATAGAAATAAACTACAATAAGCTACTTAACAGTGAATTGAGAAATTAAGCTAAAAATGAGAATTGAGCTTACAACTGAGAGAGTGGCTATAGGAATAGCATGCACAGAACAGAACAATCTAGCTTGTTAACAACAAGCTAGAAAACCCAAAGAAACCTTCCTGAGAGCTTTTTAAACCCAGAATAGCTTTTAAGAGCTTATGTTGACTTTTTTGTTGACTTTCTTCATATCTTGAAATTAAGAACTAGTATCCACTATATAAGCTTACATAAAGCTATGATGAGCTTATGTGAGCTTATAGCAAGGGTTATAGGAGCTTTTGATGATAATGAAAAAGAACTTATAGCTTATACGATCACAGATAACTTGGAACTTTATAAAAACTATAAACTGAGTGCAAACTGAATTTGAAATAGAACAAATGGCTTAAAGATAACTTTAATTGATTACTGAAAGTGAGAATTACATTACATCATAAACTGATAAGGAAATACGACTATCACTAAATTAACTACTAACTAATACGATTACAAATGCTTCTATTTATAGTACAAAATGCTGGGAAACCATGAGTCATCCTCTCTGAGTCATCCTTGAACCTTTAATTGCCTTAATATCTTCTCAAACGTCCACTTGATTTTTGGGGGGAAAGTCAGTTAGTGGGAAAACCACTTGGGTTCTGTGAGGTGACTGGAGGAGAAGCATTTAATGCTTCTGATAGTTGGTGGGATGTGTAACAGAGGAGGGGGAGGTGGGTGTGTCAGGATAAGGGTGGTGGATGGTGGGTTGAGGTGCTTGGGCGGGTAACTGGAAAGAAGGAGAAGAGTTTGACTCTAGTCAAACTCTGGTTATGCTAAATAGAGAGATGGGTCGGGTTTATTTGTGGATTGGGTTTTATTTATTTTTGGGTTTGGGCTGGGTTATGTTTTAGTGTGGGCTGGGGTTGTATAATACAAAGGGTCCGTTTGGTTTTTAGATTTTTAAGCACAAGGACCAAACTTGTAAACTGCTGAAACTTTAGGGACCTGATTTGCCAACATTCCAAACTCACTTCAAAGGACTAAACCTGCCACAAATCAATAACACAAGGACCATAGTTGATAATTTTCTATTTTAAAACTTCCAAGGACCTTTTATGTCAATTTTGGATTTTGAGGGGCAAAAGTTGCCATTTTGTGAAACTTTGCACCAAATGACTTATTATGTAATTTTATGATTCTTAAAGGACCTTTGATGACTTTTCCTGTTTTTAGAATAACCAGGGACTAGTTTTGACAACTTTTGAAAGTTGAGGGACTGAAACTGCCAATTATGCAAACTTTGTTCGTTTTTTATCTGTTTTTAAACATTTTGCATCTGAAACATATAAAACACAATTCTGGGATAATTTCAGTATTATGATGCATTTCTGAGTGTTTTTGGATGTTTTGGCAGCTCAGATTAGGTAAAAATGATGAGTATTCACACAATTTTCTCATCTTAACCCTCCTTTTTTCTATTTAGCTTATCTCAACTGTTTGCTTAATAACTGCTTATTTAGATAAGCAGTTAACTTGGTTTTAATTTTCCTTGATTCTGCTTATCTTTTAGCACTTTCCTGTAAATTTTCAAAATTTTCCATTTTCATTTAGTATTTTTTATATATTTTTCTTTTAAAAACAGTTTTTAATTCATAATAAAAAATATAAAAGTCAAAAAAATATAATTCTTTTTTCTAAAATTTTCTTTTATCATTTAGGACTAATGAAAAATATTTTTACATATATAGGGTTAGAATTTCTTAGTTTTCACTTTTTAGGCTCGGGATTAGCCCGGGTTTTGCTCGTTTTTAAGTTTCTTTTACCTTTTTGCTTACATGTGCTTTAGATTATTGTTTTACTTGCTTTTTAAGTCATTTTTTATTTATGTTCACATATTTTTAGCGTAGAAATCCAAAATCCCACTTTATTCACTATTCACGACACATAATCACGAACCGAATCGAAATTCCATTCAATCCTTCGTTGGGGATAATGACCCGGGATTACAAACTTCCCTTGTATTCCTTGGACATATTTTTATGCATTGATTCATGCGGATCACTTATCTAAGCTCATTTTACTTCAAATAAACTATAAAGGGATAATGAGCTTTAAATGTATCCAACTTGCCACTTTTTACTGAGTTGTGTATCTAATTTTTTTTTTTACTAAGTGACGGTATAAACTTACTAATCCCTGCTATGTTGAGACTGACGAGGTGATTAAGGTTTTCTGTTAGAGTTATTTACATAAATCGTCCTTGTGGTTAGGACCAAATTGCAACGTTAGTCCTTTATTTTAACGGTCGGGTCTGGGTCGGAACCGGGTCTGGGTCGGGTCGGATAATGGATCGGGCCGGGTCGGGTCTGGGTCGGGACCGGGCCAGGTCAGGCCGGATTATGGGTCGGGTTGCCACATGTCACCACCTGAAAGTTGTGATAATAAAACCAAAGTGCCCCTCGCCCGGATCGAACTTGGGACCTCTAGGTTAGAGGTGAGGGTGATGCCCAGCTGCGCTGGGCATACCTTCATTTTTATTACGCAGCATGTTCATTATATACTAATATTGATTTTTGTCCGTTTTTATTAACAAAAATAGATTTTGAACGGTTCATTTTAAGAGTTTTAGACAGGGAATTTTTTTGACTTCATTTGAATCTCGTTAAACGTAAGAACATTATCGAAACTCATCCGAAAATCACCGTTTTTGCTTTGTTTTCAATTGTATCTGCACGACAAAATAACACATAACAAACATATTTGCAATATAATTTCACATATTTTATGGTTATTAGTCCGTTTTAGCGTGTTTTCTGGTATAAAAATGATATGTGTATAGGCACACATCACTACGCGGTTTTTTACACGTTTTATACACGCTTTTATACATGGTTTTATACGCGGTTTTACACACGTTTTTATAATAGTAGATGACATAATGGGAGGCAATAAAATGTAGTTATTTGATATCATCATGCGGTGAAGGATGCTTGAAGCCCAAGTTACTATCTGACGTTTCTTTTATTTAGGATGTTTGTGTTTGTTTTAGAGTCTGTTTTCTATTATTATTTTTGGTGGTTATCTGATAAGTTTATGTCAGATTAGGACTAGGATTTCCTAATTAGTATTCTATTAGGATTACTATTTTACTATTATAAATAGGGGTTAAATTTAGGAGTTTGATTCATTCTTGTTTTCCAGATTTGATATTAATAAAAGAGTCGAGAATTGTTTTTCTCAAACCCTCTGATCCAGTAAATCATATTACTTCTCTCATAAAGTCCGACAATACTTAATTGTCTAAAACCTGTAGCATCACGCTACATCAAGTATATACTGTGGGGGTCTCATGGATTACAGGTAAAAGTATTTCAACTAAAACATATTTTGTCAAATTCAATTCGTGAAAAAAAAATCTAGTTCATATGAAATTTAGTTGTTGATCAAGGCTATGTTTGGCGCGGAGCTTTTTGGGATGATGAGCGGTGAGCAATGAGTTTTTTGATTTTTATTGTTCGTTTGGTAAAGGAGCGGTAAGCTTTGCGATTTTTTAGAAATGCTCATTTTTTCAATGTTTCTTTAAGAAGCTGTGAACGGTGGGCTATGAGCTGTGGCTACTGCTTACAGCTACTGCTCACCGCTCACTGCTCACAGCTCATTGCTACTGCTCACTGCTACTTTTACCAAACACACCCCAAGTATATATATACTGTCGAGCATTAACTAACTTAGCACCAAATAAATGCGTTGAATAGGTTTTACACAAAATTAGCAATAGATAACGACATAATAATAGTGACAATTAATATTATATGTGAAAAGGGGCCAGATATGCATGCATGGTGTGCACGTATTGGTAGAAGGCTAGCTATCAAGTGAAAATTAAGGACCATATATGTTGGTTTCCAAACACGTTAATTTGGTGGAAGATGACTATTTGATCATATATATCTGTAAATTGTAATAGAACATTCATTTGTCATAGCTGTGGGACATATATCTAATGAAGAATTCAACTACCAACAAAATAATGTGCACCAAAAGTTTTATTTCGGACAAACAACAAAGAAAGTGACTTCACGGAAAGGTTTTTTTTAGCTATTGATATTCTTTGAACCACATAAAATTTCATGTGTAATGTAAAACTGAGTAAAATATATTGAAATTTAAAATGCATCCGGTACGTGTTATAACAAGTCTTCTTTACCTATGATAAAATGCATCTCATTACTTTTATTTCTAAATCCGTCACTATTTTTTGTGTTAAAGGACTCCTTTAATGTTTTTCACAAATTAAACCCTTCATTACGAAGATCACCATTTCCAACCCATGATAATGATCTAGGTTTACTTGCTCAACGCTGCTAGTTCTAAGATGTGCACCAATATCATATCTTTGGAATTTTCTGTTTTTTCAGTAGCTCGTGAGATTCAAATGGTCTTCAGGAACCTTTGTCCTGTGGTACATGTGGACAACGTTCGGAAGCATATTCTTTTTAGAGCTAAAAACTTGATGATTCGTGAAGGGAAATGTGTCTTTGGTATTTTCTTTAAGTTCTTTAACTTATTTTTATTTAGCATGATTATGTATTTTAATTATTTTAATGCAAAATTCAATTTTCATTGCAGATAATTGTAACATTTTGTTGAAAATATAATGGGCTTTGAAAATAATGGGCCTTGGAAATGATAGGCCTGTTATGATTGAATATGAATTCGATTGGTACAGTGAAAATGGTGGGAGAGCGAAAACACGTTTAGCTGTATGTCTATGTGTGAAGGATCAATTAATTAATTAAAGAGTAAATTACACCGTTCGTCCTTGTGGTTTGCGTTAACTGCAGTCGTTAGTTATATGATAAAAAAAATTGCATCATTCGACCTTAAATGCCAAACGTTATGCACCGTTTGTCCCTCCCTCAAACGGGGCCCACTAACTCTCGTTAAATCCCTCATGTGCCATGCACATGAGGGTATAATTGTCATTTTACCCTTTAACTTCATCTCACCCAGTAACTGCTATCTTCAAAACCAGCCACCTACCATCATCTACTTCCAAACATATCATGCCACCACAACCTTCATCTCTAAAAAAAAATATATATATATCCCACACACCACCATAATTTACACATTCATCTATCAAATTAAAACACCCAATTAAGAAAATAAATAACCACCATCATAATCCGACTATCTTTACGAACGAACCACCGCTCTTTTCCAGCAACCGCATCATAAACCCAATCCATCTGTTTAAATCTGTATGGTATCAAAAAAAAAATCACGGATTTAACCAATACAACAAATCTCTTTCATTTCTTCCCCATTTCCTTCATAATTATAAAATATCAACCACAACATACTCACATCATCATCATCTTCATATTCCATTCTTTATATCTTCAAATTATCATTAAAAAAATCAACACATATTTTTTTTATACATATATGAATCTAAGCTAATTATAAAATATAAATAACCACAATCAATAATCATTACAATTAAATGGAACCTTACAAATACAATAATTCACCACTTTGTTCTTCCATAATTTCAAACAACTAAAAAACCCACATCATTTTAAAATTCGTCATCATTCTTAACTTTGAACATACAACTCCTCATCACCATTCACTAGTTAGTTGACCACTAAACAAATAGATTCGTGCAACACTTATCATAACTTGATTTGTATGATCTGTGGTGGTGAGGAGTCACGGTGGATCTGGGGGATTTGTGGGTTTTGTAAGAGCACTCCTAACCCTATCACAGGGTTAAACTTTAACACACCGCCATGTCAGCGTCACATCAGCTTTAACCTTTTCACCTTTAACTAAAAAAAAAAAACCTTCAATCATAACTCACCTTTAAATCAAATATTTTCAAAGGGCTAAAGAGACGTTGGAGGGGCCTAAGTGATTTTTTTTTTTTTTTTTTTTTTTTTTTTTTTTTTTTTTTACACAAACTACCTTTAACGCAGCGTTAAGGGGTCCCTCTTAACGCTGCGTTAACGTAGCACACATTCAACCCTTAACGCACGTTTAACGCACCTGGGTTAAGCTTTAACGCACCAGGTGCGTTAAACGTTGAATATGTTCTAACTGTTTTGTTGTTTCTTTTTTTGGACTTAGGTGATTTATAGGAACTAAGCCACATGGGTTGTAGTTTTTGATGATTATTTGCATATAGCTTTTTATGAGTTAGTTGTTGTAGGTTTTGGTACATCGTGATGAATGGTTACTGTTTACTGGTTTTGATTTTGTGTTTGAGTTTATACAAATGGACTGTTTTTTGGATTTGTTATTGATGGTGGCGTAAAAAGGCAGTTGATTTTAAATTTTTGATAAAGATGGAAGATGATGGGTTATTGTTTGTGGCTTTTGATTATTATTATTATTATTATTATTATTATTATTATTATTATTATTATTATTTTATTTATTTATTTATTATTTTTTAATAAAAATAGGATGTTGGTGTTTGTGGGTTTTCATTTAGCGCTTTTGGGTGTTGAGAAGGTGGCCCAGGGGTGGTGGGAGTTGTGTCTCGATTTGGTGGGATTGGTGAAAGATGGTGGGATTGGTGAAAGATGGTAAGTGAAAATGAAGAAGAAAGAATGTACTTTAATTGGTGCCTTGGTGGTGATAGTGGGGCCTACTAATTAAATTAAGTGAATATTATTAAAGATATTTGAGTAAATGTCATAAATCGTCCCTGTGATTTACTGGGTATAACGAAAATGGTCCATAAACTTTTTTTTCTTTTCCGGATCCTCTCCTTGTGGTTTCGACCCGTAACGGGTTTGGTCCCTTGACCACTTTTTCCGTTAGTTGATCGTTTTATATTGCAGAAATGACATAAATACCCTTAAAAGTAAAGGTCCCTGTAGTTTCTCACGTATCACAGATTTAGTCCCTACACTTTTTTTTGTCCAATTTTTTTTTAAATATACTTTGACAAAAGTTTTTTTTTTTAACTTTTTTGCCTTAGATTTTTTTTTATTTATAAAATTTTTTGAATACTTTTTTACGGAGTTTTTTTTATAAAATTTTTTGACAAAAAATTTTTTCACTTGTTTTTTGTTAGATTTCTTGGCATGATTTTTTTACAAGATTTTTTTTTTTTTTTTTTCCGTATAAAATTTTTTTTTACAAGATTTTTTTTTTTAATTCCGTATAAAATTTTGACATAATTCTTTTTTATCCCGCGAAAAATATTCAAAAAATTTCAAAATTTTTTATACAAATGTCAACTTTTTTTGTCAAAAAAAATTATTAAAAAAAATGTCAAAAAAGATATATACATATATATTCTGCGAAAAATATTAAAAAAAATTTAAAAATTATGTCAAAGCTTTTTTTGTCACAAAAAAAAGTCCATTAAAAAGTATTCAAAAAAGTTCAAAAAAATAAAAAAATAAATAAAAATAAAAATTGTCAAAAAAAAAATAAATATATTATGTCAATTTTTTTTTGACCCATTACCGGTCAAAAAATAAAATTGATCAATTGAAAACAAGAATACGACTTGTAACTTATATACCAAAAACCGAACCATAGTATTTTGAGTTAACTACATAAATTTTTAAACTTTTTTTAATATTTTTCGCAGAATATATATGTATATATATTTTTTGACATATTGCTTTCTTTTCTTTTTTTTTTAATTTTTTTGAAAAAAAAGTTGAAATTTATATAAAAAATTTTGAAATTTTTTGAATATTTTTCGCAGGATAAAAAATAATGTCAATTTTATATGAAATTAAAAAAAATCTTGTAAAAAATTCATGCCAAGAAATCTAACAAAAATCTAGTGAAAAAAATTTTGTCAAAAAATTTTATAAAAAAAACTCCGTCAAAAAGTATTCAAAATTTTTTATAAATAAATAATAATAATAATAAAAAAAAAAAAATGTCAAAAAATTTTAAAAAAGTTCTTACAAAAAAAAAGAAAAGAAAACGTAGGGACTAAATTTGTGATACGAGATAAACCACAGGGACCTTTACTTTTAAGGGTATTTATATCATTTCTGCAATATAAAACGGTCAACTATCGGAAAAAGTGGTCAAAGGACCAAACCCGTTACGGGTCGAAACCACAGGGAGAGGATCCGGGGAAAAAAAGTTTAGGGACCATTTTCGTTATACCCGGTAATCCACCAGGACGATTTATGACATTTACTCAAGATATTTTATTTGGTAGTGGTTAGTCATAATGCTACAATGACTACTTTATCCTCATTTGTAGACTTAAAAGTACATAAATACCCTCACATGGACTTACTTAACGAGAGTTAATGGGCCCCGTTAGAGGGAGGGACAAACGGCGCATAACGTTTGTCACTTAAGGTCGAACGGTGCAATGTTTTTGGTCAAGGGACTAACGGCTGCAGTCAACGCAAACCACAAGGACGAACGGTGTAATTTACTCTTAATTAAATTTAGTATGATCATAATTGGATGGAGGGTAGCAAGTATCTTGATGACGTTTTGAAACACAGGGGACTCTTTGAGCAGCTTGAAATTACTCTGAAAGCTCGTTTGATTGCTACTTCTGAGCTTATTGACATACAAAGCTAGCTAAGACCGGTTTGATTTAAGAGCAACTTGTTTTTAAAGGAATAATACTGTATATAATTCTGATAATGCTCAATAACAGCTCATTCAACAAATTAATTTAGGAAACCCTCATCTTATACATATAGAGACCAACAAATCACTCTTTGTAAGCTCAATTACGACACCACATCCAACAGTATATCAAAGAAATGGCATCCACACAGGTATACATTGTTCAAATCTGGCCCTGTTATGCGAATCGTACTTACTCAGTATCTATGATGAACAATTGTTGAGTATGCACATATTGATGTGCAGGGACTCGGAACAGAGGGTGGGAAACTTTGATCGATAATATGCACACAATACTAATATTATTTCCACACAAACAAATGATACATGATTGGGTTATTTATACCCAAGGTTCTGGCCAGTTAATTAACTACCTATAACTTAACCGACACAAACTAACAACAGACACAACTATTAGATTTAGGCGCCAATAACTGCTGTTTGACTTTTAAGTATACTTCATTGATTAAGATTATCTTTGATTATTTTCCTTCCAACATTCACGCCCCTAATCAAGATAATCTTAAACTTGTTTTTCTCTGTTCATGTTCATCCGTATTTATGTAGTCCATCTTCTCCTTCGGTTGATATCCAATTTTCAATTTTGACTTTGACTCTCCGGATCCTTTGATCAAGATTAAGCGGTGTTAACGCCGTCACTGTCGATTGAAAATGATTTGTTCTTGCTGTGAAGGAATCCTGCCTTGATAATTATCAACCGGTATCCGAATTGAACATTGGTTCAATCTTGTTCGGCCCTTTGATTAATAATCACCGATTCTACTTTCATTTTTCTTATTGAATTCTGATTGCCTTGTAAAACCTTCCTATCTTTCATGTTCGATTGCCCTTTAAACGTTTGGTAGATGATCCTCCCGATCATCGGACTTGCTGTGTCTTCTTCTCGCCACTCTGCGTAAGACAATTCTGGAATGTATACTCTTGCAATAACATGATCTCTTTTCTGATTCTGGTTTTAAACTCTCTGATTCTGCGTTTCTGCCCGAAAACGGGATCATTCTTCTGTGATCCTTTCATGCTCTGTTTTTTTCGGGTCTTCTTCTTTTAAGGCGATGAATTCTGGACTGCTTCTGATTGATCTCGCAAAACAGGGATGTTTTTTTTTGGTCACAGGTTTCTATCTTCTTCTTCCAGGATCTCTTAACCGTGTGCTCTGATGCCACTGTTAGGATGTGGCCTTCTTCCAGGATCTCTTAAAGGAATGTTGGAAGGAAAATAATCAAAGATAATCTTAATCAATGAAGTATAATTAAGGTACAAGTCGCGATCGGGAACTAGAACGAGCATCAAGCATGAAAGACTGGAGCTTCATCTCATGAAGACAAGTGAAGAAGACTCGATTGCCGTCTATAACATTAGGGGGTGAATGTTGGATCAATAATGTTATAGAAGCAAAGTTAAGGGTACTTTAGTATATATTTATATTATGTATTTATGTAAAATTCGGTATATACCGAAATTATATTGGGTTGGGTCATAGGATAACAATATAACCGTTTTAGAAGGGTCGTGACTTTTACTTTTAGTGAATCGGTGTGTCTCATTGTTCTATCAGGCATGAAGGCACCGATTCAATTGGTATATATAGGTCGAGTTCTGTAAATCAAATCAATCAATACATGTTCAATTTGCATGACCCTTTAGTTTCTTGTGATATAATTTGTGGGTATTTATGTATATTAAGTTTTGGAACAATGAGAGATGAAAATTGCAAGAAAAACAAGGTTTGTTTCACTAACTTTAACTTTTTGGTTGACTTTTGTTGTTTAATTGTTTTAAGAGTTTGAGTTTATGGAACTTTATGGTTAATTTGGTTGTGAATGTGATTTTTGTGCAGGTTACATGGCCAAAAACACTCAAGAAATGGTTTAATGTCAAGAACAAAGCTCAAGACTTTCATGCAGATGATTTCAACCATGGAGGTGGTTAATTACTAGTATTAGTTTATGCATTATGTTTCTCATAGTTTATTTTTTATTTATTTTATGGGTCTAAATAATTTGGGACTTTTCAATTTGTATTAATTGATTTGATTTACAGAACTCGACCTATATATACCAATTGAATCGGTGCCTTCATGCCTGATAGAACAATGAGACACACCGATTCACTAAAAGAAAAAGTCATGACCCTTCTAAAACGGTTATATTGTTATCCTATGACCCAGCCCAATACAATTTCGGTATATACCGAATTTTACATAAATACATAATATAAATATATACTAAAGTACTCCTAACTTTGCTTCTATAACATTATTGGTCCAACAGACATTGCTCCTTTTTTTCAGCATCTTATTTTCTCTTCTTTTAGCAATAGCCTTTCTTAATTACACTATCATTTTATTCTTTCTATCTCTTGTGATTCTGTGTTGTCGCAGCTTCTACTCAACTTGATTTGGTCTCAATATTCCCTTTACTATAGTTCAGCATTCACATTTCTGTTAGTCATTTTCTATGCATGCTGTTTCACTTATCACTTGTTAAAATTCTAACTCACATCGAAGCTAGTTGAATATGATAGGCAACCAGCCTTGCACCTCATCATAGGCGAGGACATGATCAGCTAGTTAACGGTATTAGCAGGGGCGTATATGAGGATTTACGGGCCCTGTCCGGGCCGTTGAAAAATGTGCCCCTTAGACCTCTTATTGGGCTTATAAATTTATTATGGGTTATAGGTTTAGTTATAAGATTGGAATTTAATTGGGCTCAAGTTTAAATGTTTAATACCTATTTAAAAAAATACATATAATATATATATATATGATTTTTTTTTTTTTTTTTTTTAAATGGGCCCTCGCATAAAACGGGCCCTGGCCGGTTGGCCTCCCCGGCCCACCCAAGAGCCGCTAGCTATGGGTATTAGGATGTGTATATGAGTATATGACTCAATTTGACACTAAAACATAGAACAATAGCACAATGTGGCAGTGATGTAGGGCACTAGTTAGGTGCACTAAAGGAGATGTTTACTCAAATTCTCGATCATACTTACGTGCCAATTTTTCCTTGAAAAAAGTAAAAATGTTGATCATGTTCAATCAGGCGTGAGGTGACCACATTAATCTTGGGTTGGTTTATGTATGTCTGATTGGATGAGCTGATAGTATGATTTAAGCTAGTTGGGAGAATATCTCCTGTGTCCTGTTTTGGTTGGGTATGGCCGCATGGGTATGCTGTAAAACATTAAGTGCCAAGCCAACATTAGACAATGAGATGCACAATTACATGAAGCACTTTGACTCATGCATTCTTAACCAACTCCATATATTGTGCATTTGTGCATCTCATAATAGACAATGAGATGCCCAATTATATGCAGTTGATTTTTGTTCTTGCCAAAATTGATTGTCTATCAAAACAACACATATTTTGTTAGCCTTTGCTGGTCTGATTGCAGGGCGACTGCGATTCATGTTAATGCCGAAATAAACAAGTGCTGCTTCTGGTCATAAGTTTTAGGGTGTTCAAATAGAGTCTGTCAAACACAAGTGCTTTCTCTTCTATAAATTAATCTCTGTTTACACTCGACACTCGGTAACATGATCACTAGTGTATAATTTGGTAAATTTTTCTGAAAATTGTTTCAAATATATATTAATTATGTTTGGTCTGAGCAAGTATTTATAGGTAGCGAGTCTGATATAAGCATGAATTTACCCTGAATTCATAATTCAGGAAACTACATAAGCATGAACCAAGAATATTAAATAAAAGTTAATGAGACTCATGGTTAGGATGTGACTCAAACATAAGCATGAACCAAGAATAATAAATAAAGGGTACACCTTAATTGAATTGTCATCTAAACCATCTTCTCTCTTCACCAATCGAAGGTCGAGTAACCTCATCTTCAATTCTCCCTTTGGAACAAGAGGACATGCTTAACCTTCTCTCCGTGCTCACATGAATTGGGCTACCCGGCTTAAGGTCCACTTGACTTTCAGTGACTCCAGCACCATTGTATTTTTCAGATAAATTGAAAGACAGGCGTTTCCTAGCAGACGTTTTCCTCTCTCCATCTGTGGCTGACATATTCCTCTGTCTTGGTGCACTTTGTGACCGAATTCTTGCTATAGCTGATGCTGTGGCAGACATATAACTTGGTTTTCCACGCAAAGTTGGCGTTCCACTCTCACCCAGTGAGAATCTTCTTTCCTCTCTTAGATACCGGGGACTGGCTGAGTGCACTGCTTTGACAGATGATTTTATTCTTGGAAGGGATGTTGGCGTGATAGGCGACTGTGAGTAGTGTGATCTATGGACCGGAGATGAAAACGGACTTGGGGTGAGTCTTTGTCGTTGATTCTGTGATCTTTCCCAGCTTGGAGATAAGGAACAAGGTTGACAAGTGTCGATTTGTATCGTTTTCATTGGCTTCTCTTTGATCCATAGAATGTTTTCTGTCCCATTTCCAGTCTTCCTCGGACTCATTGTGACCACCATGTTCATTTTGATCAGATCTCCAAATCTATTAATTAATGAAATATGTGAAGTTATATTGGTTGGGATGAACTAAAAGTTTAGTGGGGAATAACACCGGTGTATGTACAAAACCTGATGGATGAAGGTGCGAGTAAGATCCTTTTCACGTTTTGGTGCTGCTACTTGAGCTTCGTGTAACATGGCTTGGATCTGCTCCATTCTGTATGCATGTGTATCACACTCATGGGTATTAATGCTATATTCTTCTCTGGCCTGCAATCAAAGAATCGCCAAAAAAATAGCTTGACCAACCATTGGATATTGTTAGAACGAAAAGAAAAAAGGTTATACAAATGAAGGTCTCACAATGAAGTTGTTGTCAACAAGATGGGATCCCCAATCGTTATTGGATTCACTAAAGACTGAACCTTGGAAACCGCTTCCTTCGTTTGAAAGCTTTCTTCGCTGGTCACAGACTCGAGCTTGGACACGGACCAATGATTGCATGCATTTGAGTGTCATTTTGGCTCTTTTCCTTACATTCTGGCCTCTTATCAATGCTTGTAGCATCACAACTCCTTTCAGTGCTTGAAGTGCTCTCCTAGCCTAAAATAACCAGATCCGGCTCTTTGTTAGCAATAGTACTGTAGTTCATTTCGAGAATAATTTAACTAATGAGCAATTTAATTTACCAGGTATCCTCTGAAGGAGGTCTGAATAACTAGAGCAGCATTCGTGTGTTTTTCATAGGAAAATGGAAGTTTTGTGAGCGGAAAGACTTCCACTTGCAATATTGGTGCCTCAGGTAGTGCTGAAGTGGTGACGCTTGCATGTTTCTGGTCATAACACACGGCCTGTGACACGGGTTCTGTAATTGTAGTTGAGGTTGATAGGTTGTTGGATTCATGATGAAGAATAGTGGTTGTTTCATGAAGAGAAGTTTTCTTGAAAATCCATCTTCGCTTGCTATTCTTCTGCAGAAACGACCACCACAAAAAGTTGTTAGAAATTAAGAGAATGAATGATATGTTAAGGAAATTAGTAAATCAAACCAGTTAGTTAATGAAGTTGATCCAGGTAAGAAAATGGAGTTGCCTCGTGTGACTCTAGTAGTTCTTGTTCATCATCTCTTGTCCTGCTGGCTTTGATCATGCGCTTGGTAGGAGACGTAAAAGCCTTTTTGACAACATCTAATAACCATGAATTGCCTCCCATTATGTCATCTACTATTAAGGAGATGAATGCAAATGGCCGAGGTACATATATGGTTAGCTAGCTATATATATCGATAAATTGCAAAAATGGTCCTTGTGGTTTGGTCAAATTGCACGTTTGGTCCCTACTGTTCATTAAGTGCAAAAATGGTCCGGATTTGGCACTGTTTCATTCACTTTTAGTCCTTCATCCTCCGAACCACAAGGACGAAACGTGCAATTTGGCCAAACCACACGGATGATTTTTGCAATGCCGAAGGACCAAAAGTGAATGAAACAGTGCCAAATCCGGACCATTTTTGCACTTAATGAACAGTAGGGACCAAACGTGCAATTTGACCAAACCACAAGTACGATTTTTGCAATTTATTCTATATATATATATATAAATGGACATGCATATATAAAACCTTCAATTGTACGTGACTACATGTAAATGTTAAAGTTAAGGTGATGTCAGAATTAATGTTGTTAAAAGAGTATGTGGTCATGATCTCGATAAATTAACCCGTACAAAGCTGCATATAATGAGAACCACTTTAATTTCATTTCTCCTATAGCTTAAAGGAAAAGAAGAATTGAAGTTGATGGAAGAGAATGTTATGCTGTAAAAATAATGAAATAGAGTAAAAAGTGGTTAAAAGGGGACACTTTCATCAACCTCGAAGCGTTTTAAAGAGGAAGACATGCCCCCACTAAGCTACTACTATACCTCTAATATGTCTCTTTTGCTTTTGCTTTTGCATTTGCATCTTAGCTTAGCTTGTAAGTGACATATATAGCTAGGATCCTCCACTTACCAATCGTTTTCCTTGCATCATTATGTTATGTAGGTAGGAACAACTACAACATATATGAAGTTCACGTTGAGTGTGTGTGGTATGTTGGAATTGAATACCTCAAGTCACTATATATGTGTGCACACACGCAGTTACCCAACAATGATAAAAACAAGTAAATTTTCATATACCTGTCATTCCTTTAAAATCTTGTTATTTGAATACCATAAGTCACTATATATTTGTTTGATGTTTAACCTTAAAATCTTGTTAATTTTTCGATCTTTCTAAAGAAAATATGAATTAACAATGAGGATATCAGATCTTTTATATAAGATAAAACAAAACCCCTAGTGGAGACTTTTACATTTCAAAAAAATCAAATCATACCTTATTAAGTAATAATCAAATTATTATTATTATTATTTTCTTAAATATTAAATAAGAAAAGCCTAAATACTCCTAAATTTATCCATATTCTACAAAAAAAGAATGTGATTTGTAATCATTCAATAAAAACTTACAAAAATATATGTGTCAAAATATAAAAAATTAAAACTTGAAAACGGTGGAGCAAGTTTTTCAAAGATTTGGGCTGAAACTTAAAATTCAGTATCATTCCCACTAAATATTTGAAGTCCCAACATTCTCAAATTCCTCCTCCATCAATCAAACTCGATCTCTTATCATTCATTCACGCATAATCATTGACGCAAGAACATCTCCTCCAAATCTAATTAATATTAAAACCCACTACATTCGTAAATAACTCTAATTCAATACCTCAATCAAAGTACAATGGTTTTGAAGGTCCTGTTATAATAATTAAAACCCGAAATTAAAAATAATAATTTATTTAAATGATTAGAAAAAACCCCGCACGTGCGCGGGCATTATATCTAGTATTTCATATAAGATAAAATAGTGACACACGGTTCTAATATGACTCACTTAATTTTTTCCTTTAAAATTGATATTTATTTTTACTCTCTGTTCTCGAGTTTTATTTTTTAAGCAATGGAAATTGATATTTATTTTTACACTCTGTTCTCGAGTTTATTTTTTAAGCAATGGAAGAGGATGGGAATAGAAATTAAAAATATTGGTGTTCTTAAGTTTTTTTGGAAGGAAAAGTAGGGGACGGGAAAGGGGGAGGGAGAAAAATTATGGGTTTTTTTTTTTGTACATCTGTTCCTCCCAATATTTTTTTTTTGAGAGGGGGGGGGATTAGGAAGGGAAGCGTGTTAGTTAAATCATGGCTTATGTAAAATTACAAATATATCCTCAATATTCCTGAACGTTTTATATGTTTGACCTAATTTTCACACTTCACAACAGCTATCTGCTACAACTGCCGGCCTCTATTTTTCTCCCATCATCATGTAAGTTTACCCCATTGAATAATTTCAATTTATGTTATGTTCGTATATGGTTCTTGACATCCAAATATCCAATGCAACAAGAAGATTCCAATGGTTGACTTCAACCACCATTCCACTGCAACAAGATTCCACAGCCATTGGATTTAAAGTGTAGACAGCCATGGTTACTTATTTCTTCCATGGGTAATAGGATTATCATTGTATAATATTCTTTAAACTACATATAAATCAACATATTAGATAGCATTCAGTTTTGATTTGGATTGATTAGTTTTCTTTTATATAGTATTGCATCAATCAACCCAATGACGCTATGAAACCTTAACAAAAAATCATTTTGTATTCAATATCTGACAAAAGAACGAATTATGAAAATTTAATAAGATAAATCACTTCTCTATGCGCATAAATAACTGTCAACATGTGAGCAGTGGCATTTTCTCTATGATCTTGTTGTGCAAAAATTAATTAACTAATCTATATAGTTTTGAGGGTATATTGATAATATGGGTAGCTTCCTATCCTTTCCTTACTACTTAAAAAATAAACTCAAGAACACAAAAATAAATAACTACTTTCTTCACTATGTCATCCTTTACTTTGCCCTTCCCATTTGGACTTGAAAACAGAGTGCTGGGGTTTTGCTAACAAGCTTTTCGAATTATTGTTAACAACTAATTACCGAAATTTATGTTAAAATAACATACAATGTCTAAATAAAATCATTTAAAATCACTAACCGTATAAGCTCATAAGCCCCCTAGACACTATTAGCAGATTTTGTGAAGATTTGATTGTTAAAAAGAAACTTAAAGATTGTTGTTAGCATTTCTTTTGTTTTTATTATGTATTGTCAAACATATATTTCATGTGTTTTTGCTAAACATAAACTAAAGAGCCATGTTTTAAAAAATGAAGTTTATGCAAAAGTAATGGCATATTTAAAGTGATTAAGAATAGTTATATACATCATTAGACTTTGTGGTCTAGTGGTAAACGCTTAGTCAGTTAAGTGAGCCTGTGTGAAAGTAGTATCGGTTTTGGTGACCTACCGAGAAGTCTTCACATATGGACCACAAAGCTCTGTTGGTATTAGGCAATGAAGAGGAGAGCCTGTGAGCCAATGTTGCGCAGGTTCGAATCCGAGCCGGCCCCGGTTTTCATCCGGCCGTTACTCCAGCGAGAAAACTCATGTGGAGGCGGTACAGTTTCCGGGCGGAAGCCGTTAAAAATCCCCACTACGCCAGCGTGGACCCGGTTCAGACAACATAGTCTGGGTATGTGGTGGATGAGGGTCTGCCAATATAGTGGGTGCGACTCTAAACCAAAAAATGAAAGTCGCCTTCCAAAAAAAAGAATAGTTATATACTAGAGAGTAGACATTTTATCAATAAGGTACAAACTATATATCTGGGTATGTTGGCGAAAATAGAAGTAGCATGAAGCATTAGCAAGAAGCATGAAGTAGTAAGCAATAGCAAGAAGTAGTAGTTGTTTGTTTTGATAAAGCGTTTGGTAACATTGTTGTATGATTATAATTATTAAGTGTAAACGCTAGTTACTAGTAAATGCTCATTCAAATTGCATTTTGATTTGGAGCATTTATAAAAATTAGTAATGCTAGTTGCTTGTTGTCAAACAAGTATTGTACATAAAACATTAAACATTGGTGGCTAGTTACTTCAAAACACTTCTAAAAGCTCACTGCCAAACATACCCTCTATCTTCTAACATCCGTAACTTTTAAAGCTATGTTTTTAAGTTTCATTTTTGTTTTAAAGGAAATGTTGTTTAAGAAAAGGGAAAAAAGGGATTGGTACTGTATGTAAAGGAAGAGCCAAGCAAATTGGTTGATATAAGAGTAAACAGCCAAATAACAAATACACGTATGTGATTTCAGAATTATAGTCTTTTACATTTTAGACCACTCCCAACAATAACTCAGCTTTAAACTTTAACACACTGTCACGTCAGCTTTAACACACCCAACAATAAGTCAACTTTAACACACCTTAACTCACTTTTATATCAAATATTTTTTTTACACAAACTACCCTTAAAAGGGCCTAAAGTGATATTTTTTTACCCTTAACGCAGCGTTAAGGTTATAACTTGGCACCTTAACGCCGCGTTAACGCAGCAAGGGTCCAACAATTAACGCACCATAACGTGGGTTTAACTCACCCTTTTGTGCCCTTAACGTGCGTTTAACTCCCACCGTTGGGAGTGGTCGAAAAACTAGGCTATTACATTCTTCCGTTAGCAAAAGTAAAAAAACTAGGCTATTACATTCTTCCGTTAGCAAAAGTCAAACATTTTACATTTTTTGAGACTAACGATGCAAATGCGTTTTCATTATCTACTAACCTGGATCCCATGTAGGGTAATTTTGTTTGTCTTTTCTAGCATCGTCCCTTTTTATTTGTTTACTTCAAATGATCACTTCATTAATAACCTCTCGAAATATCAATATAAAAAAGGATTCTCAATTATGTTCAATCTAAGAATGTGTTTTTGAGGGTTATTGACAATAATTCGTACTTCATGGATTGAACATAATTAGGGTTGCTGGTAGGTTGGACAAACATAATGAGGAAAGAACCACACAGGTTGGAGCTACGTTAGTTGATAACGAAAAAAAATAAATAAATATATATATATATATATATATATATATATATATATATATATATATATATATATGCCTAACATTTTTGATAAAGATGTAAATTGTGAATATTTTCAAACCAAATCAAACCAATGTATTCTACACTATGGATCTTGGTATAGAGTAGAGAGAGACTCTTCCCTAACATGATTATGCCGCATACATCTGAGTTAAAAAGGCTAATACTTCCCGAATAACCTGGATAGAAAAAACCTCGTGCATATGGTGTTGATCTTGATATAATGACATGCTTAATGATGAAACTGTCAATTATTTTTATATGGTTTTTGCTAAACATAACTTTAAGGGCTACGCTTAAAAAATAAATATGCATAATTGGTGGTACATATAATCGGTTGAAAGAAGTTAAATGCAAAGGGTGTGTAATTATTATTAAAGATACAAGCAGTTAATGTGTGCCTTAATAACTTAAAGATAGCTTTTGCGGTTATATTTAGCAATTTACTTTTTATATAAATCATTTTTAACTTAAAAAAGGCAGTCCACTTTCTAGCAAAAAAATCAAATTCTCAAAATAGATTATTGTTACTGATTAACTATGTGACTCAATTAATATTTTGACACATTTCTTCTTTTTTAATTTGAAAAGTACTTGCGGTTACTGAGATTTTTTATTTGTGTGTTTCATTAGACCAAATTTTGTCTTTTTTCCAAAAAAAAAAAAAAAAAAAAAGTCAAATTTTTTTAAAAGAAAAAATTTAATCGCACAAAAATAGAATAGCATTAAGCGGCAAAAAAGTACAAGGTGTATTTTGAAAATTTGGTTGTTTTTAGCCTAAAAAGGGGACTGATATTTTATTTTTGGGTTATTGAAGCATTTTTTTCTACGTGGAGTTTATACGGACACTCTCATAGTGTGTTTCGTGTGGCCCTGTGCATTGCGAGTTTGTACGGTGTGCATCGCGGTTTGTATATTTTGACCAAAACTCCTTATTGTCACATCACAGGGGTGGGGTTCGGCCTCCGAACTGTACCTGGAGAGAGCCATCTTAAGGTTATAGGGTGTGGGGCGGGAAAATGAGAAAGGAAAAGAGATTCCCTGATGAAAACCACACCTTTATGCATGGGGAAACATGATTTCACAAAAGATTACCCCGAGCGGTGATAAAGTCCTGAACAAAAAAGAAGGGGACAAGTTATACAAGCCCCCCCCCCCCCTCTTTTTTTGTTATCTAAGCCCCCCCCCTTTTTTTTGATTTTTTTTTTTTTAATTTTTTTTAATTTTTATAATTTTATTTATATCAAAAAACTATAAACTTGAAAGTACTGAACATAAAATATAAAGTTTAATATATCAAACGCTAAAAAATGTCAGAAATACGAAACAGAAACTGACAAAAAACTGTGTTATACTGCAAAATAAAAGGAAGATTCCCTTTGTCCCCTATGATTTGACATAATAGGAGGGGCTTGTATAGTATAACCCAGAAGGGGAGAGAGTGTCTTTTAATTGGTGTTTAGGAGAGATATAAGTGAGGGAAAATTTATTTTATTGTGTTGTGGGAGTAGGGGTGAGCAAACGGACCGGACCGACCGACAAAACCGATCGGACCGGACTGGACCGAGACCGGACCGATCACATTCGGTCCGGTCTCGGTCTAGGGTTTTTCATAATTTCGGTCTTGGTCCGGTCCGGTCTGGTCCGGCTTAAAAACCGGACATTTAGCCTATTTGGATCGAGACCGGACCGAATAGACCACATTCGGTCCGGTCTTGGTCTAGGTTTTTTGCCGGATTCGGTCTCGGTCCGGTCCGTTTTCACCCGAAGAGCACCCGGGAGTGTATTTATGTCTTTTTAAATGATAAAAAATAGAAAAAATATTTATGAGAATGACCAACCCTCCTGCCTATTAACATAACCCTTTTCTCTATTGCAAAAGAGTATCATCAGGAAAATCCTCTTCTTCTTCTACTTGTTTTTCTTATCCTCCTCCCTCCCCCTAAAATTCAAAACCCTAAACCCTAATTAAATTAATAATATCAATAACAATGATGATTGCTGCTGCTGCTGCTGCTGGTAATTGTATTAGTTTTGTTAATCCCCCTAGTCGTAATAGTAGTAGTGATTTGACATTTCCTCCTTCCAGAACATCAATCTCAACACCGATGATGGTCAAGATAAGATTAGCCCCATTAAAAGTGAAAGCTCATGTTTCAAATAACAACAACAACATCAACATCAACATCAAGAAAACATCATCACCAAGTGCAGAACAAAAGTGGGTAGCAAAGGGACTGATAACGGAGTCGCTTCCAAATGGAATGTTTTGGGTTCGTTTGGAGAATGGAGATGTTGTTCTCGGTTACGTCTCTGGTAAAATCAGACGCAATTCCATTCGTATGCTCCCTGGTGATTATGTCAAGATTGAAGTCAGCCGCTACGACTCCACTCGCGGCCGTATCGTCTATCGTATTGGAAAAGACCTCTAGGTTTGCCTGCCTGCCTTTATGTATCATGTTATTGTTACCGTTTACTTGCGTTTTTCTTATTTTCAATTCATGTGTTTATACTTAACTTTGTTACATTAGGAGACTTGTTTTGCTATGCTAAAATCACAAACAACTGTTTTGTTTTTAAGACTTAATCAAACCAAAGGACAATATTCATCATCCTCCTCTTCCGGAATGGACTCTAGCTCTTGACTCCAACTGGGTTCCCCTCCTTCCCCTCCTGCCATCATAACGTCTTGTATTGATATCTGGTTCGATACAAGTTGCTCAAGCTGTTGCTTGGTGATCACCACTTTTATCCTCTTTCTTCCGCATCCACCCCAATCTTTTTCTTCATTCACCACTCGGGGCTCACTCTCTTCACTAGATTTTGGTACAAGATAGTACATGTTTCCCGACTTGAGTTTATAGTTAAGAGGGAGATGACGATCATCATTTGACAGAGCAACGACTGCTGCAGCTCCTGGATTCCGTTGAAGGACCTCCTCCACTAGGATTGGAGCTTTCAACTCTAGTGTCTCCCCGTCTTGCGTTTCAACTTGTATCATCTTCCCATGCTTTCTTGTCAATATGCATAAACCACACATACTTGTCATCTTCTATGTAGCTGCCTAGACTATTATTAGATTAGATGGAGGATATTTTGAGCGTATTTATATAGAAGCAGTAGTAAATTGGATGGCATGTTTACAAGTAGGGAATAGGGATAGTGGAAAAGGTATAATAGGGGGTAACTTTCTGTTGAAAAAAAGGGAGTAATGGTGTGTTTGTTCAACAGGCGTGCAAGGCTGGCCATGGTGGACGGCTTCATGGAAGTTGATGTCACTTTGTTATATAACTTTAAGCAAACTTTTATTCCAGTTAAATAGGAAAACTCAACTTGATTCGGTACTAGGATAAATAAACCAATCCAAGAAGATATATAGATGAAAATATAGAATTAATTTGAACTCATAGCTAGGATGTTTGACTGTTGCTCTGTATTTGTTTTAGTCGATTCCAACAAGTTTTAGCAAATGGATTTGGTGGTTAAGTTTTGTCTTGTAGATCTTGGGTGGAGTCACGTCTTAGAGAGGGTTATTTATGTTGGCTATTTAAATTAAGTACAAATTTTATTTCGTTTAAGTAATGGGAAAGGAATAATAGCGGATGGATTTGGTTAGCATTTTTCTTTCCCTTATGAATGCCACTTAAAAGATTCTAAAGATAAATGTGTCATTTTCATGGGGGAGACAAACATGTTGTAAAAGTGGAGTTAGTGCTAGTGCTGCATAGATCTATATGGGACCCTATCAAATAATCAAAGTACCAAATCAGAAATATCATATCATTTTGACATTTTGTTGAGTGGAGCTCCCAAGTTTGAATACTGAGGTATCTTCATATTTGAATTGGCATACCTTTTTCATAGTCTCTTTGATCAAACAGGATTGTGCTACTTGTTTCTTTTTTAAAAGTGAGCCATACACATTTGTTTTTCATAGAACAGGAATGTTTAGAATTTTTTTAGGTAAAATCTTAAACAACTGCTCCACTTGACAGAATGTCAAGTACATAGAAACCAAAGCCTACATGACCCGGTTACAAAACAAGCAGTTCAATTAAAGTTGGTAAGTTCCCCTTCTAAGCTTTAAACACAGATGCACCCATCTATGTAAACATATACAAAAGACATTGGTGAAACACAAAAGACATTAATGCTTTCTCTCTGTATCAATGATGTAAAAGCTATAGCTATCACTATCACCACACAGTTAGATTCAGAACAAGGTAGGGCAAGTTGAACGTGGACGAACTGCAGTCTTTGAAGGGCTCACCCTGCATCACCATCACATACCCATATGATTAATATATATGTATGTAAAAGCGAATATAATGGATCAAGTATAATGCAACACAACCACCTTATTGGAAGAGCTCCCACCAGTGCTCCGCTACACCTCAGTGCTACAGTTGCGCTCTCAGCCTGCAGAATTTAACACATTGTCACATTGCCTTATTGCTCATAGATATTACAGTTCCACCCATCTATACAACCATTAAAAAGAAAAATAAGCACCACTCTACAGATAAGTTATGTCAAGAAGGATGTTCACTTTTAAAATTTCTTATATTTATAGTCCTGGCAATGCAAATTTTAGCACTCGTCCTATTTCCTAACCATTCATGACCAAAAAACACAAGCTTCAGAAACATAACTCGTGGGGAGTGGGAAGACGTGAAACAAGACCAAATAAAAGTTATACCGGGACTTGAAAATATCTCAAAAATGACAAAATTATCAAAAACATATAAGATCGCCAACTATCATCCGTTTAACTTACAGTCACAATAAATCTCAAGTAACATAGCATGCAACAACACGTTGTAAAGGCTTGCTCAGTACATACATCGGTATATGCTGAATGGAAGGGTCATCAGTTGATTAATCATATCATGGACAAGTTTATGATCACAAACAAGGCCAAATAATTCTAAAATCCCTTATCAGCTTATATGGAATCTTTGATATATATGCACACATACAGGGTTAACCATGAATATGTGATGCTAATCAAACTAATGTTTACCTAAAGGCCGCACACACGCACATATGCACACACACAGATAGATCAAATATCCTTATTGACCATGCACTGAAAGTTCTTTTGCGATTCAAGAGAAGAAGAATGCACATGATTATTGTGTCTTCCAGTTTATGGTGGAGACAGTTGTTTAGTTGGTTAGAAGCTGCGTACAGACGCTAGAGAGTCAACTACCAATTGGCAATTACAGTGCTAGACTGCTAGGTTTGTATTAGTCTTATCTTTGTTCTTAATAGCTGGTTTGCTGTATACTTGGCACTCATGTGTTGTGGCTTTCCATCAAGTAATTAATAACCATCTCTAAATGTTTCATTTTTTCTGGGAATGCATTAGTTATATCCAAGTGTTTCACACCTTCTAACCTACTATTTTTAGATGCTCAAAGGGGGCAACATAGTATCTTTCTATGACGGTCAACAAACTCACACTTGTGTATTAAGAGACTCAAGCTCACAGCCTAAGGTTTGTAAAGAGTCAGTTGATAACATTAGGCTGAAAGCCACTTTTATAACACAGTAGTAGTAATAGTAACAAATAACATGGATTGGAATAGTTCACTACATTGGAAAAATGCGCCAGTTTTCTATATGCTGTCAAAATACGAGCTTCAGAAAGATGCATTTTGAACTTAACTAGGAATCAGGGGAAACCTGAAGGATAATTATCTTTGTGTTTCTATTTCCTCTCTGCCTATCTATAATAAGTCCCCAAGAAGCCAGCATTTTGCCATAGAGGTTTTTATGCTACAAGCCTACAACACAAAGACTTGTGATATAGAAGGGGCCATTGAGCTTGTTTGCAGTTTACAGATGAGCCCTTTTTATTTTTTACTACCCAATTAATCATATCAAACTATGCACATAGTAAAGCAATAAAACCTGGCCTAAAAGCTCATGGAATGGAATGTATTAGTCAACAAAGGGTGCACATATTAAAGCATTAAATATATTGGGGACCCTACCATGACAAACTCAACAAATGCAATACGATGGTAATGGTGAGGGTCTTCAAGCATCCTCATGCGGTAGACCTACAAAAATTCATTCCATCACGTCCTGTTAATCCATGAAAATTTTGAATTTTATTTAGATAATTCCCACGAACCTCTCCACAGAACGACTCAAAGAACAACTTGAGATCTCTCTGGGTAACCTGCTTTAAACAAAATAGAAAGGGAGATTACGTATATAGATTCTACGCTTCTAACTAATATTCATCAATCACATGCATGTCATTGAGGGACAACTACCTTCCTATCGATGTTGGTACAATAGATGGTTCTTGCAACAGCTTCCATCTCATCCAGAGACTATATAGAACAAAGACAAAAATATGAGTAACTTTAGTACCACGCCACTACTCTACATGTCTTTGCTAGTACAAGTCACGATGGAACACGGCCTCTCTTACCCTTGGCAGAAAATTTGGATTAACTGGTGCAATGGCGGTTTTAGAGGGCTGCACCTTAATAGGGCAATGTCCAACCATAGTTCCACTCAAAGTCAATGCATTTTCTGCGCCTTCTGCAGCAAGGTTACAGAAAAATTTTGTTCAAGTCGAAGCTTATGTATTAAACACTAACTTATAATTACAGAGGCATACATACTCAAGTCAGTGAATTCAATGAAGGCGAAACGGAGAGGAGATTTGGGGTTACCACATAGACGGCAATCCACAACCTTGGATATAAGAGAAAAATCAAGGATTAGATATTTACAAGCAAAAGATTCAAGGGTGGTAAAGTTATAAATGTGAAATAAACCTGGCCACAGTAACTAAAGAGATCTGCAACCTGTGCTTCAGTCACCTACAAAAGAAAGACATTTTTGAGAAAACTAATTTGTTTGTTTGTTTGTGTGTGTGTGTGTGTGTTTTTGTTTTTGTTTTTTTTTTTTTTTGTTTTTTGTTTTTTGTTTGTTTTTTTTTTTTTTTTTTTTTTTTTCATACACAAAATGGTTATGATAGTGATAAGAAGAAGAGTTGCACCAGATGATGAAGGTTAGAGACATAAACAGTCCTCTTAATGGCATCATCTTTTTGCGCCTTGCCAGTTCTGCTATTCATCAACCTCTTCCCATTCCCAATGCTATTCATGTTGTTACCCTTTCTCTAAACCAGCCAAAAAAGGCATGCAAGACAAAACAAACATAAATCCAAAAGGACTAGTGAATTTTGTATTTCTTAATAAGTAAACATGTATGTTGTGGAAAGAAGTACAAACAAAAAAACTACATGAAATATTTTAAAAAGAAGTTGGGGGTGCATGTGTGTATTACCCTTGAAGAAGTAGCAGTGGCATTGAGGATAGTAGCAGTAACATGACCACCACCAACAGCAGATGAAGATGAAGATGGTCTTTGACGACGACGGCGATGATGACGCGGGACAAATTCTTGTGCCATGGGATTCAACTTGGAAAACATTTCCTCCAAATCCCTCATGTCTTTCTCCTCCTCTTCCTTGTCACCATCAAACTTGTTGTTTTTGGCTAGTGTTGCCATCATCTTGTTGTGCTGTTTTTGCTCCTTAACCAGCATCATCTTTTGTTGATGTTTGTTTGAACAATGAGACATGGTAGCTAGTACTAGTAAGATGTTACACGAGTAAGATTTTGGTGACTGAGGGATATTCACTTTTCACCACCTTTATAATACTGTCAACAACCAAAAGGATGAATTAAATGATGAAATCAGTGGGATATCTAAGTTGTAATGATCTTGTCTACCTGTGAAACAACAGCGACGTGTTGTGTTGTTTTGTTTTAGTTTCTACATATGACCGATCAATATCTGGTCTAATATGAAAAGGCTGAAGCATTTCCATTTAAGGAAACAACTTCTGGCTGGGATTTATGCTTAGTTACTGCACTTTTCTTTGAAAAGGTAACATCAGAAGATAAAGGGTGATGCCTATATTAAGCTTTTGCTTTGCTTTTGTGCAGACGCATAATGTACTAGTACTAATATTTAATCCATTCTTTTTCAACTCCATAATAATCAAACAAACAGGCATATGAAATTTTAATGAAATGTTACACTAGAGTGAATAAAAGACAATCAATATTTGTGTTTTTATAAGGGGTAGTTGTGTGGGTGTACAAAGAATTGGCACGTATGATCGATGGTCTAATACTAGTATCAATATTTGACTCATGCTTTTTCAACTCCATAATAATGAAACAAACATGCATATGAAATTTTAATGAAATGTTACACTATAAAGTGAATAAAAGACAATCAATATTTGTGTTTTTATAAGGGGTAGTTGGGTGGGTGTACAAAGAATTGGCACGTATGATCGATGGTCTAATACTAGTACCAATATTTGACTCATGCTTTTTCAACTCCATAATAATGAAACAAACAGGCATATGAAATTTTAATGAAATGTTACAGTAGAGTGAATAAAAGAATTAATATTTGTGTTTTTATAAGGGGTAGTTGGGTGGGTGTACAAAGAATCGGCACGTATTTTGATTTGGGAAGAAGTGATGAGAAGTATTTGGTGAATATGGGTACCCTTAACGGAGGGATTGAAGATCTTGAAGATCGTTGACAATTAATATTTAAAATCATCGTGTTAATACACTGATGATCGATAAAATTGAGAATGACTTAATTGAGCAATATGCTTGCATTGTTTAGCCCATTTTTTTAAAGCTACTGAGAACTTAATTGATATCTCATTATAGAGAATAAGTTTGAGGTTAAATGAAAAGGTATTTACCATTGGAATGATATGTTAAAATGAGCTAAAGATATTAAACACTTGACACATAAGAGAAATCTAGTTACCGAATGTAGATATTCATGCTCTACAACGAACCTTAAATCGTGTATTGTTAACTCGAAGACAAAAATCGTAAGTAATTGCTAAATGTTTACGGGAAATTATGCAAAAATAGTATAAAATTATAATTTTTTAAGCTTATAAGTTACACTTTTACCTTTATCAACGCGTAGGTGTTTATGGGCTTACGAGCCATTAATTAGTTTATGATACATTCGCCAATTTTTTCGACGCATGATACAAGTGTTGAAATGAACTGTAACTTAAATCTAAGCTTGAAATTTTCTTTACAATTTTGAGTTAGCTTAAACTTTCTACCCTTGTATATACGTTTTCTACCCTTGTATATATGTTACTCATCGTAATCATAAGATTTGAGTACATAAAGCTTTTTTCTGTAAAGAAACAAATTATGATGCTCATATATATATATATAAGCACAATTTTGTCCGCCCCAACGCGCGAGTGTGACATACTTGTTTTAGTAGTTAGTTACATACATAGGTTCTTCCACATATGTCTATTTTACCGTCTAACCAACAAACATGATTCTTACTCGCCTTTGTTTCTTAATGTTGTTAGTCTTGATTTCCATGTTGCAAGCTTACCTGAAACTTATCCGGGAAAGTACGTGTCACATGGGCATTAGGATTCTTATTCTTTAAGAATCTGTAGCTGGGACAATCTCTATGTTTTAGCGTATAAAGTCCGAATGTTTTTGTGCATGACTACTGGGAGAGGACATGTAGATGCAAACCATACATTGTTTTTTTGAAAGGGCGAAAAATTGAATATATTACCTTTGGAAGAAACTTTGACAGATTGTAACTATTTGGCTCATCAAATTGATCAAAAATAACAAAAGGAAAACTAGCTAATGGACTATATTGAGATGGAAGCACTGCAGCCCCAAAAAAGAAACTTCTTCTGGTATCCACTTTGTTCTCGATCTTTGTCTTAACATACTTTCTTCTTTGTTCGCGTACTTTAGTATTCTGCTTAAAATCATCGCCTTTTCCAAACCTTCTTCAACTGAAATTACTCCATGCTCCTCGTTAACTTCAATTTCTTTCTTCCTTTCTTTTAACTTAACTAATCAGTGAGGTTTAGTGGGTCTCGAGCAATTCAGGCGTCTTCTCGTTTGTTAAAATTACCCGAACATAATGTTGAAATTAAGTTGTTTTGAGCTCTTGCTTATGGACTCAGAGTCCATCCACTTTAGGTACCTTGATATATATCATTTTAATGGAGACCATTTGAAGTTTAATCCCACATAGGCTGAACAAAGAACCTTTTGCTGGTTAATTTACCATAGTGTGTGTGCTTCATATGTCTCTAGATAATTATTAGATTTAAGATCATTTGAGGATCAAAATATTTTTACATACCAATGGACAAATCTTCTGAATGAGATTAATCTTAACAATTTTAAAAACCAACTTTCATCATTTTTTTTTTTTCAAATATTAATATCTTTCAAACCGTTGATCGTTAAGCGAAAAAAAAAATACCGTTACGACGAGCATTTAATTATCTTTCTATAGATAGGCACTTCGATATACTTTTGACAAAATTATTTTTTTCGTGTTTTTCACCTCTTTTTTTTTACATTCTTTTCGTTACTGAATTTTGCATGAAAAGTCATATGTGATTTAACACTAATATCATATGTGATTTAACACTAGTATCACATGTGATTTTTCATGCAAATTTCAATAATAGAAAAAAAAGAAAAAAAAAAAAAAAAAAAAGGTGAAAAAAACGAAAAAAAAGGATTATTTTTTTTGTCGAAAGTATATCAAAGTGCCCGTCTATAGAAAGATAATTAAATGATCGTCGCGATGGTGTAATTATTTTCGCTTAACAATTAACGTTTTAAGAGATATTTAAATTATAAAAAATATGTAAAATATTAAAATCCTTTTAATCTCAACCATTGATTTCATTCTAAATGGATGGGAGGGATGAGTCCATTGGTATATAAAATAACTCTCCTCTAAGTATTATGTCTTCGGGCATCTATCAACCATTAGTTAGAAATAACTAGTGATCCAGTAGCTTGAAGCTCGAAAATATATATGAATCTAAACTTTTAAAATCCACTTCCTTTTATACTAAACATAATCGTTGGTGAAGAATTTCAAAATCGAGCTTAAGTCAAAACTAAATTGGTTTGATCAAATTATTACTCCCTCCTCCGATCCAACTTTTAAAATCCACTTCCTTTTTATATTTCTCGAAGAAATACCATATTGATTTTGTATTGTAGGACATGTTTTGAAATGTAATGCAAGAAAATTCCAAACGGCAGAAAGACAATTGGAATCAAAAATGGGAGACCAGACCAAACACAAAGATACACAAATTGTGATAACCCAAGGATGAAGTAACACGCATACAAACAAAAATTGAATAATTAAGAAGCCCAACTACCTACACAAATAATCTGATCGATCGATCATATCTTAGGACCAAAGGAACATACCAATAAGTCGAAACAACCTCCATGCATCCATGCATGCATTCTTCTACTTGTTAATTATTGGCTTGTGAATTTATATTTATTTATTTATTTTTTGTAACCGAAGAAGGAACTAGAGTTGTACCATGTTCAAGTGCTTATGTATACATGATATCGTCATATTTTTCAGGTTGGAGGTTATTAACGTGATCTATGCAAACCTTTCATTTCCTAATATGATGTGGCATATATATATTTTGTTATAAAATGAATTTCATGTATATAATATATAGCACTAGTTTAGACTTAAAGAGAAAAGCTACCATCATTTTTCCTATCTTGTGGGCTTTTATCTTTATGAAAAGGTTAATCGTGATTCAAGCTAGAAAGCTACTTGATCACATGACATCAACGTATAGTACTGCAAAAGTAATTATACGTAACAACTCTCTTTAAGTATTAATGCAAAGTAGAGAATGGTTAATAGCACCTATTACCATCGTTGAAATCCCGGCCGGCCTCTTTTTCATAGGCTAGGGCCGGGATTCAAGCTAGAAAACAATATAGGCACTTCAATATGTTAATTGTGTGATGGTAAAAACAAAACGAAACTAATGAAATGTTACGTATGTTTATTGATAAGGGCTCGATTTCTCTCCATATTTTACGTATCTTGTGTATATGACGTGTGTTTGTGCAAGAGATGATTGGTTAATTTCTTGTATCGCGCGTGTTAAAAGCCGTTGTATAGTATTCAGGTTAGGATCGGATTTTCTCCTAATTTTTGATTGCCAAGATGAATAAACCGTACTTAAGATTATTTAAAGGTAAAGTGTTAATAATAAAGTGATTAATTAATTAAGAAGCACTAGCTAGGAGTCAAAAGCAGGAAGGAGCAATATGATTGCTGCTTTCCCATTTTGAGCACTTGTATGATCATATATATACGCAACCATTCCATGCATATATATTTCATTCCTTAGCCTTGTAAACTTGCTCAAATATAATGTCTCAATTCAGTGAGAAATCACCCCCAACACTGCGCAAAAAAGAAACTTGTAAACATAAGCAATCTTCAGAAGAAGCTATTCTTGACCTTCACCACATTCTGCTCATCACTCCTACTAATTATACTCATTGTACGTATGGTTCATACGTACTCCGTCCAACCAAACCACAATTCTCCCTTAAAGAAGCTGATATTTACCAGCTTGTCATCTCGGGAACTCACCTTCTCAACTCATCCATTCAGTTAACTCTTCTCTCCACAAATCCAAACCAGAAAGTTGGCATTTACTATGATGACATTCAAGTTTACGCGTCCTACAGGTCCCAACAGATCACTCTTTATTCATCGCTACCTCCTTTTTATCAAGACCATAAGGATACCAATCTTCTATCCACTCTTTTTGTTGCCTATGCCTTACCTGTGGCTACTTCTTTCAACTATGATAATGGTCATGATCAGATGGCTGGAAGACTGGTGTTGAATATCAAGGCTAACGGACTGCTCCGATGGAAGGTGGGAACTTGGGTCTCTGGATAGTATAGGTTTAATGTAAATTGTATTTCACTTTTTGTATTAATTGGTCCATCTGCAGCAGGTCCGTTAACATTTAAGCAAGGGACACAATGCGTAACTACCATTTGATAACTCGGGGTTTATAACCTTATAATTATGAACAGCGGTTTTCGATGGGTAATTCAAATATGTATTGCCATGCATATAGGTAAAATAATCTTTAACTAGGATTTTATATGGGAGGCTGGTTTTAAAAATTTCTAGCTTGGTTATATATGTAAATGAATACTAGGGCACTTATATAGTTTTATATATATATATATATATATATATATATATATATATATATATATATATATATATATATATATATATATATATATATGATATATATATATATATATATGATTCATGCGAAATCTCATCCATTTACCCGTTTTTTATTACTCATGATAATCTGTAATTGGTTTGTATATAGTCTGTTTTTTATTATTCTTTTGAATTTCCCGGCCTAATAATTAAGAAGGATATAAGTATATAGCGGTCCGGTTTTGAAAACACTGGATACAACACGTACTCTCAAGCTGAGGAATGATCATTATTACATACACGTACCTTTTTAAGATGTAAACAAGATGAGCAATGTATGGACACCATCTCTTCCTTCGATCCTATATATGCCGCAAAAGCCAGAGATATGAAAAAGCTACAAAGCTTTTTGTAGTTGTAAGTAATTGTAAAGCGAATGAATTTCAACAAAACATGTACATACCAAAAAGGGTATGTACGTTCTCCACTTATTTTTCTTTTCTTTTTGTGGTGGGGCGTTTTTTCATTGGACAAGTCTTGCATGTGATAGCCAATAATGACCCAAGACATTCACATGCTCAAGTGCTCAACTAAAGGTGTAATTTGTTTCACTAAGATAATTTTTTTGTATGAATTTGACTATTGCATGTTATAGTAAAAAAGTGTTTGAGAAGTCTGAATCTAAATCATATAAAGTTGTTTGTTTTTATCTAGTAAAGTGTTTAAATGATGTCAAATTTGCAATTTAAATATGAAAAACATTGCATTTATTTTTTAGAAACTCACTAAATATTTCAAAAATATCAATCGTATATTTATGTCAAATCGATAAATGTGTGTAAATGTTATTATACATATATGTGTATTAAAGTCGCAAATTTGTAACCTTTTCGTTACATTTTTTAAAAAAATAAAGAATAAATAAATAAAAAAGTCTATGTATATAATATTAAGAAAAAAATGGTATAATTATAATTAACGAAAAAGCAAAATTATAAGACATAAACATAAATAGAAATGTACCCTTTACCCAAAAAATAACATAAATAGAAACAAAAATATAAGCCACTAAGAGACAATATAATACTCCTTCCACCTCTTAATGAGTAAGACCTAATACATCTTATCGCCTTTTAATGAAAAAACAAACACCCTAATCTCTTACCAACTTTTACCGAGTAAGATGTAAGAGGCAGTAAGATATATTTTTTGGAAAACAAACACCCCCTAAGTCCATATGCATGATATGATATAGAGATTTTCAGTATTCACATAGAATAACCAACTTAAAGCAATTACATAAAAAGAATCACACTGCAGTACTAATTAGTTTATCCATGAATTAAGCAAGGATTATAGGTGATGAAGAAATTCAATAATGTCAAGATATATATGAACCGTGAAGAACTCAACTAGCTCAATGCAACACATCACTAGTTAGTGCGTTATCTATCATGATTGGAGCTCACGTACTTTACACTCAAATGATGTATGTGGTATATTCTTAAGAACTACGTACTCTTACACATGTATAAGTTAACCAAATATGAATTGCTACTTTGCTTTTATTATTGTTGCTCGATGTAATAATGCCAGTCCCCATCAAATACACTGCGTTCCATTTGCACAACCATCATTTACTAATTAATAAGGCAAAACCGTGCATCTTGACCATAATAAAAAAAAAAATTCTCAAGAAACAAACTATTAATTAGTGAATCATATAGTATTACAGTTAATACACATAATAAACAACACCGATATATGTATGATCTAAAACTTATAAGAGTTATTTTTGTATAAAAAAAAAGAGAAAAGTCCAAAATACATCCCTGTGCTTTCCCCAAAAACCGATTTACATCCTTAAACTTTTTTTTGGAACAAAATCATCCCTCCGTTAGTAAAGTTGGCACAAATACATCCCTCTGGACTAACGATGCAAAATTTTGCCCGTTAAGTGCCTCACGTGTTAGTCACGTGAGGGGTATTTAGGTCTTTTTGTATAAGTCCCATGTATAACCCGCCTCTTTTTAGTGGATTCATTCTTCCCCAAATCAAATAAAAACCCTAATCCCAAATTCATAAACCTAATTCCAACATTCTTCCCAAATTCATAAACCTAATTCCAACATTCTTCCCCAATTCAAAAAAAACCCTAACCAAAATCAGGTAACCCTAAGCATGTCCCACACTATGATTTGTAGATGTGGGCTACCAACTGTTATTCGAACTACATGGAGACCAGCCAACCCTGGAAGACGATTTTATTGTTGTCCAAAACCTGTAAGTCGTGAACACTTTGTTGAATTTGAAAGTGGATGTGTAAGTTTAACTGTTTTTTAATTATTTATAATTGCTTGTTGTAAGGAACCTAATGATGGGTTTCAAGACTGGGTTGATCCTCCAATGTGTGCTAGATCCGTCATGATTATTCCTGGATTATTAAACAACATGAATCAGCTTCAAGAAGCAGTTAGGGAAACTGCTGCAATAGCAAGGGAAAATGCTTCAAAAGCTAGAAGATTCAAGATCATGTTAGGATTAAGTTGGTTGTTCTTTGTTATGTATTTGATGATGAAATGAAGTGAAATGTACTAATGTAATGTTTGTTGTTATCAATAAAATATGTATGGTTTTTTTGTGAATTCACTGTGTTAAGGTTGAAATGGGTTAAATTGGTACAAGTGCAAACAATGTGGTTGACTTTCAATGGGTTGAATTAGATTGACTGATCAATAGGGTGTTAGAAGGTGTGAAATGTTAGCTGCAAAAAAAGAAAAAGAAAAACAGAAATATCTGTTTGATAGCATGATAGCTGCAAACAGATGTTTGATAGCATGATAGCTGCAAACATAGTCATAGAGTGCATGAAACAAACCAACAACATTGATTAACAAGAAAGACATAAACATTGATCATAAATATTGTAACCTTCATACAGTCTAATCAAAACCAAAAGACATAAACATTGATCCAAACAGTGAGGCATACAGAGTTTCAAAAGACAAACATTGATCTTAACCTTCATACAGTCTAATCAAAACCAAAAGACTTAAACATTGATCTCAAAAGACATTAACTAACACCTAATTCAGATTTTGGCTTTTCCCTTTGATACTTTTTTAGCTTTTGCAGAAATTTGAGATCCACCAACACCTGAACATTGTGTTCCACCAACATTTGAACTCTGTGATCCAGCAAAAGAAGTAGCTTGTGATCCAGCAACCTTCATCTTACATGTTCTTTTGTTGTGTCCTGTCATGTGGCATTTAAGGCATGTCACTGTTTTCCCAATCCTAGACAACTTACCATTTTTAGACATCCTTTGGGTTGATATCTCATCTGCAGTCTTTCTCCTCTTTTTTGGTGGCCTTCCAATCTGTTTGTGAACCTTTGGGGGAATGATAATGTATGGGCTAGGATGTTTCTTCCACAATGGTCTTCCAGTGCAAGGTTTGATGGTGTGAGTGTACTGCTTCTTCCAAGTTGTGAGCCAATAGCATCTATGCACCCATGTCTCTGGCAACCCAATTTCAGAACTGTTTGCAGCCATGTTATTGATGACTACAACTGCATGTTTACAAGGCATTCCAGTGAGCTCTCATTTTCTACAGCTGCAGGTCTTATCTTGGACATCAACCACACACTGGTCTTGCCATGGGCTACTAACTTGGTACTTTGTATCACCACCAAAAAGAACCTAGCATTATACCATAACAATTGAATTAATAAGCAATACATTACAAATTTAGTAACCATTATAAAGATAACAGTTTACCGTGTAGAAAGTGGCATTATGCTTTATTGCATCAAACAATTTTGTTGCAGCTGGTGTTAAAGGTCCTTGACTCTTTGCTATGACTTTTTTAACATTAACTATCCTTTTCATCAAGTATTCCCTAACGAATTCTAGTGCTGTCAAAATTGGAGCATCTCTCCCATCCAACAACTGTCTATTAAAGACTTCACACAGATTGTTTAATAAAACATCACAGTGTGCTCTACCTACATTAAGCAATACAATGGGTACTAGTAATAAGCATTTTGCATGATAAGTATGTCATATAATAAGAAATATTGAAAGTAACTTAGCAATAAGAATATAACTTTACCACTGAAATGGGATCTTGACCAGTGTTGTGCAGGTATCTTCCTCAAATAGTCATAGGCTTCTTCATCCAACTTTTTTAACTTGTCCATTGATCTATCAAAATACTGAACAGTTGTAGCTGATGCACATTCCCAAACCAAGTTCTTGTATTCTTCACCTTTCCATTTTGACTTCATATTCTCATAAATATGTCTTACACAAAACCTATGCTCAGCACATGGGAATACTTTTGCAATTGCAGGTATAATGCCCTATAATAACATATATTAGAATTAGTAATTATTTCACACATTGAATAAGATAGTTAGAAATTAAGGAAGGTTACCTTTTGTCTATCAGATATAAAAGTGAAATTAGACATGGGTGTCAAATCCAGGTCATCACCCAAACATGTCAAAAACCAAGACCAAGCACTCATGTTTTCTGCTTCCACAATGGCATAGGCAAGTGGATATGTCCCATGGTTTGCATCTACCCCAACAACAGTGAGTAATTGACCTGGGTACTTTCCTTTCATGAAACAACCATCTAGCCCAAGCAAATCTCTTAACCCTGCTTTAAACCCTCTTTTCAAAGCTCCAATACACACATATATCCTTTTGAACTGTCTTGTTGTAGCACTGGGATTAAAGACTCTTTCTAGATCTATCTTGACAGTTGTGTCTTCATTGCTCCTTTGTAGCTCTAAGACATAATCTCTTAGGCCACTATACTGTTCTGTAAAATCACCTTTAACCTTCATCACTGCCTGAGCCTTTGCTCTTTTGATCTTGCTTGTAGAGATATTAACTTGATATTTCTGTTGCAGTTGTTCCTTTAAGGCTTTAATTGGGATTTCAGGGTTTGGTTTGATGACATCTTCAATATCCTTGGTAAGAAAGCTGTTTGTGCACTTTCTCACATCTCTTGTTTGCAGACAATCATGTGAATCATTTAGGGTTTGTACAGTCCATGTGCCTTGTTTGTTATTTGAAATGTGTAAAGTCCATGGGCATGTAATATCTTCATAAATATAAGAGCCCTTTTTCCCACCTACCTTTATCCTCAATCCACCCACTTTATTTATTCCCTGTCCAACATCATTTGGCCCACTTGTATTTGACCCACTAGCTTTTGTTGGCCCAGTAGAGTCTGTAAACACAGGACACTTTCCCCTGCATACTAATCTTACCCTTTTTTTGTCATTCTTCCAAGTATACAACTGTCTTCTACTAGCCACAGCAACTTCATTAACCAATGCTGAAATTTCTTTTTTATTCCCAAACTGTCTCCCCAAAAAAACTGAGTCTTTACTTTGGCCTACACTCCCACTATGATGAGCATTTTTCTTTCTTAAATTTGACATTGCTCTCTTTCTTCTATGAGTGCTATTTTCATTAACACTTTCAGTCTCACTTTCACTGTCAATGTACATAGGCATATCAAAGTCATCTAGATCATATGCTTCTTCAACTTCTAAGTCAACAGTTTCACTGGCATTGTCATTTCTAACTCCCACCCATTCTGCATCTGTATCAACATTTTTATAGAATTCTTCCATATCTACATCCACTTCATTTATCTCATGTTCCTCATCTGTTTGTATATAATCACTATCTTGGCTATCATCACTCTCAGAACTAGTCTCATTCTCTCCACTAAAACTCTCAGAGTTACTAGCATCACTAGTCTCATTCTCTCCACTGAAACTCTCAGAGTTACTAGCATCACTAGTCTCATCTACATTAGCATTCATAGGTGGTCCATCTACATTAGCATTCATAGGTGGTCCATCTACATTAGCATTCTCACTTGGTCCATCCTCAAGCAACAACATTGGCAATCTAGTTGCCTTCAAACCAGGCTTCTTAATGGTCTTCTTAACTAAAGCACTAGTTTCTTCTTCATCTATTTCCTCCAAAATCACTTTATGTGGTGATGTAAATGGTGATTTCAAATAAGTATCTAGGACTGTATAATCATGCTCAATATACACATCAATCAGTTTCACCTTATCAGCATACCCAACTAGGTTAAGCACATCCATATCACCACCTAGTGCTTGTAATCCATGATCTAAGTCAGTGTTAGGTACTCTCCAATGATAGAACATCTTACAACCTTTACCCTTGTAACCTAACTTTTTAACCATGTCATTTAACTCAATCACAGAAAATAAGTCCACATCTATAAAGTCTACATAATTATGATTCCCATTTGTGTAGGTTCTACCTGGGGGTTCAGTGAAAAAACCACCATGATGAATCTTCAATGAGCAAAAGTTTTGTCTTGTACCTGTTATTAGCAAGTAACATAAACAAAATTAGGGTTTCGATCTTTAAAAGATTATGTGGTTATAAGTGAAATTAAACTTACTATATGCTTGTTGTTCATCCACAGGATCATCATAGTCGCGAATTGTCCATTCCACAACCACCATTGTTGTTAATCATATGTTGAACACTGGAATTGGATTTGGGGGTTTTTTAATTTTTTTTGTGTTTCTGTGGGTTTTAGAGGGAAAACGAGGTGGGGGAAATGATTTTCCCACTAAAAAGAGGCGTGACTTATACAAAAAGACCTAAATACCCCTCACGTGACTAACACGTGAGGCACTTAACGGGCAAAATTTTGCATCGTTAGTCCAGAGGGATGTATTTGTGCCAACTTTACTAACGGATGGATGATTTTGTTCCAAAAAAAAGTTTAAGGATGTAAATCGGTTTTTTGGGGAAAGCACAGGGATGTATTTTGGACTTTTCTCAAAAAGAAAAAGTAAAGGAAAAAGATGAAAGCTTGGAAATGGATATAAATGAGACGAGATAACTTATAAACTATTAAAAATCGACTCGTTAAATACTTTGAAATAACTTAATGTAAACGAGTTGACCATGGGCTTAAGCTTTTTGATGAGTAAAGTTTTTGTGTCAAGTTCAAGCCTTAAAATACTATGTCTTAAAAAAAGCAAGCCTTATCGATTTAAGACTAAATAGGAGGCAAGATCACCATTAAAAAAGTTACAAATACTCACAAGTAAACATAACTTTATACTTAATGTTCAAAAAAAAAATTATAATTCAATCCCTAAGCATTTATCCTTTGTTTCGCTCTTTATAGCACCGTAAAATACACGTGTGCGCATGTAGATGCACATAAAACACACGGTAAATTCTTTTTAAACCATTGTCGAACCTCGTCTACAATCGCCAAAAGGCCTAAATTTCTTACATCCATAGCCTGCCGCTCAAGTATCAAACGACAAGCAGAGTTTGAGCATGAAATATAGTGTTCCACCGAGCTCGAGGAAAGTTTCAAGCCAAAACTTGTTGTTTTGCAAACTTATTGGGCCCAAAATGGCAAAATTGTCCATGAATCGAAGATAATCAAACCTAAATATTCTTTCTTCTTCAAGCAAACATTAAACAATTATAACAATAATAGTGCAAGCAGTGACGGAGCTTGACCAAGTTTATTGGAGGGGCCAAAATACAATTGTTTCATTTTGGAGGGGGCAAACTTTAAAAATACTCTTGTAATAGTGTGCTGATAAATAACATACAATGAAAAGTACATAGGGTGGTCATCTTTTTGGAGGGGCCACCACCCCTGCCAGCCCTTATGAAGCTCCGTCAATGAGTGCAAGGTATCAAAAGGGTTTGTTATAACAGAGTTATGGCACCGTCAAGTCCTATTTTACCTTATAACAATCGTATAATACAACACCAAGAAAACACTCACCCGTTTTTATATATTTTACAATAAAAAAGCAAAACAAAACAAAAAAACATCCATATCGTGCCTCTATAGCCATGGCGAGAGGCGGATAATGAGTGGATAGCACACCCACCGGTATGTTGATGGCGCCGCTAAAGGTGTATAACAAGTCCGATGATGCAGTGTAGCACGTGCTTGAAAAGTAATTTTAGAGCTTTGCTAAATCTAAATTTGATTTTAGACAACTTACAATGTTTAAACCAAGCCATTAATAATTACTAACCACTACCGCCTAAACCTTTTCGTATACAAATACAATTAACACAACAAGAAGTTTTAGATATTTCCTCAAGCTATTTAACTCCAAAGTAAAGATATTGAGAAAAAAAGACGTTTAACTACTCCATATTACTTTTTCTATTGATCGAATATATAAAATTCAATCAAAGACAGAACAATTCAACGGTCTACTAGACATAACATAACCCACATGGTTATTTGTTACTAATATTATTTTGATTGGTATATTAAATTTAAACCTAACAAAGTTGACCTACTGACGATATTCCAACCAAATGAGTGAAAGAATCGAAAACATATCCATAAAGTGATATAAGAATAAAAAGTGAAGGAATATTAACTGAAAATCTGAAAATATAGGTTTGCTAACTTTATTGTATTTGATTTTATTTGTTAGTAACAGAAATTCAAAGTTTGCATTATCACTTTTGCTACGTGATGATAGTTGACATTAAACATGATGTTGTACATTGCTTAATGATGCTATATAGTCGTATTTCAACTTGGAATAAGGAAAATAGAAAGGATAACATAAAGTAAGAGGGTTAGTCAAAAAACCCTAAATAAAGATTTAAAACGAGATGTAATGGTGGCTAATGTGTCACCGGTGGTAATCAACATAACACGTGATTACCTTTACACCCCTTCACCAATCGTGCGCCAACGCTCATTTTTTGTTTTTGTGTGTTTTTTTATGGTATATTGTTAGGTATTTTTGTATAAAGTAAAATATTTTTATTAGTTTTGTTTGATGATGTCCACTATGCCTATTTGATGGTGGATTTGGTCGTGTTCTGAATGATGATGTAACGCTTACGTGAAGATAACGGGTTTTGATGACCATTAATTAACTATAGTCTAAGGATCCAATTGTTGTTTGTTCGTGTGTCGGGCTAAGGTTAGGTAACGATGCCCACTTACACACGTTGAAAAAGAAAAAAAAATACTTACATGTTTGATATTTGAATTCTGTATTTATTATTATTCCATCAAATTCACACGTACACATATGTAATTGCATTTGTATATGGAAATCAAAATGAGTAAGAATGAAAGTTAAAACCAAAATCCAGAAAATGGATGGATCTATTTGGTAAACTCCATAACCCATGTGTTGAGAGCACAACAAGCTTTGCGGAAGCCAGTGAATCCGGCACCCTTTGCCAATGCCTCAAATTCCTTTTCGGTCCTCTCTTTGCCTCCCGGGTTGTGTGCCAACATGATCACGTCTATGTGTACCACATTTTGGGTCGCTAGGCTCGTGTCAGGTGTCTCTGGAAGAATGCATTCCGCGACTATCACTTTCCCATTGTCGGGGAGTGCTTTGTAGCAGTTCTTTAAAAATTTCAAGCAATGTGCGTCACTCCAGTCATGACAGATCCACTGTAATAATATATCAAGTAATTTAATTTGACTTATCTCAAAACAAATGGTTCTTTTAGAAACTAAAAGTAAAAGTTAAAAAAAAAAAAATTAGACCTTCATGAAAATGGCATCTCCTTTTGGCACGCTTTCAAACATGTCTCCACCAACATGCTCAATACCAGGATAGGTAGTGGCATCTTGGATGACGTGAGGCAAATCAAAATTGATACCCTTGACGGAAGGGTGTTTAGAAACAATCATATTGAGGCTGGCACCGGTACCACCACCAACATCGACGAGGGTGGTGAGGTTGTCGAAACCATCATAGATGTCCAAGATCTTCTTCATGGTCATGGTGGAGTGATTGAACATACCACTGTTGAATACTTTGTTGAATCTCTCATCTTTTCCATGATACTCAAAAGCAGTCATTCCGTACGCCTTGTTGAATGGGATTCCTCCATCCAACACTGCGTCTTTCAAATGGTACCTAATCATACATACATATATGTTACTTGCCATTTTTACTATGCATGCATGCATGTGTTTTGTTGCATTAATTATAAGCTAACGAAGAATTTGCCAATTATTTTAATTCGATTGAGGAGGCTTTGGTTTAAAGACTTGTACTTATGATTAACCAATAAAACACATTCTTAGGTAAGCTAATTAAGTTGGGGTTTCTCAATAAAAATTTGGATTTATTTGCTAAAACACTTGTAGTTCCATATGCCATTCATCCATTAATTATCCATGCATATATATATATATATATATATATATGCATGCCCGATCTTAGAATCTTACGATTTTACGATACTGCAAAGCAAAAACGATCCAGATCTTACATAGGATCTTTGAAAGCTTAAGATCGTATAGGATCTCGATCTTGACTATAGGATCTTCAGATTTAATCCGATACGATCTTAGTTTTCTCAAACCACAAACTAAAAAACTACAAATTTTTGGATTGTGTTTTGTAGAATTTAAAAAATAACTTCTTAATCTTCTTAAACATTTCATAATCATAATTTAAGACAATATTTCTATGAAACATTTATATAATTTTGTGTTTATGATATATAATAATTTATAGATTTGTATAGTTTTACAAAGACTATTAACAAAATAACATTATGGTAGGATCTTAAAATCCAGATCCGATCTTATGATCTCGATCTTGCAAAGACAAAATCGATACTAAGTAGGATCTCGATTTTGAAAACCTTGTATATATGTGTGTGAAGAGGATGAATAACAAGTGGAATTAAGAGTTATTATTTCCCTTTCAACTGACAATCAAGAAGAAACAGCTTAATTATTTGTCAAATGGTAGCTGGATGGTGAAGAGCAAGTGGGTACATAGATATGTTTTATTTTTACTTTTTTATTGGCCACGTTTTTTTCTAAAAAAAAGATATGTGATTGTTTAAGATCCATTAATCAACTAGCTTTTATTTTTTATTTTTTAACAAATCATTAATCAACTAGCTAATAGTTAAGATTTTATTTCAAATCTTTTACAAGTGTATACTTTTCTTAATAATAGAATAACGACCGATTATCTGTCACACATAAAGAAATGGTTTTTTAACTTGGCACGTTTCCGTTGAAAAAACAATCATCCATCGTTAAAGTTGAAAAAAGTATATTTTATTCTTATATGTATGAATATGTTAGTAGTTGGCATTAATTATTACTATGTGATCATATATATAACTAGAAGAAAGGTAGAAATTAGTTACCAGCTCTCCATAAGGATCTTATCCTGGTTCATGAGCAAGAGAGGTGCATTTGAGACACCATCTTCATTCTTAACCAAGTATTTACACACGGGTGCCAAGCCATACAGACGCTCACGATCATTAAGTTTGCAAGTGAGCACCGAGTAGCTAGCCAAGAGACGGCATATCCTGTCGAGCATAACAGGTGCCTCTGGGTTCTCCACTTTTGGAAGCTGAGCTGCCAGCTCAGCAGGGGATACATATGCACCTGGACCCGCTTTCGCTATTATCTCTAGCAAATCAAGCTCGATGGCAGATTTCAACACCATGGGCAACACTGATGCACTCGCCAGCTGCATCGCAAATAAGAAAGCTTCCTCATCCTTCTTGGCATCCAACACTGATGAACCCATTCTAACTTGTTATTACAATTTATTTATGAACGATAAAAAGAAAGAAAAGTATGAATTGAATGGATGCGAATGATTAAATGGCTTGTTGTCTATATATACACACTTATTTTTTCACCAACCATTATGCTATATACACCTCACCATTGACCCCACCCATGGTGGAGACACTTTTACTTTCATTACTTGTGTTATTATTTTCTTCTATTCTATGGCCGTAGACAAATTAACTTGTAGACTATTTGACTACAGAACATTTACCGAATACACAGCAACCTTAATTGGTATTCAAACAAATCTCTTAAACTTAACTAAATCCATTAATTATCCTTTATACACCTTAAGTTTTATAAAATACCCCCTTAAACTTTACTAAATCAATAAATTAGCTTTACTTCAACTACTCTTTAACTTTTATATTTTAAAACATCTTTAGGTTTATAAATATAACAAATTAACCAATAAACCTATTAAAAATTATGTTTCTACTCTTTCAGGTTTAGTGATATAACAAACTAACCCCTAAAAACTTTATAAGTTTACTACTTTCACATCATTTCCTTATTATTGTTCAAACTTTATTTCGTAGCTGCAAAATGAACGTTATTGCACTGTTGCAACGTGCAGGCAAAAAGATCTCGTTGATCCTAATAACCATAAAATGAAATCTCATCTGTGGCATCTTCGACTATTTTCTTCAACTTTTTGAGCAACTCAATTATGCTCTTAACCTTCCACTCTTTGTAGTCATCAAAGGTGACTCCTTGTCATTCTTTAAGCAACGACTTGTACTTATTTTCATCATCACTCTTTAGTTCATTAACAACTCCATCTACATCTCATTTTCCACCATCTCTCGAAGCATGGTATGGAGATGTGTGATTCCATAAAATCAATGAACATTTTAAGCATTGTTTACGTAAGGTATGTATTGGGTGAGCGTAGTCAATCATTCGGTTTCCCACGTTCAGTAAGGAACCCAGAATACGGTCGAAGCCAAGAGTTGGGTTAACACTCATGATGTGACTAGTATGTGTGTATTTTTGTGTCGAGAGTGGTCCATTTCAAGGAAATGGCCCAATATTTATAGATACATTTAGGGTTTCGTGCGACCCATCGATGCAATCTAAGGGTTAAGGATGGTCCACGTGGTGAACATCAAATGGAGGAGACAAAGATGACATGTGGCATGGCATCATTGGTTGAGACAGATTCATGGAATAACAATATCACGTACTAGCGTGATACTCGCAGCATTACCTCTGCTCGAATGAGGCAGCGACATGTGTTGCTTATTGCCACAACCCTAGAGAGATTACCAATCGAGGTCGTTTGCCTGAATATGTTTATGAGGCTTGACTTGTTTGTACCTAGCTTGGGAAGCTGTTTTTCAGACAAGTTATAGTGGGGCCTAGTTTTATGGGCTTGTCTTGAGCCTGTAATGAGAGTATGAACTTTAGTTAATTGGGCTAAAACTTTCATACGCTATGAAGCACCATCTCCAACAAGGTTACAATTTTCGCCTTTATGTAAATTGTTTCATCTATAGTTTCCTTTCGAATAGGCATTCAAATGTCCAGCAGATACACTGTTAGAATTTAAATAACATGACATTCATATAAATAAATAAACATCACCAAAGCACGTAGCGGAAGCAAGAATCAATAATTTAACATGTAAATAGATTAATCGAAAATTAAAAGTTACATACCTTTGATCCTAGCAAAACAATGATCTTAACTTCAATTCTTCTTCTTTAATCAAACTATAGGATTAACGAGAAACCCCTTACCGTTTTGTTTCTCAATCCAAGATGGTATAACTAAAGTAAGTTATAACCAAGGTCTTGTACACACGTACTATAACCAATTAATGCTTGATGCTAGTGAAAGAACACGAATTAAACCAAACAATTTATTTAACTAAGAAAAGTCGATCCCCCCTCCTATAAGGATTGGCCGATCGGTTTTGTAAGCAAAGAAAGAACAAAATAAAACTTAGGGTTATAGTATAGTGCACAAGGTAAAAAACTAATAACCCTTGGGTTTGTATTTATAGGCTACACAATCTTAAGGAACAAGTTAGGTTAGAATTGAGTTATGGAAACCCCTAGGCAAATCGGCCCTAGCCCAAGGATGGGAATTCTAGATCCTTCTTGACTCCTATTTGCACCTACGGTGCTTCCTTTATTCACTAATGGTCGTTAGTTAATTCCGTTAATTATTTAACATCCGTTAGTTGTTATTTCGTGTCCAAATAATTAAATACATAACGGTTATATATATTAATTATTTACATTAATCATTCATACGTAAAGTTTGCAATCCCAAGATCCCGTGTTCGATTCTAATCATACACAATTTAATATTTTTTCCATAACTCTAACATACACATACATCAAAAAATTCCACTAGTTAATATAACGCTTAACAAAATGTCCTTGTTTGGTTGGTTGGTTTACAACATGTACACTACCAAACCAAACAACCCATCAAGAAACAACACCAATGAATGCAATTCTATACGAATACTTCACCAAGCTAGTTGTAGGATTAAGACTACATTTCCATTTCCGTATGAATGTAAAAGACCAATGACAACTTGTAGTACTCCAAACCACACAAATTGTCAACGGGCATTAACACATCTATTTGCTAGCCCAGACACCCATCTAGTGATATTTATTTAATTTGACTTGTTTGTCATATGTTTAATTTCCTCGTCTTAGTTTTTCAAAACACTTTAGGCCACTCGGAGTCGATGAATTTATGGGGCAAATTTATGGTGAAACCGGCGGTAACACCGCCGCCGGTGCAAAATTTATGGCAAAAATTTTTGGTCACCGGTTTGCCAAACCGTTGGTGATAAATTCAAAAAAAAACGTTGGACATTGAATTTGGCCCAAAAAAAAGAGAGATACATGGTGCTGTGCGTTTATATATATATATTATATATATATATATATATATATATATATATATATATATATATATATATGTTTTAGGAAGATTATGGCACTGTGTGTTGACCCATTACTTTTTTTTTTTTTTTTTTTTTTTTGTTTTAATTTATTATTATTGATGTTTTCAAAATAAACCTTATAGTATTAGATATTTACAAATAAAACCTTATAGTTGTTATAAGTTTAAATGTATTATATGAATGGAATAGGTTTGTTTATATTTACAAATATAATTGTTTTTTATTAAATTGATTTTTGTTTAATTATAAAAAAGGAAAAAAAAATTTGGGAGGTATGAGAATTTATCGGGCGCCAGTGAATTAGGTTGAGAGGTATGTGAATTTATGGGAATAAGTTGGCTGAAGCTTATTTGTTGAATTTGGGAGGTATGGTAATTTGGGAATCATGACTCCTAGTGCCCTATATCGACCTAGCAGCTAGTGATATTTATTTAACCAACATCAACATAAATATAATATATATATGTTCTACGCATTTATAAGAATTAATATACCTATTATTTATTTTTGAGAAAGATATGATGGGCAGTACGTGTATCAATTGTTGCTTTGAAATGAATTAAGTAGCTAGCTAGCTAGACATGGGTGGTGAGCTTTCACTCATTAGGTGCTGAGACTATATAATCTTGAAAGTGATCGATAATATATATGTACTATCATGCATTTTGTTGGTATACCACATGATCACGCAAATAACTAGTTTACTCTTTTAGAGTCGATCTAACTGGATAATTACATGAAAATTACGAATATGGCCAACTGTTTCTTTCACATTTGTCTAACGCGAACAACTTTGCGTTCAACGTGAGATTTTGTCGTCACATACATGCATGTGTGTAGTTAACTTCATAAAATAGGAGTAGCAAAGTAATCCTGATGAAATGAAATACACAAACATTGCTAGTCAATAATCAGAGACGAATGAATGAAATCTATTCATGATCGACATAAAGTGCATGTACATCAACATCGAATAAGAGATGCTGTAAACTTTTATCTTAGTTATGAATATATATACGGAGTATTTGTTATTAGAAACTACTACTACTTGTAAATGTAAAAGTAGAAGTGAAACATCTGAGTTTCACCTACCACAAATTATTGCTAGTATTATCATTGGTACACATTTTCTTTCTTTCTTTATTTTCCATCTTTTAATTATTCCCCTCGATGGATGTTTTCTAGAAGCATTTTCACCAACTTATAGTACTGTAGTTGCTGTTCGTGATTATTGCACATATGTTTTCTTTCTTTTCTTCCCCAAATTTAAGTTGGTAGTTACTCGAGTTTCGATTCAGAAAGAAAAGGAAAGAAAATGAAAAGAAATAAAAAAAGTTGTGTTATTGAGCTTCACTTAAGGAGGAAAAGAAAAAGAAAAATAGTAAAAAATAGTGTAATTTGTTTGATTTTAAAAGTAAAATGTTTTATCCCAAAAGTGAGCTAAAAATGTTTACTTCATATTACTTTAATTTTCTTACTAAAAAAACTCAAGAACACAGTATTAGTCTTATTAAACCCCAAGTATTTGTTTTACCAACAACGTTCCCATTATAAATTCAAACGTCTAGCTGTTTATGCTTTGGATTTTTTATTTTTTAATTTTTTTTATTTGTTAGGTTAAATGTTGCTTTTGGAATCTTTGTTGATGCATTATCCTACCATTTTAGTATTATAACTTGTAAAAATAATAGCCTAAAAGTCAAACATATATGATGGCTTTGAACGGGTTTTGATTCTATATTTGACATAAAATGGTTGTTATACCAACACAATTATGCGTGCAAGAATTAAACTAAGATGTTTTCATTGCAAAATACATATACAAAGGGATCTACAAGATATACGTGAATATCAAACTTTACATCAAAATTGGAATTAACTGCCGGGTGGTGAATCCTTGTAACCTGATCGATTCATAAATAATTCTATTCTTAGTATCTCACGGTAACTCTTTTTTTGTTTTAGGCTGCATCTTGTGTTCCTCTTCTCGGTTTTTTCTTCCCTCCTTGGCTTTTTTTTTTTTTTTTTTTTTTTTTTTTTTTTTTTTTTTTTTTTCATAAAGAAAAGGAAAAGAAAAAAAAAACACAATACAAAAACATATCACGGGTCAAATAAAAATTATTAGCAATACAATTCTTCAACAAGTAAATTATTACATGCCTGCATTGCAAGAGCACAAGGTGTCCTAAAGCCTTATCTCAGAACTTATAACTTAATCAAAAAACACTTTTTCTCCATCACTCGAGTTATAGGACACCACCTGGCTAAAAAAAAAAAAGACTATGGCTTGTCTGGTGAGTATAACGCAAACCCCTATAACTTAAGAGGTGGGTGGGTGGGGGGGGGGGGGGTATAGGGTAACGCCAGTCCTATGGTACCCAGCACCAAGCCACCAAGTGCTCTAAGGGTGGATGATTATGCCAAGGGCTGCACCTTTTAATGTTAGACTAATTTAGGATTTGTCAAGGGCTGCACCTTATCTCAGAACTTATAACTTAATCAAAAAACACTTTTTCTCCATCACTCGAGTTATAGGACACCACCTGGCTAAAAAAAAAAAAAAAAGACTATGGCTTGTCTGGTGAGTATAACGCAAACCCCTATAACTTAAGAGGTGGGTGGGTGGGGGGGGGGGGGGGGTATAGGGTAACGCCAGTCCTATGGTACCCAGCACGAAGCCACCAAGTGCTCTAAGGGTGGATGATTATGCCAAGGACTACACCTTTTAATGTTGGACTAATTTAGGATTTGGACTCGAGAGAAATGTTCACTTTCAAGTTAAACAAGTGATATATTGAGAGAATTTCAATGCATCTATTAGTTCACGGTCGATGGGTAATCCGGACTGGATTTGCTTAGCTTCCATATCATTAACAAATATACAATACTCCACTCTGCCTTTGTCCGGGATATGAAACTGATTTTTTTCTATGAGATTTCCCTTGCGACGACTATGCAACCTGTAAAACGTTCAAAACTTTTAGAAAATAGGGAGGAAAAAAAATCCTCTTAGAAATTGATTTTTTCAACGAGATTTCCCTTGCGACGACTATGCAACCTGTATAACGTTCAAAACTTTTAGAAAATAGGGAGAAAAAAAAATCCTCTTAGAAATTGATTTTCTCATTCTCTTTTCAATAACGGTGAAGTGAAAGTGATGTAGATAAATATTTGTAATTTTGTATAGTAATTCTTACGTAAGAACAAGTTATGTCATCTATAAATATCTTTAATTTTACAATAATATATAAATCATAAAGTGAAGTAATCAACCCACAAAAGTGGACTAATTCCAGTTTTAACTAAGAATTATTCTTTCAGTTCTTATTAATTGGTCTTTGCCAAATAAGTTTTCAAACTGGAATTAGGATAACTAAACCATTTTGATATTATCTGCTGGCGTTTTCTTAAGGTAGGTATTGACAGTTTCAAAGTATTGTTATGACCTATCCTAATCTATATAAAATTAAGAAATTTTTTGCTATACATTGCTTTCATCAAGGTGCATACATTCAACATATGCAACTCAAGTCAACAACTTAACAAAGACCAGATTATCACTGCAGGGTTAACAATTACAAGAGATAACGAGTTTGAGTAAAAAAAGGTTAAATATAATTTACTTTGATATAATTACACCACTGGACGCCTAGTCCAGTAGTTGGGGCGTTGGTTTTTGGGCAACAAGACCCGAGTTCGAGCCTATAATGCCATTTTAATTCATTTAAAAAAATGAGGACTAACGGTGCAAAAAATATTAACGGGGAGGGACTAACGGGCAAATAATATTTAAACAATTAACGGTCAAACTAACGGCCCATCCAAAATAGGGACTAAATGAGTGCAAAGTTTCAAAAATAGGTATCTCTGGTGTAATTAAAACAATTTAGGGACTAAACATGAAATCTAAGAAAACCACAGGGACCAAACGTGTAATTTTTTCTAATTTAAATTTAATATTGAAGGTTGTAAAACATAGATATTTATTTGCATCTGTTTTGTAAAGGAGAAAAAAGTGAAACAAAAAAAAGGTGGAAGGCTAATGGTTTAAATTGGGCCTTTGATTTTGGGGCCTATAGCCCATCTGAACGAAGTTACATACATCTCCACGAATCCACTTGTTTAATCCATTTTCTTACCTCATGAAAAAATCTTGTTAAACCACTTTAATTATTTCAATGTCACGTTATGGTTTTAATTCCGCCACTACAAGATAAACAAAAAGAGGTAAATTAAGGATGACCCATTTACCAAATAGACACGTACTCACCATTATCTTTTGCTCTTTAGTAATTAAATTTGAATCACTTGTTTTTCATTATTGCCTGCTTTATTATCATTCCATATCACTTTCTTAACATGTAGTACGTGTATAAATTATTTAAATAATTAGTAGTAAGAATAATGCCACAACTATTTACTTATTCTATTACTCATCATCAAAAAAAAAAAAAAAAAAAAGCTTAACATTGTGCTCTGTGTGTCGTGTAGTATGCATGCATAGCTCGCAAAATTATGTTTCTTTTGCAAGTAGATCAATTATGACAAAAACCATATATAACATCTACTGAGGATGAGGTAGTAGACGAGAGTGGTGTTGATATTGAGCTGGTGATGACACAGGCCAAAGGCCGTCAAAACTCTCAAGACGCACAGTCGAGAGATAGCTAGTCCTTTTCTGTTTAATTTGATCGATATTTTTTTTAAATAAGCACTTGCTCGCTGTATTTTCCCTTTTTGTAATGACATGGGGCACCTGACCTCTATTAGAGATCATATTACTTTTCAGCAATTTTTCAACGTCGTGAAGTTAATTTTGCAAGCACAAAGGAATTATTTTTGGCTTTCTAGTATCGGTGTTACTAATAAATAGATTAGCATAGCTTGTATTTTTTACTTTTGATTTCTCTTTTACTTTTGCTGTAATAAACAGCTATATATGTGTTTCAAGTTTCAGTAACTAAATTGAGCATGTAATGGTTGGTTTTCATATAAGGTGAAGTCGATCCATTGGGGCTATGTCTGGTGGGCATTACACATGGATTAGTAGAGCTAAAACTTGATTCGAAGAAAATTGCACCACATATATATATAATGGAACTTTATTAATTGGGTTATCTTTTAGTTGTTGATGGCTCTGCAATTTGATCGAATCTCTCCTTGAGCTCCCGTGAGAACACCTATCTGGCCCATCTTCACCATTGCTGCTGCGAATTTAGTTTTCCAAAGCAATGGGTTGATTGCATAGCGAGTTACTTGGTTCGCTGTTGATGTGGTGCTGAGTAGAGTCTGGTCTGATGTGAACAAACCTCTGCTATTCAATATATCTATGTAGTAACCAACGTCAGTGATGGTTGGGGACGCTGGGTTAATGGGGACCACGGAATCTGGTCCTCCCTTCGGACATTGTTGCATTAGTTGGCTTGCGTAAAAAGCATCTATGGTTGGATCCTGGTTCACACTAGTGTTATAGCTGTATAGTCTGCTTGAAAATGAAGTACAGTGAGATCTCCCAATGGTATGTGCCCCTGCAATGTTGAGAATTCATTTTTTTTCATCTTATTTTTCATGTAATCAAGATTGACTAGTTAAAATCAAACATGGTCCATTCTAAAGATCTAGTACGTACCAGAAAGCGTAACCATATCTTCCTGTGTCAAGCCATGGGTCGAAAACATCTGAGTGAGTTGATTAAGGTTAGCTGTTGAAGGAGGCAATGCCCTCGTCTCTGCTATTAGTGAAACTCTTCCGTCTCTTCTCCCGGCTGGAACATCATATCCAAGCCCCCCAGTCTGCAAGTCACAGATTAATATTAGATACTTTTGTATTACATACAACACGTGTTGAGCTGAGTTATGTGAATGTTAGTTAGTTACTAGGATGATGCTGTCTCTAGCTGCAAATGCGATAATATCGGCACAAGAAACAACTCCAGGACATGCAGATTCGATTCGAGCTTTTGCATTATCAATGACATCAAATCCACGAAGGCTTGGATTATTGGCTGGAGAGTCTTTCTCTGCCGTGTTTGAAGGCGTTGAGTCTAGCACAACTGATGCATCACAACCCTGTAAATCAGGAAATAATGTTTTAACTTGGAATGATATAGTAACTAGTACTAGAGGCTAATTAAATAGTAGGTGTGTAACTCACCCGTACGAAACAATCATGAAAATGAAGTCTGACAAGACCAGCAGCAAGTCCTCTGTCTCGGAAAAAGGCTTTGGTAACCTCGTCTTTTACAATAAACTCAGCCATGACACATGAGCCTGAGTAGAACCCAACTTGGAGCTGCTGAGCTTGTAAGGGGGACATTAGCATTAGCACTAGCATTAGCTTTACAAAGAAAGTTGCATTTAAACTAGTCGTCGACATCATTGCTGAATGAGTTAATTTGACGTTTGCATGGAACGATAAGCCATATTTATAATGCTTGTGCATGGATTGCCAAATTAAGGACAAGTGAGAGACAGAGCTTTTGAGTGTTCGTTTTCGATTTGATTACTTAGTAAGCAACAGAGCTTTTGATTGTTGAACCACAAAAAACTTTGACCGGAAAAACGTGTAGGTCCCACCGTGTCGTCGGGGTTTTTTGTCGGGAAGTTGAATAGCGACGGAGCATTGTCGACAAGAGGGTGTCGACGTCATGTCGTCGGGATTTTATGGTGCCGACGTCACGTCATGACGTCGGCACGGTTGCAAAAATGTCGTCGGCATTTGTCGTTAATGTACTAGCATGATCTTGTAATTATTGGACAAAGTTATGTGGGGTTAGTGAGTTGAATTACGCGTTAAATTGTAAGCAGTAGCATGATCTTGTCTGCTCCACAATCAAATAATTGATAAAAAAAAAAGAATTTAAATCGTTATCAAGACATGAGGATGATAGCATCCAGACAAGCAGTCTTGACTTAATGCCTTAAATCCAGCAAAAGTAGTTCAAACCTATATTTCGTATTTATGTACTACTACTTTACCACACATATTTCATTTTAATTTGTCGTTGAAGATCGATGTCTTTTAATTTTGCCGAGGCTTCAAAAATTACCTACTGATCATTTCGTCTATAAAGGTGTTTATTATCGATTGCAATGTTTCATGTTTGTGCTCCAAAGCTGAATTATATAGGGTTCCACATTCATCAAGCAATGTCCCAAAATTAATACACTTTTTTAGTTTTTCCTATTTAGTCTGCTTATACACAAATTTATTACTGTAGTATGGTTATTTAATCAATAATCCTATTTCAATCTCTGAATGAAAGATGTATGTGAAGGTTTAATTTATTTGAAATGGACAAAACCTTGATAAATACATTTTGAGATTCAGTCACTAGCTAGTGACCATATATAGTTGTCATATTGTGTTATAAACATGTAGGGAGATAGAAATGAATGCACGATATGATGTTTATCTTCATATATGTCAAATACAATCATAATACATTTAACAGATCGAATCTAAACCAGCACATAACAAACTGCAAGCATATGTGGTCGTCTGTGAGTACGTGTCCTACTGCCTGTCAATTATTGCATTTGGATGGGCCTAGCTAGTACAATTAAATTGGTTAATGTGACATGTCCATAACGAGATATGATATATGCATCTCTAACCAGATATGATATCCATAACGAAGTACTCGAACTAATTTACCGACACAAATTTAGATATCAGACGAGAGCTTATACTAAACATAAGTAGTAACATAATTTAAAAGGTGATAATTTATGTAACCTTAGGAAATGATCATCATTTGATTAACTTAGGTGCCAACGTAACTAATTAAATTCGTCCTTGAGTATGTGTTCCACTCCCCAATGCTTCCGCTGCAAACAAACATACACACCCGTTAACGCTGTCCACACTCCGGCCTATAACGAAAGAGATATTATAAAATTTGCATCTGTACCTGTATTGTAGCTATCCCTGTTGTTTCAGAATATATGTTCAATCGCGCCATCACCCGAGGTTTAGCATCATCAATGTTTGCATTAGAAACATTGATATTATCAGCCTTGGGAAGGACCTAGCTTTGGATCAGTAGGACCATCCTTTATGCGATACCACTTGCAGATTCATCTGAATACAAGACAGAAACTGTTGAATACTTACCATGAAGCGCTCAAAGCGAGCTCCATAACTGAGGAACAAAGCTGCACTTCAGCTTCAAGCCATAGATTCTTATACAATAGATGGAAGTTCTACCTCACACTCTAAATTCTCATCAAAATAAGTTTCCTGGTCCAAAGTAGAACTAACTAAAATAGAATCAAGCAATGTGCCAAACAACATTCTTATCATCCCTCAAGGATGAATATTGCATTCACTTTTTAGGCAGCACCTCCGATCCATACATCTCAGGTGATATGTTTCTTGTTTTCATCATCTGTTGTTCCTAACCAGAAGCTCGGCTGGTTTGGTGACTAAAAGTGCAGGACCAGGTATTGACAGAAGGCCGTGACTATTATCTAAAACACATGACTTGTCCCCAACAACCTCAACCCGTGTACTAATTGTCATACATCTATATCCTGAAGGTTAGCCAACCAACTCCATTTATAGGTCTTTTATGCAAGGCCCAAATTTATATCTTGAAAACCAATTTTACTACTAATTACATGACCCAAAATAGATTTGAAATTAAGCGATAATACATTGCATGCTTAGAAAAAATGATACATAAGAACCAAACAAGACAGAAAATGAAGGTCTTTTGAGAACCAAACAAGCTATTTAGAGTGAAGACAGCTTCAAATTGTCTGTAATTTCATTCGCTGATAGTCTAAAACTAATGAAAGTGATTCCATGCACATATGATTGTATGTTAAGCAAAAGGATGGATGACATGGCACGGCACATAAATTAAAATGAATTGGATCTGTTGAAGACCTTCTTCCATGCGGCTTTCCAGTTTAGGGACAAAGATCCATGTCCTTTAATGATACTGAGAGACGATCGACAAAAAGAGGGTGATGGCGGTGCAGTGCGTGATTGGATGGCATTATTACTTATGTCTTCTTCCACGTTCCAGAGACGAGCTCCTTTTCTCTTGGCTCTAATGGTAGACAATACCTCCTTCTTGTTGCAAATTCCCCACACCGTCACCTTTTGTTGTTTATAATCCACATTTACTGAGTAAATACCTAATCAAAATTCATCATGTACAGATAACAATATGCTTTAGAACATATATGCATGAGCTATCAATTCTAGTAATTGGTTATTACGTTTGATAAAAATGTACCTTTGAAATGGGCTAAAGCTTTCTTGATTTTTTTGGCACAACCATAAGAATAAAGAGGAACCATGATCTCCACAAACTGTGCCTGCACATCCTCATTAACCATCACCGGGACTATTTGATTTTGAACCTCCTCTGCGGCCATATCTGTGATCCACCCCGGCACTTAGCTGCTCGTCTTTGGCTTTGAATTGGCCCATTTCTATTTATAACATGCATGCATGATGAGTAAGGTAGACACTCAGTTAAATTCGTTAAGATTAAAGATGCAGATCCAACATTTCTTTTAGAATAAATAATAGAAGGGAATAATCTTTTTTACATGACATGCCACTTTTCAGTATTGTGTGAGTGGGATGAGTGCGTAAACATGTCATCTTCTAAAACATACATATGATCCATGCATCTTGATACCTCCTTTTCCTTGCTTTTGATGTGTAAAATTATCAATTGTATTGGATAAAGGGCTATTTAATCGCCCCCCATGTGATGTTCACCCAAAGTCCAAAAGCTGATTCATTCTTTGTCCATATCTAGCTCTTTTATCTTAATATGATCTAACAGTTTATATGATATGATCGTTATGTACCATGTATAGTTACAACATGCGAGATCAAACACCATAACGACTCATTAGGTAAGACAGTTATATATATTGTCACATGCTTATCCGGATATACACATCGTTAGGCACTCAGTAAACATGTAATAAATGTTTTTTGAAGTTGTTAATACAAGTAATTCATTAAGCAATAATACAACGAATGAGGGTCCAAAATTTCACTCAACATAAGCTATATTTTATGTATATATATTTCTCTTCCTATCAAGCATATGATCACAATTAGAAAGGTTGAGCCGGTCTGGGCATCTTCCTATAGCAGTGACTAAAATCTATCACCAGCTCCTCCCATGTTTCTGCTGAGATTTATCAAAGATGTCGGCAAATTTAGGTCAAGCGTGGCAGTGACACCTGAGGCAGGTTGCCAATTTTACTTCCAACGGTCACTTAACTACCATACCTTCCTTTATGTTTCTTAGAAACCAATCAAGGTAGACGAGAGCATGGCATTCTAACGGCTGAAAAGGAAACAGTGAGGCGAGCATGATCAGAGAGTGAGTAATCGTCTGGCCACATTCCTTTTTCTGCTTCACTTGGGTACAGTACTGCATTCTTCACACTGTACCCTATTGTTAGGCGTGTGCTGTTCACATTGTCTTCATCTGGTTGTTCACACCTTGAAGGATTCCATATTCTTTGCTGTTTTGTCCAAGGCCAATACAAATTTCAATCAACACCATAACACAATACATACATATATGCCACTTTTGCCCCTTTATAAACAAACGTAGTTAATCCCTTTTATACATGCTTATGAAATAACAAGTTCAAAGGAGCAAATTTAGTACCTGGAATTCTTTATAATCAAGAACATTATTCCCATCAATGTCTGCTTGAACCCAAAGGTCTTTTGTCTCCTCCTTACTCAAACCATATCGATGACCAATAAAATTAAGCTGCGTGAAAGCGATAACATTCACATTTCTGAAGTATAACATTTAGTTTGTATAAATATGGACAATAATGTAATTACCTGGCGTAAGGCTTCACAAAAACCAGCGTAAGTAATATAATCACCGTCATTTTCAGCCTTGAGAATTGCAAAAGCATCTTTTTCAGTGAGTGAGACCCGGCGTAGATGATACTAAAAATACAAAGTTCTGGTTACAAATGTGTATTGATATAATCATATACATAATATATTTAAAAAGTAAAAGAAGAGAAGGAAAAGTCATCTTCTAAGCATTAAGAAGAGATAACTCACTGAGTCACTGCTAACTGACACTAACACTGACAGCCAGCATCACGAAGCAATAAGGCATACGGACTCCCTACATGTCTAAGGGTTACTGACTTCCTTTTGTTCAAAGCCATATATAGGTCAAAGATTCAACTAATCACCAATAATGAAGCAACTTAAACAAAAAGTTGTGTACCTTAAATAGTCCAAAGACTGCATCACTCCAACTTGTCTTAAGCACTTTCCTATACTTGTTTGGATTTAGAAGCCATATGAAATCCACACCACATATGTTTCCTCGATGATTTCTGTGGCTAACCCACTGCATACAGAATCGAAAAATATAGATGATGCAATGCAATGGTGGATGTGTGCATTTACAAATAAAGGATTGAAACTGACCTTATGTGCATCAGCATCAGTGTAGTGATGAGCAGTATCATATGATGATACAAATCCCTGTGACCTAAGGAACTTGTAAACGTGACCTCGCTTGCTCCCATTCCAATCACTTGCAACAAAGAGATATAAAGATTAATTACTATATTTATATACGGCAAAATATGTGGGTCAGGTAACGGGTCAAACGGGTCATTTTGATAAGAAAATCAAGTTGAACGGGTCCAATGCCTTTCCTCTGAATATATTATTGGATTTAATAAACAGACACATGCACTTGTGCCACATAGTAATCTGTCTGTGTTCTTGATTCAAGTGCACTTCTATATCAAATGTTTCCATTTATTGAAATTATATCAAATGTGATTTAAGTGCTAAAAATATGGACATATAAGTAATGTGAAATGTATTTAGACTTGACAAGTGATCAAACATTCAATGTGCAAGTCCGGATGTAATGGCTCATCAAAGATCAACTCAGTTTCAAGATGTTACACAGCTCAAGAACAAGTAGCAAAAGAGATTCAATGTTAAGAAGACTTGTAATAGCATTTAAATGCAGACAGTTTAGTTAGTTAAAAGTAAAAGTAGTTTTAGCCTTTAGTCAAACTTTTCCTTGTATAAATAATGTACTCACTTTCATTTCATGATGTAATTTTCATAATTCAATAAACATTCCAACCTTTCCCTCACATTTTCTCTCTGGTTGAGTTCTCAACAGGATGTATAGGTCACGTCTAACCTCATAAAGCTATGCAAGTTATGTAAGATGGTGTTTATGTTGGATTTTGGTAAAATGAAAAACAACTTTATAATGGCAATCGGTATGGAGTAGAAGTAGAATTTGTACCCGCAGAGAATGATGGGCAGAGGTGTAAGATTGTTTTCTTTCTGATAAGCTTCAACCGACTGCAGGATCTTGTAGACCTGTGAAATAGAAGGACGTTGATAAAAACACGTACAGAATTACACAAGATAATAACAAGTGGAGGATTACCTGGCGCAATCTCTCCAAACACATGCTTGAATCGTGTGGGAACAACAAGTGAGTGTTAACTATAAGAATTTGTTGAGAAACATTATTATTATTATTATTAACGTTGGTGTTGATCATGAATGGTGGGATTAGTTGAACATGTAAAAGCTGAGCAACACGGTCTCCAAAATCATTGAAGAGAAAGTCGCGGTGGTCTATGACCTGAAAATAGTCTTTATGTACTGCTGTCAACAAACCTATTAATAATGTTGATTAAAACAAACAGGAAGAAAAGTCATGAGTTTGTTGTATTACAGCAGCATTGGATATCATCTAGCTAGCTTGAAACATTAAGGAAAATTTGTTGCGGGTAATGATAGATTGGAAACATAAGGAAATTAATACAGAACTAGAGGAGGATATTGGAATGTACCATCGCCACGGTTGTTGGTACGAGCAAGGTTGAAAATGATGTAGCCAGCAGCAGCAAGTCGTGTGTGATACAAGTTAACAAGTTCTTCATTACCAACCCAAAACTCCTATAATTAAGAAGATATATTTATTATTTAAAGTCAAATATACATACAAACTAACGTACAGCATATATATAATGATAATGATAATGAACAAGGTAAGGTAAGGTACCTGAAGACAGATGATGGAAGAATTATTATTATTTTGAGATGAAGAAGATAAAAGGAGATCCAAAATGCGTTGATTCCTATTCAACCAGAAAGCTTTGATCTCACTTTCTCTGCAGGCATGATCCTCATGTATAAGACGTTTATAGATAGGAGCAAGTATGTTGAAGGTTGTACATGTAAAACTCGACGACACAACCCTTTTCTTAGCCATATATATATATATATGATCTTCTTCTTCTCAATATTATTTTTATTAATCAAAATGGAATGAAATGAATGAATGGTAAATATCAAAAGGAAGGCTAGCTATGAGGAAGACAATGTATGAATCTATGGGCTGTCTTGTGTTTTTAAAATTAAACCAAAATGCGTGTGGGGGCAGCAAACCCCCCCATCTCTTTTTTTAATGCTTTTCACAATCATCATAAGATATTGAGTAAATTGCAAAAACCGTCCCTGTGGTTTGTCAAAATTGCAGAAATCGTCTCTGGTCTTCTATAAGTGCAGGCGGCGTCCCTGTCACGAAACCCTTTGATCATTTTGGTCCCTGGTTTTAACCGGCGTTAAGTAGATTCCGTTAGTAGTTACACGTTAGCCCTTTTTGGCCAACGATCGTTGCAACGTTCATCCTTTAAACTAACGACCGTTAATAATTTAATTTAATTTTTTTTTTTTTAAGTTTTTTCTATTTTTATATACATTTTTTATAAAAAATATACGTTTTCATATATGTTTTTATACGCTTTTATATACGTTTTTATATACACGTTTTTATACGTTTTTTTAACATATACGTTTTCATATATGTTTTTATACGCTTTTATATACGTTTTTATATACACGTTTTTATACGTTTTTATATACGTTTTTATATACGTTTTTTTATACTTTTTATATATTATATACGTATACGTTTTTATACATTTTTTATAAAAACATATACGTTTTTATATACGTATATAATAACGTATATGTTTTTATAAATACGTATATAATAAGTATATAAAAATGTGTATAAAAACGCATATAATAACTTATAAAAAGTATATAAAAATGTGCAAAAACGTATATAAAAACGTATAAAAAGTATATAAAAATGTGTATAAAAACGTATATAATAACATATATGTTTTTATAAATACGTATATAATGTATAAAAAGTATAAAAACCGTATACACAAACGTATATAAAAGCGTATGCAAAAACGTGCATAAAAACGTATAAAAAGTATATAAAACTGTGTTAAAAACATATACATATAATAACATATATGTTTTTATAAATACGTATATAATATATAAAAAGTATAAAAAAAACGTATATGGAAACGCATATTTTTTTTTTTATAAAAAATGTATATAAAAATCGAAAAACTTAAAATAAACAAAAAAAAAAAATTAAATAATTAACGGTTGTTAGTTTAAAGGATGAACTTTGCAACGGTCGTTGGCCAAAAAGGGCTAACGTGTAACTGCTAACGGAATCCACTTAACGCCGGTTAAAACTAAGGACCAAAATGATCAAAAGGTTTCGTGACAGGGACGTCGCCTGCACTTATGGAAGACCAGGGATAATTTCTGCAATTTTGACAAACCACAGGGACGTTTTTTGCAATTTAATCTAAGATATTTTTTTGTCTTTTTGAAAATATATAAAATAAACATTCATACATACAGAATAATAGTATAACAGAAATGACGGAAGGAAGGGATGTCTTATGGGACTAGTATAAGGACAATATACATACACTACTTCATTTCCCTTTATTAATTAATATATATTTAGCTGCCCTTTTATTTATTTACTGTTTTTCTATTTTATGTATGTAATGTCACTTTTAAGTAAAGTCAAACGCTTTCGGCCCTCTTTGCCCCCCCCCCCCCCCCCCCCCCCCCCCCCCCCCCCTCTTCGACATCACTTTCTTCTTTAATGCTTTCTTTTTTACCATTTCATAACCACGTTTCGGCCCTCCTTGCACACTTTAAAAACATATTCACGTCTATTGTTTTTTGTTCCATGACACCTTTTAAACATTTTTTATTGCTTAATTTGTGGTAGTAATTTCACATGTGTGCTTAGAAAGTTACAAGTTAATTATTTTGTCTTCTCTTTATTAAACAAACTCGTGTAAGTTGTGGGGGATGTGAATTTCAAAACAAACAAAAGAGACTTCTCCTACTAGTAACCCGTAAATTGGCCACATCTTAATCACAAAACTTATTATCAATACAACGCAATCACAACTAAAGGAGAACAAGGTTCTAACAGTCATCAAGTCCACAATGTGGTTAAGCAGCAGCAGTCAAGCTACACCAAGTCAACCAAGTTCAATCTATGTTCACAAGCTCAAGTCCAATGTGGAACAATATGAGGAGCTTATCTTTCTAAATCATAATTTGGACCGTATTTTAGTTATGTAATCTTTGTACTTCAGTTATAGAGTTGTATTAGAGTAGCAGCTTAGATAGTTGACTTTTACAGTTTGACTTTTGTAGTATAAATAGCCTTGTAATTCACATTTCACAGTTATTGAGAATTAATCATTTTTAGCCACAATGGCATTTCTCTCATTTCTCTATATGGTATCAGAGCAAACGATCATGCTCACCGCCACAACCACCACTTAATCTCACCGCCAAATAACAAACTCCACCACTTCTAACAAACTTTGACCACCCTAACAAACTTTGACCATCATAAACTGTCATAACTAACCACCATAAACCATCATTATCACACCATTTCTACTCTAAATAACATAATTCTACTCACAATCACATCAAGAAAGCAATTATCAAATCAATTCATCACAAATCACACAAAACAAATCACAAATCTTGAAAACAAGAAATGGCGGGAAACTCAACTGATTCAAACTCAACCTCTATTAACATGACCAGTGATGGAATCAACTCCAATCATCCACTCTTCTTACATCAAACTGATCATCCAGGGTTGATCCTCATTTCAAAGAAACTCAGTGGATCAGAAAACTATAGTTCATGGAGAAGGTCCATCATGATTGCTTTGAATGCAAAGAACAAGATGAAGCTTGTAACTGGAGAGTTTGATGAACCTGATGTTGATTCAGAACTCAGGCCACTTTGGGAAAGGAATAATGACATGCTAATTTCTTGGATCTTGAATACTGTAAGTGATCAGATCAGCAATAATCTGAACTTTATCAATTCTGTGTCAAAGTTGTGGGCTGAATTGCAAGAACATTATTCACAAATTGATGGTCACAGGATATATCAGTTAACAAATGACATGATTCAGTTGAAACAGTCAAATTGTAGTGTTGAGATTTACTATCAGAAGTTGAAAGACTTATGGGATGAATTTGATGCATTGGAATCACCTTATCTGTGCACTTGTGTTTGCAATTGTGAAAATGGGAGAGTTAATGGTGAAAGAGATCAAAGGAAGAGATTGATTCAGTTTTTGATGGGGTTAGATGAAGGGTATTCCAATGTCAGAGGTCAAATCTTACTCATGCAACCTTTACCATCAGTTGCCAAAGCCTACACAATGATAAGACAAGAGGAGAAACAAAGAGAGGCTTTAACTGCAAAACCTATGTCCTCAACCATCTTTAACACCTACAACAATCAGTCAAGAACATCCAACAACTCTGCACCAAGGTACAATACTCAAAGACTGACAAATCCTTTTAATCCAAACACTGCTTCAGATAGGAGAAACAGTTCTGTCCCAAACACTGGTTTTGAAAGGAGGAGTCCATTCAAGAAAGGAGTTTATTGTGGTGAATGTGGCAAAGAGGGACACACTCAGAAGGAATGCTATAAGGTTGTTGGGTATCCTGTAGGACATCCTTTGTATGGAAAATATCAACCACCAAAGAGTAACAAATCAGGCTATGAGAGCAGAACTACAAGGACAATTAACATGGCAGTTGGTCAGGATGAATCAAGTCAATCAGAGGCAACTACAAGTGGTCAAGCAGCACAAGCTCATACCACTACTGATCCTCATGTATCTGCAAGGATGGACCAGCTACAAAATCAACTCAACCAAGTTCTGCTGATGCTGCAACACAATCAAGGAGGACTTGCACAAGGTATATTTTCATCCAAAAGTCTTAAAATTCCTAGGTTTATTGCAACTCTTATCACAAATCTGAAAGATGCTTGGATAATTGATAGTGGTGCAACAGATCACATCTCCATAACACTCACCTTTATGCATAATATCTATACACTTTCAACACCAATACTTGTATCCTTACCCAATGGTAACACTGTCAAGGTAACAACATGTGGATCAGTCACCATTAATGCCAACATCACCTTACACAATGTGTTTTACATACCATCATTCACCTATAACATCATCTCTGTGAGTAGACTGCTACATGGAACAAACATATCACTTACACTCACTGCTAACTATTGCATTTTCCAGGACCAGAACAAGAGGATTGCACATGGCACCCTTTGTGATGGCCTCTACTTCATCTCACCACCACCCTCAGACTCCCACATTTCATCTGCTATCTCTCATCTCACCAACAACTCATCACTGTGGCATTCAAGACTAGGCCATTCATCTTTTACTGTACTTAAGAAAATAAAGGCTTTAGCACCATTGTTCAAATGTAATACAAATTCTATCTGTGATGTATGTCCTTTAGCCAAACAACATAGTTTACCTTTTCATATCAGTTCATCTTATGCAAAACAGTTGTTTGATCTAGTTCATGTTGATGTTTGGGGTCCATATAAACACAAAACCATTAACCACTGTACCTATTTTCTCACCATTGTTGATGATCATTCAAGAGGAGTATGGACTTTATTAATGCCAAACAAAACACACACCATCACCAATATCAAAAGTTTTTGTGCTTATGTTCAAAATCATTTTAACAAAACAGTGAAAACCATTCGAAGTGACAATGGGACAGAGTTCATAAATTCAAACCTAACATCTTATTTCAATGATCATGGTATCATACATCAAACTTCTTGTCCCCACACACCCCAACAAAATGCTAGGGTGGAAAGAAAACACAAACAACTTTTAGAAATTGCAAGGGCAATCAAATTTCAAGCACATTTTCCTAATCATTTCTGGGGTTATTGCATAATGGCTGCAACTTATATCATAAACAGACTTCCTTCCAAACCCATTCAAAACAAATCACCATATGAAATCCTCCATAATACACCACCACCCCTTGATCATCTCAGAATCATTGGTTGTAAAGCCTATGTTCACAATCACAACCCTCACAAACTTGGTCAAAGGTCCATTCGTGCAATTCTAGTTGGCTACTCATTTACACAAAAAGGCTATGTTCTCTATGACCCACAAACACATAAAACCATCACAAGCAGACATGTTTTATTTGATGAAACTGAATTCCCTTTTGCACACAAACCTACTAAGCCACCTCCATCACCCACAACCAACCCTGATCCAAGCAGTCTACCCACATTTCCAAATCCTACACCACAATTAACCAATACATCACCACCCGTATCCCCAACCACATCCTTAGAACAACCATCCTCTCAGAATTCACAAGAACCAACTTTATCAGAACCCACAAACATTCCAAATACTCAAATACCACCAAACACTACTTCACCATCCACTACTTCAAATTCTCATAATTCATCACCATCATCTTCAACCCCACCTCCTCCACCACCCAAAAGAACTTCTCTCAGAACCAAACAACCATCCACCAAACTCACTAATTATCAATACACTTTACCTAAATCACTGATCCACAACATTCACAAACATCACTACACCAACTACGTTAATTATGCAAACATACACACACCATCTATTAGACATCTCATGAACTCAAATAAGTACATTTTATTATCATCATTTATCCTATTTATTTGACTTGTTTTAATATATTATGTATGAGAATTGATACTTAATCGTTTACTTTCGTAATTCTCAGTTAAAAACAAGCATTTGGTGAAACTTAGCTATTATGGACTAAAAATGGAGAAAAATGATCAAGATTGGAAAAGGTTGCTGAAATGAAGAGATTGAAGACCATTGCCTGACTTTGAAGAATGCACGCATGCAATTCTGTCATGCGTTGCATATGAAACTTTGGTCAACGAAGAAGAACCAACTTGTTCTACTCCAGATGCGCCGCATTATACTTCTTACATACGGCGCATCACTATCTAGATTTCACCAGTTTCGATCCAAGATACAAGAAGACATGCGCCGCATACAGTTATGAAGATACGCCGCATCTCAAGGCGGTGTACGAATATTCTGGAATATAATAACCTTGGACCCCACGTGAAGTTAAGTCAATGCGCCGCATCTACTTATTCAATGCGCCGCATCTTACCTCAGACAGAAACTATAAATACCCCAAGACCAGACGAATTTCGAGAGCCCTAGTTTTAGAAGAAGACCGAAGACCAGAAAACCTAAGGCCGAATTCAGTCGAATAGGCAGCACAAGACACACCCGAACGAAGATACAAGAGCTGTAAGAAGGTCCTGCATGTGTTTAATTCATTAAGTAGTTTTGTTTCATTGTATTAGTACACTTTAATTCATCAGGATTGGTGGCTTGTGTAATGTGACAACGGAAAGGTTGCACTCCCTTAAAACTGCTTTTCCATCAATTAAAGTTTATATGTTGATGTCTTTGGTGACTTTTATTAGTGCATTGATAACCTCTGTGTCTATTAGTGGCTTGTCGTATGTGACTACGGAAGATCATATTGCTCCCACGGTTATAACTAACTTGATCACTTAGGAATAACTTTTAGACATAAGTAATCATTAAGGGTTTACTCGCCGATAAGATTAGAGCCAACGAGAAAGGGTTAATTACATACACTTCATATAAAACTAGCAATAAAACAAGTGACAAGCTACTTAATTATCAGGACAGGTCTTCTTATTGTCTCAAGTATTTATCTGTGTACGTGCGTGCTTATCGCTGATTCGTGCTCATTAGTTTAGTTTATTATTTAATTGCAACCAAAACGTGCCAGTCTCTTAGGCTGAACCCCCTTGCGTTAGATTAGGTTGTATAATTGACTTAAGATATTAAAATACTGATTAGAATAACTAGATAATACGTTCCACTCTTAGTGATCGACACTCTACTTACCATTATATTCATACTGACCGGGTACACTGCTCGTTAAGTGTGTGTGTTATTGATAAGTCGGCTAAATATAAATTTAAAACTTGAGTAGGCATTAATACTGCTAAACCGCAACGACACATCACGCTCCACCAACATCTCATCAATAATATAAACAAACATACTGAACCTCACACTTATATCCAAGCATCTAAGGATCCAAGATGGGTAGAAGCAATAAACTTAGAAATAAAGGCTTTAGAATCAAACAACACTTGGGAGATTACTTTACTTCCACCTGGCAAACATCCCATTGGCTGCAAGTGGGTCTTTAGAATCAAATACAAGGCAGATGGTACCATTGAGAAGTTTAAAGCAAGGTTAGTTGCCAAAGGTTTCACACAAAAAGAGGGCATAGATTACAAAGAAACATTTGCACCTGTTGCTAAAATGGTTTCTGTCAGGGCCTTATTATCTGTTGCAGTCCACAATAATTGGATCATAGAACAACTTGACATTAATAATGCTTTTCTCCATGGTGATCTTCATGAAGAAGTGTACATGACCATTCCACAAGGTTACTCTACTGTCCTTCCTCCTAACTCAGTGTGCAAGCTAAAGAAGTCTCTCTATGGCCTCAAACAAGCTAACAGACAATGGTTCACCAAGTTAACTTCTTTCCTACTCACCTTGGGCTTTCATCAAAGTTATGCTGATACCTCCCTTTTCACCTACACCAAAGGCTCTCAATTTCTTGCTCTACTCATTTATGTGGATGATATATTGTTAGCTGGTAATGACAGGATCCTCATTGATTCTATCAAGCTCCAACTACACAATAAGTTCAGCATCAAAGACTTAGGAGCTCTACATTACTACCTTGGCATTGAAATTTTTCAAAATCCTACTGGCTTGGTAATGTCTCAAAGAAAGTATGCTCTAGACCTCCTCTACTGTGCAGCAGTACTTGATCACAAACCATCTGCCATACCTCTAAACCCTAACAAACCACTCAACAACACTGATGGGGAACCTCTTTCTGATCCATCTTTATACAGAAAACTTGTTGGCAAGCTCATTTATCTCACCATAACAAGGCCTGATCTATCCTTTGCAGCTCAAGCTCTCAGCCAATTCTCACATCAACCAAGAACAACTCACATGGCAGCTCTACATAAGGTCCTAAGGTATATCAAATTGTGTCCAGGACAAGGCTTATACTTTCCCAGAGAAAATAATCTAAAGCTTTCTGCCTATTGTGATAGTGATTGGGCAGCTTGTCCCATCACTAGAAGGTCTGTATCTGGATATGCTGTTTTCCTAGGACCCTGCTTAATATCATGGAAATCTAAGAAGCAATGTGTGGTTTCAAGATCCTCAACTGAGGCTGAGTACAGGGCTCTAGCTGATTCTACTTGTGAAATCACTTGGTTGCAATGTTTATTCAGAGATCTCCAAGTTCCACTTACAACTCCAGTCAACATCTACTGTGACAATGTTTCCACTATTGCTCTTGCCTCAAATCCTATTCACCATGCTAGAACTAAACACATAGAACTTGATTGCCATTTTGTGAGAGATAAAGTCAGAAATAACCAAGTTCTTCCTGTTTACATCTCAACCTCTCTTCAGGCAGCTGATATTTTAACAAAAGGTCTCCCCAAAGCTTTGCATTACAACTGTATTTCCAAGCTTGGCATCTGTGACCCTTACACTATGCCAGCTTGTGGGGGGGGGGGGGGTAAAGGAGAACAAGGTTCTAACAGTCATCAAGTCCACAATGTGGTTAAGCAGCAGCAGTTAAGCTACACCAAGTCAACCAAGTTCAAGCTATGTTCACAAGCTCAAGTGCAATGTGGAACAATATGAGGAGCTTATCTTTCTAAATCATAATTTGGACTGTATTTTAGTTATGTAATCTTTGTACTTCAGTTATAGAGTTGTATTAGAGTAGCAGCTTAGATAGTTGACTTTTACAGTTTGACTTTTGTAGTATAAATAGCCTTGTAATTCACATTTCACAGTTAATGAGAATTAATCATTTTTAGCCACAATGGCATTTCTCTCATTTCTCTATAACAACTTTAATTCACACTCATTTTACTCCGGTCACATTCGAAAGAAAGCTAGCTCATCTCTCATGTTGGATCCCGTCTTAAAGACAGTCACCTGCCTGCAAGGCCAGGAATTTATAAAAATTCTCTAACTCTCAAAGTCGCCACTGTGGTTCATATGTGGAGGTCACAATCACAGCCTATGCACACGATACATCATCATCACATTATTTTGAATCCTAGTTGTACGTGTATGTACTTCAAAGAGTGTTAGCGCAGAGGTGCACCAATAACCCTTATTGATGTGTCATCTCAGCATTCACCCTATAACATCACAATAACTAAAACACCATCTCTATCTATAACTACTATGGGTGCATGCGGGTCCCATAACACACCACTAAAAATACCTCACTTACTCATAAAACAAAAAAGAAAAGAAAAGAAAATATGAGAAAACCAAATAACGCTCGCCAATGCACCAGCAAAAGACCGAACGTTGCCAAGATGGCGTGGGCAACAATGCAGAAAGGCAACGTCGTTGGTGCCAAAAATTGTCTATGACGTGTAGGGCTGCAAACAAGCCAAGCTTTTATTAAGCAACTCGAGCTCGAGTTTAAGCTTGACTCGATCGAGTCGAGCTTTTATCGAGCTTGAGCCAGAGCTCGAGTCCAATAAACTTGCTCGAAATACATAACGAGCCGAGCTCGAGCTTTTCGAGCCTTCATGTACATAAATATTTTTATTATGCATTTTTGTATAAACAACTTAAATGCTAATGTGAATATTGGTATAATAGTTAAATTTACTGTAGAAGGACTTTTTAAACTCTAGTACTCCAATGTTTTTTTTTATAAATTCTTTAATCTTGAGTTAATCGCGTATTTTCTTGATTTTAATTGATGAGTTCGGATATCGAATACAATATTTATGTATAAATTAAAGTTTTTTGAGTCGAGCTCGAGTCTTATTCAAGTATTACTGGAGCCGAGCTCAAGCTTGGATGATTAAAGTTCGTCGAGCTATCGAGCCGAGCTCGAGTCTACCTTGTAATTTTCGAGCCGAGCTCAAGCCTTTTAAAGGTCGAGCTCGGCTTGGCTTGATTACAGCCGGCGGTATTGTTGGTGCATTACACCATGTTCTCTAAGAGATTTAGAATGGTGATAGTATGTGGTACATATAAATGTGCATTACGCCTTAGAGATGGTTCATAAGCATGTGTGTGTTGATTTGTTACCCAAAATGTCACAAATGAATAACAAGGTTGCCAGTGAATCCTGTACCTTTCTATTTAATGTGCTATACTATGCGTCAAGGAGAAATGGTAGTCCCCAGCAGAAAAGGTGAGAATGATTCCCGATTTTGATGGAAAATTCAGGTAAGATTCTATCGTTATGCCCTTACTTGTTTTCAAACTTATGTTTATCATTCTTAAGGGGATATTAGACATTCTCGATCCTTTATGTTGAATATCTATTGATAATTTTTACATCATGTGATTTTAAGGGGATAATTTGTTGTGCTTTTTGTTTGTTTGTTTTTGTAAAATAGTTAGGTTAATGTAAAAGTACTATGTTTTGTTAAATAAATTTTAAAAGTAGTATGGTTAAATAGAAGCCATAAGTCAAACAAAATCTATCCCATAAATAGATTATGAGATAATTCCCAAACTAGGCCAAAAGTTTTGGCCTATTTCAAGAGGAAGCCAAAACCATCTCCTCTTTCCCATTTTGTCCACGCTCGACCGCTCGACTGCTCGACCCCATAAACCTTGCGACACGTGTCATTCTTTTATTATTTTATTAATATATTCCAGGCCCACAGAAGTACATGCAATTATATTAGTTACTGTACACCGTTTGTACTTTTATAGAAAGTCAATGCTCGACTGACGGCGCTCGACCAAAGATGCTCGACTGACGGCGTACTTTTTGTCCTTGGAAAAGTAAAAAGTTGTCAGAAAATCTGTACTTTGGATTGCCAAATCTTTTGTATAGATTTGGTTTTGTACTTTTTTTTTTTTTTTTTTTTTTTTTTTTTTTTTTTTTTTTTTTTTTTTTTCTCTAATTTCATTTTTTTTTTCAAAAAAACACACACATCCTACACAGTTTCATTTTTTTTTCAAAAAAACACACAGCTACCAACACCCACCACTAATACTCGGCAACCTAACTTCCTTTGGGATACGTGCAACCGCCCACCAACCACCACCGGCTACCAACACCCACCACCGCCCACCACTGCGGTCTGCAACACCCAACACACCATCATCAAACACCACCGCCCACACACATTGCTACACACTATCTCCCAAATCTATCGACCAACCAATCCTCATCAAGGGTTAGAATACTTCACACCGAGACGAAAACCATCAAGCGACAATTCCTCATGGATGATATACAAGTAAGTAAATCCATCTAATTATTTTGCGTGGTTTTGGTAATGCCGACCCACTTAAACTTTTGAAGTGCTTATTACTGTGTGGGATTGCTTATTACTGTTTAGGTTTTCGTTTATAGTGGTTGCTTAATATCTTCCTGATGTTGTTGTTGCCTTTGTGGTTTTATTCTTGATGTTCCTGGATTTTTCATTGTGATTTTGGAATATGTAGAATCAGTTGTGGTTTCGGGTTGTCTATTTGATTAGTTTTGATCACAGTTGCGTTAGAATTGTGCTAGTGTTGGAGGTGGTTTTCTTTCGAGATCGACAAACACCCACATAGGGTGCGTTGCGTCTGTGTTCCCAGCTTACTTAGGGTGTTCCCAGATAGACTACCAAATCCCACAATCCCACACGTATAAGATTGCCTAATAGAATTGTCTTAATGTTCGAGATTGTTTAAAATTGATTTACATGTTTGATATTTACCCAGGCATGTGTATGGCTTCATATGTACTATGTAGTAAAACATGAATATTTGCGTATTTCTCAATATGAAGATGTACACTGTCGTTAAAGAATTTGTGGAAGATGAGGTATAACTTGAATATATTGTTTGTGTTGATCATGCTTTAAATAATTTGTAGAAGTTGATGATCAAGTTGACATCAAACTTGAACACAACAACAATGCCTATATCGAAAACATAAACAATAGTTTTGATTAAGTGCTTATTTAATATAACTTCATTCATTATATCCAATAAATGTCTAACTTGTCAGCCCATATTTACATGTTCAGTTATATAATAAACTTTGATTCATAATCACATTTTGTTTGTTTGTTTCTTTGTTTGTGTTTATAGTTGTATCATGCGAAGGTTAGCATGAGAACAAAGCTCCACTTGCTAAAAAACATAAAGCAAAAGTTGGGTGCAAGGCCGGAATGTCTTTCCCTGTTTCGAAGCACGGTCTTTGGCAGTTGGTTAAACATCAAGACACACGAGCATGACAATCAGTTGCTGCACTATTTACTACAACATCAACGTGAAGTTAAGAACCCTGATACTAATACTCCTTTTTATTTTGACATTGGGCAACACCGTTTAGAATTTGGTAGGCAGGATATGTGTTTGATTTTAGGGTTTAGATTTGGTGATGTTTCTTTGGCTCATTATCACAAGCGAGTCTCTGAATTTGGTAAGCGTATTATGGCATTACTTAAAGAAAAGCAAGGTAGGAAAGCAAAGATTATAAAGGCCGAGAATCTTGTCAAGATTCTTAATGATCCGTTTGATTTTGCTGAGCTAACATCTGATGATGCTATACGCGTTTGCTTGTTGATAATTTTAGAGATTATTTTCATGGGCAAACAGGAAAGAAACATGATCCCAAATGATATCCTGGTTCTTGTAGACGACTTGTATGCATGGAACGCGTTTCCATGGGGGGAGTATATATGGCTGGAATTTCACAACAAGATTTACCATGCTGTTACAAAGGTTAGGGAACGTCAATTGTCAGAAATTGCTACCAAGGGTCCTGGCTACACAGCAACGTATACTTTGTGTGGTTTTGCGTTTGCTTTGAAGGTTAGTGTAATTTATTAATCATACTTTTTCTGAAATGTATCTTATATTCTTATACTGTTTAGACTAATCTATTAACGCTAACAGATTTGGGTATTGGAAACCTTCCCCAATGCTACAAATTGGTGGGTGAAAGATGACAATGTGATCCCTAGAGCACTTGCATGGGATGACGGACAGAAGTTTGAAAAGAATGATTGTGATCTTCTCTTTGGTACTAGTCAAATTTTTCGCCTCATGCCGACAGGTGATAATTTTACACCAAGTATCTTTTATTTTTTTGTTTCTAAAGGCATGGTACGGATAATCTTTTTATTTTTAATATACAGTTGATGAGGAAAATCAACTTTGGTGGAGAGCCAGTTTAGACTATATCCGGAAGTTGATGCCAGCACCGTTGTTTCATGATGCACCAGTTGGTCCCGGCATGTGATGAAGCGAAAAGTGTACCGCTTTTAAGGGGTCATTTAAGCCTTAAATCGTATTTATTTGATCAAATATTGCCCTAAATCGTTCCTTTTGTCATTTTAGGTACTTTTGAGGAGAAATCTGGAAAAGGAGGCATTTTGGACGTTTTTGGAGCATAAAAGTGAAGAAAACGGCAAAGTCTCAAAGATCGGCTAAAAGTTACCTTTGACGGCGTCACAATTTACCCTGGACGGCGTCATGCCTTGGCAAGAAAAGTTGGACGTGAAATTTGCTCATGATAAGCCAGTGAAAATAGCATGTGAATTCTGACGGCGTCACGCTTTAACTTGATCAAGGGCGTCACGGCTTAAATCAAAAGGGGACGGCGTCACGTTCAAGGTTCGACGGCGTCAAGCCTTGATAAGCCAGAATGGATTTTGGAAGAGCTAAAGAGGGACGGCGTCAAGAAGGTCATCCGGGAACCCTAGAAGCGGCGAGGTGACGGCGTCACACTCCATAACGTGACGCCGTCAGATCCAAAAATCTATATATAGTTTTCTAATTTTTTGTCATTAGTGGAGAACTTAGTGTGTGGAATTTTGGGAGAAAACCCTAAGACGATTTTAGCTTCTTTTTCAAGGCTTTTTGCCTTGAGATCTTCCATGTTACATTGAAGATAAGTTATCAATTAATCATTCAATATGTCTATGTGTTGTTTGATTTTATCTTATTCTTGTCTTTTGATTAACATGTTAGGCTAAATTTATCTTGTGTTTGCTTAGATCTAATGAAACCTAGCTATTGATTATTGGTTATTAGTGTGTTATTAGTTGTATTGGATGATTGTTTATCTATGTTAGGCTTAAGAAAACTGGCTAACTTCCTATTCGGTAACTTGCTTGAACGTCTTAAGAAACATGAACCAAATGCGTACTAAAGGTTTTTATGGTTGTATTTAATGCACAAGCGAATTCTAGTGATCCCATGTTAGGAGCTTCCTAGCCGGCTCGACATAGGAGTGAAGTAGGAGCTTGTAGAGTTGGGGAAGTAAGTACGCCACCCCACGAATGGTATTAAGGAATACACCCGTCATCCACGCGACTAATACACACTAATTAACCGGTAAAAGATAGTTAGGGAGTAAGGAAATCTAAGTAAACACATTTCTCTACACATAAGTTTCTCACCACATTTTCATTTTTGTTATTTTATTTTATTTGCATCCGTAGTAATTTTGGGTTAGTTGACTAGCAACTAATTCCGCCCACTCTTTCAAACCCGAGATTTTACTTGCTTTCATAGAAAAATATAAAAACATAAAAAGAATCTTCCTCAACCCTTAGACCTATTAGAGTAGTCTTTCATACCTAACGAACACTATTCCCTGTGGAGAACGATCAATCCCCGTACTTACCACTACACTATACTACATCGGTCAGGTACACTGCCTAGTGGGGTTGTAAGCCTCTTGAGATCCCTCGAGAGGTAAAACCTGTTGTAAGGTTACAAAACCACGCATCAGCATGCATACACCAACAGCCAATACATCGGGTGCACGTGCCAAGTTGACAGCACGTAAAAGTGCACATGTTAAGCGGTCAGCACAAAGGGCTTGTATGCAACAACAGATGGCTGGTATGCAACAACAGATTAACCAACTTCGTCAACTTGTGGCACATTTGAAGCCTGATGGGGTTACTGACCTGCCGTATATGGGTGAAGAAATGCCACCTGATGCTTCACTTGTATCTCAGATGGTAGAAATGCAAAAACAGATTGATGGACTTCAAAAATATCTCGAACGTTTCAAGAGTGATGGTTTTATTGAGGAGAACGCTGGTTCATCCGGCACCGCAAGAGTGTTTGTTGAGAAGGTAATATTTCTTTATAATCCTTTTTAAATTTATTTTTTGTAAGATGTACTAGCATTACCAAACTCCTTATGTATTTATGAAGCTAGTCACATCAACCTAAAGTAAAAGCCTTTAGTACTTCCTTCTATTATTTATACCAAGTATAACCCTTTATTACTCACCTCATTTCCAACTTCCCTATATTTACACCAAGTAAAAGTCTTTAGTACTCACCTCGCTAAACAAAATGTCGGACAACATACCTTTTGAAATTCAAACCGAAATCATTAACAAACTTCCTGTCCAGGCTTTACTTCAGTTTAGAACTGTTTCAAAGACATGGAAGTCTTACATTGACAGCTCTAATTTCCATGTTAGTTTCGGTGTTCGCCCGACTCAGCCTTCTTGATTCCTTATAATCTACAAGCAAGGTTTCGTTGAGTCAAGATTTATATGTTTTGAAGATGATGCTATAAATTTGTCCCCACAACGTACCTTTCTTCCAACTCTTCCTCAAATAATTCTTAATACAAAAGTCAGTTCTTTTAATCTTATTCCAATTGGCACCTCTCACGGGTTGATATGTTTTTCTGATTCTTTTAAGATGGCTGTTCTTTGGAACCCATCAATAAGAAAATCAGTTGCTATAGTACTCCCTGATTGTTTAAGTCAGTATGAATCAGATAAAGTTGCTGTGGGTTTTGGTGTTAATCCCGTCACTTTTGACCCTACCATTCTACGGATTGCCTATCCGGTCCATGGACATGGAGCGTGGAATGTTTTGTTATTTACATTGAACTCCCAACGCTGGAAGATTTTAGAAAATGAATATCTGCCTCGTCAAACAATCCGACTTAAACGTTCAATTCAAGCAGTTATAGGTAGTTACATTTATTGGGCAGCTTCTGAAAGGATTGTTGGTGCTGCTGGTCTTTCTTCTCAAAAACGTTATATGATTGTGTCATTTGATTTGGTTAACGACAAATTTTCTGTCATAGATATGCCTGACAGCTTACTAAGTCGGCTTCCTGTACCTTTCTATATTTCAAAGATAAGAGGCTCTCTTGTTATTTTTGGTAACACGATAGGCGATCAGTACCATACGTTCTATATATGGGAGCTAAAGTTGAATCGTGTTAACAAAATAAAGTCCTTTAAAACACTATTCAACATTTTCACTCCTCATTTATTAAAGTTACTTGGATTTACAAGTAACGGAGATCCAGTTTTTGAATCTGATAAGCCCTATCAAATGGATCACACACTTGAAGTCTTCCAACTTTCGTCACAAGAACTTAATAATCTACGTGTTGAAGCGGATGCAGGGTCGTTCTTCATGAGCCCCTTAAATGATTCACTACTACTGCTTACTCTCCCAGATTGTTTTGTATGTTAATTTGCACCAATGTAGGGTTGTTAGATAGTTGTTTGTATGTTTTCGAACATGTATGCTTTTCCAGATATTATGTATAATAGAACCAATTATGCAACATTTATGTTATTTTATTTTATCTTTTTATTTTATCTTTTTAACTAATTTGGTTGACTGGTTTCTGTAGTCAGTCACCACAACTAATTCAATTAAGTTTTTTTTTTTTTTTTTTTTTTTTTTTTTTTTTTTCCAGAAATCAACTAAAAATGATGATAATATGGATGTAGATAACGATTCAAAGGTGCGTTCTTTACAATGGTATTTATATCATATGCTATATGGTTTACGAAACGGCTTACTTTCATGTACTTGTATTTTTTTTTTGTAGACAACTGGATTTGACGTGCAAGATGATATTTTCTCTTCCGGTAATGATCTATCTGCACAAGAGGTTCAAGAAGTAGTGGATAACCTTGTTGGCTCACCAACTGAAGATCCGACAGATTTTCAGGTAATATATACAGGTTTTTTTGTTTATATTTTTTTTGTTTATATTTTTAGAAAAAAAAAATTATTAGAAAAAGAAAATTATTTATTTGACTTATTAATTAATTATTATTAATTAAAAACTATTTTTAACTATTAAATAATTACCTAAAAAGTAAGAAAATAAGAAATAAGCTTAGAAAAATGAAATTATGACTTAGATAAATCTAAAATATTATAAAACTTATTTTAAAACTGAGAATATATTTTTTATACTTTTTATCTAATTATTATTAATTAATTACTATTTAATTATTATTTAAACTAATTTAAATTATAATAAATACTAAATAATCAAAGAAAAATCTGAAAATTTTTCTATAAATATTATTAAGTTAAAAGAAGATAAGAAAATTATAAAAATGAAAATTGCTTAATTAAAATTTAAAAAGATAAATTCTATTAAATAGAAGCTATCACTTATTTTCTATTTTTGTTTTTCTTAAGGTCTAAAAATGTTATTATATTTTTCCTAGATTATAAATGACAAAAGAAAATTATGAAAATTAGATTTATATTTTTTCAGGTAATATATACAGGTTTTTTTGTATATTTTTTTACTTACATTTCTCACCCAGAAAATTTGGCTTGTTCACTCGTCCATTTTATCAGGATGTGAAACAATTTGAAGTTGAGGAAGATGTGCATGTGAAGGATGTGTCTGTGAATGAAGTGATGAATGATGACCAACATGTGGGAGAAGATGAAAAAATTAATGATCCACGTTGTTCAGATTCCCCTTTTAACATGGTAAATATACGTTTTATGTGGGTAATCTAATCAAAGTATAACCAATACGCACATTCACGCCAAGTTAACTGTTATTCAGGATTTGCTTTCATTTGAGGATGTGCCTGTGAATGACCAGATTACTGAGCCACAAAATTTAGATCCTGCCTCCACTCCGGTAAATACATTGTTTCTGGCAATACGTTTTTTTTACTAAGCTTGAGTAACTAACTTAAATTTTGACAACTTTTATGGATT